>VWYI01008113.1:4049-54225 GCA_013399455.1 Anthoscopus minutus | reverse complement strand
GCCCCGAGCCCGGGTCGCGGCCGGGGCTGTGCTGCGGATCCCTTCCGTCACTGCTGCGGCCACCAGCGCTTCCTTCGGAGCTTCTCTCACTTTGGCCCTTGCCTTTTTGGCACGTCAGAAGTGAGAACCTCTCCCAGGGCAGGTCCCAGCCTGACTTCTTGCTCTTTCACCAAACCAGCACACTGGGCTCGCAGGGGTGCTGCAATGGGGACAGGTGGGCGTGAAGCCAGCAGTGGTGTTCCCCAGACTGGGGTAAAACCAGAATAACCTGTCAGGATTTCCCCCCAGCTGCACTGCATGTGTGTGGGCTGGCCCTGAGTCCTGCTTCTCTGCCTCTCATTTGCAGGAAGCTGGGGGTTCCTTTTCCAAAAAAGCATTTATTTATCCAGCAACGGTCCTGAACTCTAAAGGAGTCCTGAGTTAACTCAAGGTATAGATTTAGGCTGTGTTCTTTTAAACCATTTATCATTGTTATTGTTATGGTTCTGAAGGAAGAAATCACTCCTGAAGTTAGCACTAGGGCCTCTCTGTTTTTTCCAAAGTTGACTCTCATTTACCTGGCAGCTAAGAACAAAAGTGTTCCCATTCCTTCTTTCCTTTTTCTTTTCCATTCTTTACCATTCTTACTTAGAAGAACCAAACCGTTTCTCTTGGAGCTTTTTTCATCCAAGAACCAGTGGGGACACGTGGGGCTGGCAGTGACAGTGCTGCCTTTGGGACTGCAGCTTGTACAGGGCTGGAGCAGAGCCCCTGTGGGACCAATGCTGCTTCCTGAGAATTAGTTTAATACCTGAGGGTGATCTCTGTATAAAGCTGTGCAGTGAGCTTTTCTTTGCTTCTCCCCAGCTCTGGTCCTCAGTGCTGGGCAAGAGGTGCAGGGGTTGCTGAACACCGGGGGAAATCACAGTGTCGAAACCAAACCCTTCCAGACAGGGAGCAGGAAAGCAAACCCATGCCTGGCTCTGCATTGGGATAATTATTGCCCTGGGAAGGAAATTTTAGCTGAGGTGAGAGTCTGAGCTTAAACAGCACAGTCTAAATCAAAAACCTTCCTGCTCTCTGGGGAAATATCCTTCCTATTAGTTTGTGTGGCTGCTGGCAACAACTGCCTTGGCTCAATAACAAAGTGCCCCAAGCCCTGGAGTGCCACAGCTCTTGTCCCTGCTGTGACCCCTGCTTCCTGCCCCTGCAGGAGCAGGCCCATGGCATGGAGATGCCCCTGGGGGATGCCTGCTCTGTGGTGATTTGTGCCTCCTGTTTCAAGGGACCCGAGGCCAAGCCCTCTACGGAGATGGAGGCATTTCTGCTGCTTGCAGAGGAAATTGAGCAAATATCACCAGCAGGGCCAGGAGCCTCCTGCAACGAAATCTTGTGTGAAATGCTTCTGCTCTCTGGAGCTGAACATTTCATCCCAGATGTTTCTCTGAAAGCACAGGAAAGGATGGGGAACTGTGGGCTTTTCTTGTGGCACACACTGGTGTGAGGAGCCCTTGTGTCTCGTCTTGCATCCTGTGGTAGCCCAGGTTTTGCCCATTCACTGGAGCATGCAGCAAAAATGGCTTTTGAATCCCACCTAACATTGGCAGGGATGTGCCAAGTGCTGGGAGCAGAACATCAACTTGGTTTTGACTCAGCAAATAATTAACTGGTGTGGTGCAATTAAATTGCATCAAGTCTTGTGCACAGGCTCCCCCAGGAGGTTCTGCATGATATAGAAAAAGAGGAATTAAGACAAAAATAATAGATGTGGTATCAAAAACCTGCCAGACTGGGGGATGAATAATCCGTGGTGCAAACTCCGTGCACTGTGATCAGCACTGTGGTAGATCAGCAGGGGTGAGCTGGCGGCTGAGGAGCTGCTCTGGGAGGTTTCCCCCAGAGATCCCGGGTCGGGCTCCGCAGTGCCCGGGACACGCTGCTTTTCGGAGCGCGCTCACTGGGATAAACTGATGACTCATCCTCTTGGGGAAGGTTTGGCCTCTGATAAGCACAGTGGGGCTATGGTTTCAGATTGCTCCTGCCGAACTACTGCAGATGTTAAGTGTAGCTCCTCCGAAAGGAAACGATCTGTAACTTCTGTGTTTGTCTTGCGTTAAACACCACCTGCGCTTCCCGCACGCCACATGCGCGGGGTGAACGGGGGCAGCCCGCACCTCCCACCTGTGCTGCGACGGGGCATTATTCACCCTGCACTGAACAATCCCGCTCCTGTACTCACCTCCCCTCTCCCACCTTCGCAGAGGTCAGTAATCAGCACTGTTCCATCGGCCAAAGGGCGAATCATGCCAGCAAACCGATGGCACACCGGGGCCTTCGCGGGTGCGAGCATCCGGGTGAGACGCCGCAGCCGCCTTGTGCCGGATGGGCGGAATTGAGGCCACAGTTCTGGAGGAGGGCTGGTACAACAACGCGGGCAGGAAGTCGAGGAAGCAGCCCCGCCGGAGGAGGCAGGTGCTGTTTGCCCGGGCTCTGGGTGCCGGTCCAGGAGCTGCGGCCGTGCAGCGCATCCCGCCCCGCCGAGCCCCTCGCACCGCCGGCCCCGCTGCTGGCACGCCAAAATAAAAGGGAAGTCATGGCCGATTTTACTGTTAAACAAGAAATTAGCTCGTGCGGTGTTAGGCCCCTGGTCCGCGGGCCCAGCACAGCCAATCTGCTTCTATTGTTTTGCAGGACTCCTCTGCAACCGGACGATGACAAATACCAGGAATTAGCGCAGTGTAATTACTCCATATTAGCTGAATTCACAGTATAGGCACAGATCATAAACAGCCATTGATTATTCCTAATTTCACATTTTTACCATTCTGAATTGCAGCAATTATGCCTGTCTGAGGGAATTAGCTTCTCTTTGAACCCTGCAGGTTCCCAGTCACTGCCCTTCCTTTCAGAGACTTCTTTACTGCTGGAAAAAAAGACATTCAACGCAGATCCTTCCCTACTTCTAAAGACAATGTCCTCCCTGTCCCCCTTTTCCTCAGTCGCTAAATCCTTCTGACCACACAGCCCTAGGGTTGCTCCTTTTGCTGCCAGCTGCCTCGAGGTGCAGGTGGGTGCTTGGTGTGTTCTGTAACAGCTGGACCACAGCTCATTTCACCCTGGCTTGTCCCTGATGTTGCAGGGACATCAGCAGCCCTGGCTCTTGGTGCGGGTGTTGCAAAGATGCCTGTGGGAAGGGGCCTGGGCACACTGAGGCTCAACATACATCTTCTGCTCCTGTTTAAGCATTGTTTCTTTTTTTGAAATAGGCCAGGACATGATTTCCAAAAGCTCATTGGAACCCCCGGTGAAATCGTGTTGAGGGTCTCTCGTGTTGGGTAGCACCTGCACCCTTCCCAGACAGGATCTGTGAGAGAGCCTGGTAGACTGTGGCACTTCCTTGCTACAGACTGCAAGCAGTATTAAAAAAATGAATGTAGATATAAATTATGAATATTTGCATGGGAAATTTCTAACCCTATTAGTATCATATCGTTAAATTTGTTTCTTGTGCACAGGCAGTGATTTCATTACAAAGGGCAGCAGAGCGTAATGCCAGCTCTGCTGTGCTGGCTTGGTCAATTAATGATGAGAGGGGAAAGTTTGTTGATGGCAATGCCTTTGGGGCTTTTCCTTTTGCTTTGTCCCCAGTATTTACTGAGGGATGGTGGGTGGCTGCCACCGAGCACGTGCTGCACTCACAGATGTGCTGGGGTGTTCAGCTGGAACTGGGGGCTCAGCCCGGGGCAAAGGAGACTCAGGGATGCCCTTGCTGCTCTCCACAGCTCCCCAAAACGGGGCTGCTGCCAGGTGGGGGCTGGTGTCCTCTCCCGAGTAAGGAGCAAAGGGACAGGAGGAAGTGACCTCAAGCTGCACCAGGGGAATTCTAGGTTGGATATTAGGAACAATGTTTTCACCAAAAGGGTTGCAAAGCATTGGAAAGGCTGCCCAGGGAGGTGGATGAGTCGCTGGAGGGGTTTAAAAAATGTGTAGATATGGCTCGTGGGTGGATGTTTAGTGGTGAACTGGGCAGTGCTGGTGGAACAGTTGGACTTGATCATCTTAGAGGTTTGTTCCAGCCTAAACAACCCCATGACTATGAAGTTCCCTAAAGGGATGAGGGTCTGAAAAGACTCTGGTCCAAAGCACTTCCCACTGCTGGCATTGGACAGGGAGTTATTTATTCCAGGCAGTGGCTGTGGCCATCGAGCAGCAGCAGCAGTTTTTTATTGCATCCATTCTAGGACACTGAAGAAAGATTATGCACACTTGCACCATGCCAGCTTTTTATTAGATTGCAGGCAGGGGTTAAACTGATCCTTGTCAGCACAAATATAATGCCCAGGGTGATGGGAGCAGCATAAATTGAGGACAAGAGGTGGCTGCTTCTACCGTGGCTCTCAAGAATGCTCTGCTGTTTTACTGCATCATTTGCTCTTTAATTGGGACATTTCCCTCTGGCCAGGGGACGTCTTTCCTTTTTTTTTGCCAATGAGGTGCAATAAATAAATGGACTGAGACACAAACTCTGAGGGGAGGTGAAGTACAGAGGGCAGATGTGTGACTGTCCCAGAGCCCTGTGAATGTCCCCACAGTGGCACCGGTTCTGGAGCACCTTTCCCAAGCTGGGGACACGGGCAGGAGCTGTCTTGTGGTGGCAGGGCGTGGGCAGCAGTGCAAATCACACAGGTGCTTCATCTCTTTGTCACCTCCGAGCAGTCACATCACGGGGTGAGGAGCCTTAGTGCTGAGGTGTTTGTTTGTGGCCCGTTCTCGTGTGTCTGTGTCATTGAAATGCAAATATTAGAAGGAGCACAGGAGAGCCCGGCACACGGGGCCAGCCAGAGCTGCTGACTGCTTACAGCAGAGCAGGATTTGGGGTCTGGCACGTGGCCACCCCAGCCTGGGGCTGCAGGGCATCTGGGGGGTAAAGAAGGTCCTCATTCAGCCGTCCTGTTATTATTTACCTGCTGTAGTAGGTTAATTAGATGTCTTCCGGACCCGCTCCCACTCTCCCTGTGCTGCCAGCAGAACAAATCCTGCTTTTGTGCTGCTAATGGACCTCACAGATCCAGTAAAACATTACAGTGCAGACAAAATGTCTCTTTAAAAGCGCAATAGAAATTCAAACTCTCCACTGAGAACAAAGCCAGTGGGGCTTTTTGCATCTCCTGTTTTTATTGTATTCTGTAACACTTGTAAAGTATATCACTTTCATCGAGGGAGTCTATCTCCTCTCCCCAACTGTAATTCCTAGACTTCTTAAAGAAGATTTCTGCTCACAAAGGAAATAAAAGAGAGAAATATGATGCTTTCTGACATTTGAACACACTACTGAGAATCTGGATTAAAAGGAACAAACTCAGAAAGTATCATTTATACAGCAATCAACTTTAAAAAGTCACCATCTGCTAAGAGTTACCACCCGGTGTAGCTGTGTCTTTGCTGCCAGACAAAGGATAGGAAATAACTCAGGGAACTCTCCTGCACCTGCTGGGCTTTTCCTGGCGCCGTGCACGCTCCGAGCCGCGGTGGTGGGGAGCAGCAGGGTGCCCATTGCAGCTCTCCTTCTACTCCTGCTCACTACAGAATATAAATCTGAATACTGGTGCCATTAGCAGGGATGATTTGGAGTTGTTCAAGTTATAGCTTAGATTCAGCTTTTCAAAAACTCTTAAGGGCAAGAGAAATGACCACAGCTGGAACAAGGGACCTGGATGTGGTTTATATTTAGAAATCCGATTTTTTTCCTTCCTTGCTGTCCCCCACCCCAATGACATTTCCTAATTTCTCATAACCCTTTGTAGTTTTGTCTTCCTATTTCATCATAATTGATGATAACTACCAAATTCTTTGCCCTGTGCAACCTGTCTAGTGCTTGCCTTGCAGTATTTGCCTCCTTTTGGTCTTCCACTGCTCATCATCTCCTAGAAAGATTGTGAACTTTTTGATACAGAGATTTCCCATCAAATTTTATGTCTTCCACCAAGACCATTCAGTGTTCAGGTGATTCTTAGCACAATTTAATCCTCTGTGCTGCCACTGCTCAGTGTCACACACTCTGTTTTGGTGATCATGATGTTTTCCCTCTGACCTCTCCAAGGCACAACTATGGCAACACGATTGCATGCACCACTTCAAGCCTTTGTTTTTTTTGGAAGGAACTGGGAACTCAGCTACATCCATGAGGTGTATCAGCTGAAAAAGTGTGGAAAGGCTTGTGCAAGTTATTTCTGCATTGTCTGCCTTGAGTTTTACACCACAGCATCGAGTGCTGGGAAGCTGCCATGGCTTTCCCCCACTGTTTCCCATCACTGTGCAACATCTATCACAGACTGCTTGGTTCAGATGCAAGGAAACAAGGCACAAAAAATTAATTAAGGGGAAAAAAGTGTCCCAGCAAGTTTTCATTGTATCTGTGGCATCACTGAACCCCATCCCTGCCAGAGCTGCTGAGGGGCATCATCATTATCTGAACTGATGCAACAACACCTATCATGGCAGGCAATTGCATTCCTCTCCCCTTCTAGGACTTTTAAGCCTCTTAGCCCATCCCTCAGCTGTCCTGTCTCCTTTCCAAGGTCTTGTCTTGTTGCAGAGGCTTTGTAAGGGATTATAGAAAGTCCTGTTACTTTGTGGCCCTCACCCTCAGTTATCCATTCCTGTGTGTTTGTAGCTTTGTGCTGGCTTTGGGAATGACAGTGCCTGCAGTCCTTGTTGACTTGCTTTAAGGGTTTTAATTGCATTTAATCACAAAGGTCTAATTAAAGTTTGGAGGCTTTATTTGAGGGCAGTTAATAGATAAATTAGTTAAATTAATTGTGGTTTGTATACAGAGATACCCTTGGTTTGGCAGAAGGGCAGCCAACGCATGCTCTGATGACAAATATTTCCAGCCTGGCCTGTGGGTCTGGAGTGCCCAAACCCCTGGAGATTGATGGTGGGTGTGACAGGATGTGGGGCTGTGAGTGTCTTCTGCTTTCTATCCTCATCTTCATCGTCACTCATACAACCTCATTTATTGCAAAATTAAATAACACTTTAAAAGCTGGATAGGATTCTGCTGTGATGCATTTAAACAGCCTGCACAGGGGAAATTGCCAAGTGCCAAAATGGCCTGTTCAAGGTTAAGTTTTACATTTTAAACTTATTTTAGGTGGATAAACCTCAAGAAGATTGAGAAAGCAGGGTGACACTGCCTTGAAGGACATCAAATAACATCTCTGTTTTTCCCTGTAAATCAGCTTCCTTGGGAACCTGCACCCACATTTCATTGGTGACCTGCTTTGGATTTATCACCAGGAAAAATCAAAATGCATTGAATTGTCTACAATCCTTCCTCAGATGGAGGGGGTTGAATGAGCTGGGATTTTGTTGCTTTGTTGAGATGAAATGTAATTATGTTATGGGGCTTTGCATGGTGTGTTAAATTCTGCCAGTATTAAAGCATGATACGAGCTATAGAACTGTGCTGCTTGCTGAGATTTATGGAATAAAAGGTATAATTTCACACTTCGCTGCATTTTACTTTGAAGTTGGATGTTGACGTGCTTTTCAGTTGTTTAGATGTGTTTATTTAGCCTTTACTCTTAGTTGAGACAAGTAGGCTGAGGGATTTGATGAGTGAGAGGCTGGAGTTGCCTTCCTCACTTTCCAAAGGAGCAGCCTGAGAGAAGAAACCCCGTGCTGGGGCCCTGACCCAGTGTCCCTTACAGTGACAGTGCAGCTCAGCATTGTGGTTCTACAGGGTGAAAAGTCTTTCTTCTGTTTGCTGTATTTCAATAGTTTATGTTTTCCTTTTCTGTACTCAAGAGGATGTTACAATGCAGTTCACAGCCAGTTTGGCCTCAGAGCAAATGGCTGATGCTACCAAAAGAAATGGTATAATTTGCAAAAGTGAAAATTCCTCCAGAGCTTTTCAAGCCAGACTGGCCAAACATAAAGGGCATTTGTGTAACAGAGATTCCCTCATGACTGAGGCAGTGTGTGATGCTGTTCTCACATCAATGAATGGCACTTCTGGAGCATCCAAAAACTCACCATTGTGAGAATTCTTGTAGCTGGACTCCTGTGCTTGACTCAAGGGAACTGATAACAGAACTAACCTTCCAATGAACACACACACACAGACACACACACACAGAGTCTGGCTGAGCCATGCTGGGTGAAAACTCCTTGCACTTCTGTCTGTACTTCCTTGAAAACTGCATGGCTTTCATATCCATCAGCTTCTATGTAGGGCAGCACAGTGACCAGTTCATTTTTAGGATGATTCCCATGCCATTTGGTACCACTGGCTAATTGCCTGAAAAGCTCTAAAAAGAGATATTTTCATACACCTCCATAAGAAGAATCCATCTATTCCCCCCCACTTTTGTTCCCACCTCCAACAGTCACTGAGAATCCATCCAGAAGCTGCATGGAGAATGGTGCAGTTCCTAAGGTGAAGAGTCAGGGTGAAGGCAAGGGTCAAAGCCTTTGGGCTGCCCAGGGTCCTTCCCCACAGCTCTGCCATCCTGGGAAGAGGAAATTGTTAATCCAGACTGAAGACACTCGTATTCAGCCCATGAAACCCAAACCCCTCACGTTGCCTCGCTGCGGTGAGCTGCTGTTCTGAACACCTCAGCAATTCCTTCCAAATAACCCAGGTCTGAAGACTCTTCCAGTAGTGGTGAGCAGCTGCTGCCCTGGCACAGCAGGGCTGGTCCTGGGGAGGGTTTGCCCGGACACACAACACGTGGATCACCAGCTTCACACCCAGCCCGGTGCTCCTCAGCGCCCTTGTCCTTCAGGTGACTCTCCCACATCCCGTGCTAAGCCACTCGTCCAGGAGCAACACCTATTTCAGGAAAGACTTTCCTTTTGGACAGGACTGACTAAAAATAGTCCAGATCCAAGCAGTTGCTGGTGAGCTTCCAGCGTGCCTCAGCTGTAAAGCTCCAACATGAGGGAAGCATTCCTGGAAGAGCTCTTGTAAAGCGGCGCTGGAGGGGAGTTACAGGAAGGGCCATCCTGCTCCTGGCTCTGTGTCCACAGCAGGTTTAGGTGACAGTGAGCAGCTCCCTGGCTCTGCAAAGGCTTTTGCAGGGTATTTGGGGCTTTCTCTGCCATCTGTCTGCTGCCACCCGGCCACCAACACCTCCCTGGTGCACATGCACAGGGCCCCCAGCACTCCCCCAGCTGTGCTCCCCCAGCCCCAGCTGCAGACACACACCCTGAGAGACTCTCCTGGCAGCAGCTACTGGGTCTGCTTCAGAAGAGAAGACCCTGAGTAAATCCAGCACTGAGCAGAGGCTGCCTTAGAGTCAGGGGAAGGGCTTCTTTGGAACAGGCACAGCAGCCGTGGTGCCTCTGTACTCCCTCATTAGGGTGTTCACTGTCTTGTTAAGGTAATAAATGACAATTATTAATATAAATCTCTTTTTTTCTCTGATAATTCCCTGAACTCATCAGCCTTTTCTGGTAATAAAACACCTCCCTTGTGCCCTGTTTCACCTGCTTTAATATTACTTCATGGGAGTTGTTATCTCCTAGAAAACATTGCAGCGCACTGGAAAAGTGTGGGATGGGGCTCTGTGGGATACATGCACAACACAGCTCCCTCCCAGCCAACCCTTGCTCAATGTGCTGATGCTGTGCTTCACAGCACCATCTTGGTTTTAACTATTTAATAAAGGCTCAAAACTGCTTTCTTAGAGAGCCTGCATCTATAATTATTTTCTTCATGAAGTAATTTTGGTTTCACAGGTAAACACCAATCTCAGCAATTTCCACTTTTAATACACAATCTGATTTAGGACTAAACATCCTCTGCCTGCTAAGTAGGTATTTATTACAACCAAGTTGGCCTGACACCCTTCCTCACCACCCAGGTTTCCCCCTCCCTCCTCCCCCCTATACAATAATTATGGTTCTGGGGGGAAAAAATGTGTTACAACACATGCCTGAGGGGGGCCTGAGCAGTTTAACAAGGTTTAATTACAACATAAGCAGTGTGGGTGAGGCATACAAGTAAACAAGTCATAAATCAGATCATAAAAGCAGCAAATAACCCCCTTCCAGCCACACTGACTGCAGATTGCACTGAACAAATGGTGTCCTGGGTGTTTGGGGTACACAGGAGGTTTGCAGATTTGGGTGCCATCGAGCTGGTTACAGCCACAAATGTCCCCAGGTGCTGGGGATCACCTCGTGCTCCCCCAGGACTGACCCCTGTGGGGACAAGGTGCTCCTGCTCCCTCAGCCACACAGCACTGGAGCTTTTCCCATGAGCTGCTTCCAGCAGGATCAAGGGGCTCCTGTCTGCTGGGCTGAGGGCTGTTCCACCCATCAACCCACTGCAGATGGTGCCATCTCTCCAGCTTGGTTTCCCTGCGATGATCTGCAGTGCCTGGATGGGTTTTTGAAGAGGAACTTTGGGAATTTCCATTGTGATGTGGTAGCAGGTGTCACCCTGCCCACGGGTGGATTGCCATCAGATGCTCATCCAGAACGCTGTGGTCAATAAACCATGAGTTAAGAAGGATTTACACGACAATCTGAGAGACCTCTTAAGAGCTGTTAGAGTGTGCTCAGTGATCCAGCTACAAAAATGTGCCAATGTGCTTGATAAAAGATTTTAACTGCTTTAAAATATAGTACTGACTATTGCATAAAGGAGAAACAGTGTCTTAACTATTCACAGACATTGAATCTGCTTTTCTTTATCATGTGTTACAGTGATTTATGCAAGATATAAAAAACAATTGTCAAAAACGTGAAAGAAAAATTCAAAGCCAAAAGCACAGCCATTCTTTCTGATAACATCTGGTAACGTGTTAATGCAGGGGAAGAGAAACTTCAGCGCTGCAAATGGAAAGGAACCATTCAGCA
Organism: Anthoscopus minutus; assembly: GCA_013399455.1. NCBI lineage: Eukaryota > Metazoa > Chordata > Aves > Passeriformes > Paridae > Anthoscopus > Anthoscopus minutus. Next base: position 43,377 of record VWYI01008113.1, on the reverse strand, counting down.
AACCAAACTCTTCACTGGGAAAAAAATTCCACAGAATAATAATTATCCAGTAGCTGTAAAATAACCTACAAGCTAATAGGTATTTTCCTAGCATATAACACGTTTTTCCAGGTAAACAAATCTATCACTAAATTAATTTGTATTTCTTATGCTCTTTGTGTTCATGATTGGGTCAAAATAAAACCTCGTTGCAGATATAAAAAAAAGATGCCTTAGAAGAATAAAGGGTTATAATTCAGTCAAGGTTTCATAATGGCACTGCATACCCACTGCAGTGGAAAGAGAGCCTTGAAACTGAATTAGTGCCTGAACATTTTGTGCAAAATCCTTCATTGTTACAGGGTCTTGCCAGTTCATATTTATGTGGTTTATAAGGTGTCATGTAGTTGTACATTTTAATCTCCTGGCACCGGGTTTATTGCTGAGAGGGCTGCAGAGCTGGAGGTGTCAGAGGACCAGGAAGGGAAAGCAAATTTGTGAATTGGCACCCTTATCCTTATTTCACTGGGTTCTTTATACAGAGCCCTACAGATGTGTGTTGTCAGGATCTTCTGGGCTCTGGGGTGCACATGGGCAGGGTCTGAGCCAGCAGAGCCCGAGGAGGAGAAAAGCACGTCCCAGGGAGCAGGGCTGGGCCAGCAGCCACACCAGGGCTGGGTGCAGTACCCTGCCACAGGCAATGGCAGCAGCACGGTGCTTCAGCACCAGGACTCTGCCTGGCACTCAGTGCCACAGCTCCAGCTGGGAATTTGACTGCAGCCCTCTTTCCCATTTAAACAAAACATCATTAACCTGTAACGGTGGCAAAGGGTTCCTACGACTACCTCCAATGTGATGGGTGCACAAAGTGATATCAGGGCCCCTGTTTCACTTGGAGGAAGGTATAAATACCCTAAATACCTTCTTTCTGTGTGTGTAGCTCTTAGCTGGCTCTGGAGGGGAAGTGGCAGCAGGAGATGGGATGATGGATCCTTGTGAGCTGCCACGCTTCTCTCAGGTGTCTCAGAACCTGCCATGTGCTGGTTTCTCATGAGCTGGGAACTGACAGGAGGCAGCAGTAAAAGATGAGTCCTTGGGGCACCTTACAGACTGACCAGACACTTCCTTTTGGCACAGGAGGATTTATGGGTCCCATTCAATGTGGTAGAGTGCACAGCAAGGGCACTGTAAGCTCCCCTCAGCACCCCAGCCACAGCACACACCACGGGCAGGGGGAAGCTGTGTCAGACAGAGATGGGGGAATCCTTCTTGCTTTGCACTGGGCTGAGTGTAGAGTCCCAGCCTGGCTCTCAGTGTGCAGAGGGGAAGGGTCTCTTGCTTGAATGGAACACATCCCCCGTAACAACCTCTGTCCTTTGCTGCTCAGGACACGATGCCCTGGGCTCCTATCTGGGGGTCTCACAGCAAGAGTTTAGCTCTGGCCCCTTTGGGGGAGAAGGCAGCACTGGGACTGGGCACCCTGGGCCCTTGGTGCACTGGGGGAACTGTGTGGTACTGCAGAGGGGCAGCACTTCATGGGGGATAGCAGGAGCTCTTCACTCTCCCACATGGCCCCTTCCCATCCCTGTTTTCCTCTGCTCAATCCCTGCAGTGTGATGGCCAGTCCCATGGAAGGAAGTGCCTGGACACAGCTGGAATGACTCAGTCTTGCCCTGCTAACATTTCAGAGCATGGATCCAATGGTATTCCTCATCAGAGGCTCCTCTCAAGCCCCAGTGAGAAAGCAGCAGCCTAATGTACAGGAAACTCTTGTATGGGATGTTTCCTGAGCTTTATGTATTCATTAGAAAATTACTCAGTGCTGTAATAAATGCATCCAGAGCTTTGATATTTTGCACATCAGGTGGTAAAACAGTAGCTGTGAATAGATTGCTTGCATGAAGGTTTCTGCCTTGAGTGCTGCAGTAGCAGATGGTCTAATAAATATGCAGTGCTCTAAAACAATGTCAGTAGTTTCTGTGACCTCAGGTTTTTGGTCTCCCACACAGATAAAATGCACAATCATCCAATAATAAACTTTTTTTATCGAAAAACCCCCTAAGCAATCTAATGTAAACATCTTTTGAAGTATACTAGCAATTTGCACTGGGAGCCTAGCCAGCTTTCTTTATGAGAAATGCTCTGTGAGTCAGTGCAGAGGACCCACTATTGGCATAGCCTGAACCTCTTCTCTGGCAGTGGCCAGGTGAGGATACCTGTGAGGACTGGGAGGAGAACACAGTGTTAGTTCCCAGGCTCACTCCAGCCACAATGCAAAAGTAAAATTGCTTTTTACTGAATGGCTCTTGATAGCATTTTTCTTCTGCTGTTTTGCAACCTGTTTCTGTAAGCTTTCAAGCCTGTCTGCACTTCAAAACTCCTGGTGAAAGAAGATGCTAACAAATTAAACCCGAGATGTGCTGAAGATGCCGCAGCTGCAGGGATGGATCACCAAATGCTCTGGCTTCAGCAGAATGTTCTGCCCCCTGCAGCCCACGCTGGACCATTGTGCCCCACGGCTGGGAGCCAAAAGCAGCTGTCCAGGGGTTGACATCTCTTCTCTTGCAGTGCTGAGGGGATTTCTGTGCAGATATCTTGAAGGACACCAGTGCAGGGGCTGTGTAAATCTGGGCCACATTTTGACAGAAGCAGAAAAACAACCTTTGTTACAAACATAATTCTGGTGCCCTTAGAACAAAAGAAATGTGAAACTGCTGGGGAGCTGTGCTCAGCTGGGACACCTGGTGTTTGCATTGGCCTTGGACTCACCTCCGAAAATGTCTCAGTTCCTCAGCATACCCAGCCCAAGCCCACTCTCATCTGCCATGCAGACTGGATGGCACATAGTTGGAAAGGTATTAAAGCATCACAAGGCTGTTGATTCACCTTCATAATCACTCTTTCCATGTCGTGTAATGCCCACAGGTTATTTATGCACTTGAAAGCTGTCAAACTTGGAAACAACTGCTTTTAGAGTGGTGTGATAAGAGCAAATCCTGCTCAGGTCTTTGCATCCTGGGCTGCTACATGTGAGCCCTTGGGAGCTCCCAGCTGTTCCTGGGTTCCATCCAGGACTTCTGCATTTGTGCTGGTGACACTGCCTGCAGCAGATCCCTGAACATCAGCCAGAAATGCCTCTACAGCTGCTAATGAGCAAGTTAAACACAAAAAGGAAGAAATGACAAATATTGTTGCTACACTTCCATCTTCCCATGGGTATTGTGAAGCCAAGCTTTCAGTTTATCAGGGAACTCAAATAGTTTTTTTCAAGGTGCCAAAGAAGGTGGCAGATAAGGATGCTAAGTTTCTATAGTAACCGTGAGAAAAGCAGTGATTATCAGTAATATCACATAGGAAAGACAGACTGGATGGTCTTTTCACTTTACATGTAGCCCATTGCTTAAAAAAATTCAGCCCTTTTTTTTTTTAAAAAAAGGAAAGATCATGGAAAAATAAATTGAATATGAAATGCATTATGCAAAATTATTTTCAAATATTTTCCAGGCTGTGTATCCTTGCCACTTGACTCAGTGCTTAGAGGATGTGCCTCTGAACAGAATGCTTTATGGCTGAAGAATATGTGAATAATAAGGCACGACTTCTCATATTTTCTCACCTAGTAACCCAGGCAGCAGAGGAGAAAAATCAATATTGATTTCTTACTGTAAGTTCCTGGGGACAGAGTGTGTTCTTTGGCATAATGAGGCTCAGGTACAGGCAACACTTGGGTACAGCACTGCAAGATTATCCAGTGTGAGAGTTGCTTGGAGGAGTCCAGGTGGCACCTGAGGTGCCAGGTTGTCAGAGATCTGCACCCAGTGCTGCTGCTCTCCACAGGCACCTGAAGGCTGAAACCTGGTAACTTTGGAGAACACCCTGGTAGATGGACCTAAAACAAAGAGAATGAGAAATGAGAATAGTCATTCTAGCAACATAGAAACCCTGCTCTGGGCTGTGTTTTAAAGCAATAAAATGTGTTTTAAAGGTTTCTTCTTTCTGAACTACCTGAAAGTTGGTTGGCTGTTTCTTAGCAAGCAGAAACAAAGCAGAGAGATCAGTTACATCTCAAATGTGTAAGGAGCATAGAAAGGCCTGAGAGACCAGTTGGTTGACTTATGATCCGCTGACTCCAGCAGCTCTACCAAGCTGACTTCAATTCCTCTATTTTTAATGTAGGTTCAAGGAACATTAATGAAGCCTTACTAAAATTTACCACATATCAAGATTTCTGTTCCCAAAACCCATAACTGATGTCAGTTTGTAGAAATAAATCCCTGCAGTTTCATTAACCTGAAGCTTTATGCCCACACACCTGTTGGAAAGCATGCTCTGGTGAGAACTGTGTGATTCTCATGGGCTCAAACATTGCACAAGGCTGCTAAGAGCAGATCGCTGTGTTCCTCATCACTTGCCATAACTGCTGGCTTTGACAAATTGGCTCAACAAAGCACCTGCTGCATGCCAGCAGTGCTTTAGTTTGAGGTTCACAGGATGATGATTAAGAAAAATATTGTGAGCAAATCTCAGAGCCCTTGTGAGCCTCTCGTGCTGCTCAAGCCAGAGGTGCTGTTCACAGCATCCCAGCAATCAATCCCCGTGGATGCTGAAGACATAAAGCTGCTAACTAGAACACAAAGGGCAAGGATCCCAAACGGCTGATTTTGAAGAGCAGGTTACAACTGCTTACCTATAAAATATACTGTGCTAATGTCAAGAAAACAGATCCTATTTGTACTTGACTATGAACTGGGACCAAGAGACTCACCCTGAACCTACTGTCACTGCTCACCTGACTCCTTGGCTCATTAAAGGCATGGATAAGAGTGTGGGGTCTCCAGGGACTCCCTTTTGCCAAGCTTTGTGTGCCTGCTGGTGCAGTGCTGTGTGTGACAGGTCAGTGACTGCAGCCAGGACAAGCACACCCACCCAGGCAGGCGCTGGCAGACAGCCCCTCTGGCACCAGTTTGCAGCCAGTATTTACTGGGTTCTCTTCTCCCAAGAGTGGCTATCTCAGATGCATCAGGGACCCAGTCTGGACCCACAGTGGTGCCCTGGAACACCCAGCCTCTCCTGTGAGAGTGTGCTTATGAAAGAAAAGTAATAACACATTTTAAATACCCTTGCCACACACAGAGGGAATGTGGTCCTGGTCACTAAATGATGCTAAAATGGTCAGATATGCACAGGCATGTACAAGCCAGAATCTGATTTCTGAAAGTCAAAATTATGATTTCATTGAACTTTTAAACTGATTGTGGCATTAGCCAGAACAGGTACAAATCTTTCCCTGGCTAAGGCAGGGTAACTAAATTATCTCAGTGCAGTATCTGTCTTCCTGTGGATTTCAGTGCTACTGTTCCTTGAATCAATTTGTGATGATATGTTTGTACCTGCCACAGAGCCAAATACACAATCTGATCTTGTGCCAAGCCACTATTAACAACTGCATTTTCAATTGATTCTAGGATATTCATTAACTGGGATCTACAATTACATATAATTTACAGGGATATAATTTTAAATCACTTGCAGTGAGCTTACTAAGCTCACTTTATGGCATTCAAATACATTATTCTTAAAAATTCACTGAGTAGTCAGCTTGAAAATAATTACAGTGGGATAGCACTGGATATAATCAAGTAGAAACTTAGAACAAGAGTCACCAGAAATGCCTATAGATCACTTTTGCCATGTGACTTTCACATTCCCTTCAGCTGTCTCCAGGAAAGTGTTATGTACTGAACTGGTGGATCCCAAAGCTGTTCCACTGACTCAACTCCATTTAAACAAAACTCCTTGGACTTTGTGTGTCAGGGACAACTCCTAAGTGACACCTTTTCTTCTGTACCTGGCAGCTGATGTTTTAATGTTTATTTACCTGCTGGACAAGTGTCCTGTTGGTGGGGGATGCTCCTGGCAAGCAGCACTGCACTTGCCCTGGGGCTGGGAATGTTGGGCAGCAGCCAGAAACACCAGGGTCAGGTTAACTGGATTTCAGATCAAAGTACAGTACACAGCATCCATGAACAGTAATAAATCCATGAATAAATAAAACAAAATACATGCATGGTATTTGATTAACTTTATAGAGTGATTTCATTTTCAAATGTTACATATGTTCTACTTTTTATCAGTATTATTTCTCTGTGATCAGTAGAGTTATTTTACATACCATAAAAGCAAAATGCACAGTGATGTGGGCAATTTAAAACTCCAGCTTGGAACTTTAGGACCTGCACTGAAAGCTGCACTGAAACCCAGTACAGATGTGTTCAATGAGTTGCATTATTTTATTGTAAGGTGTAATGGAGAAACTCACACAAACATGTTGGACCTGCCCTCTGAGCACAGCTTGCCACATCAATCACATACACACCTCCTTGCCTTACCTGAAACCAGAGTCCAGTTTCAGAGTGGTTCCCTCACCACTCTTCAGCCCTGTGCTGGCACAGCAGTAAAGCCAACGGTAGCTGCTACCCTCAGCATCTTACACCAATTAAAAATACACAGTAAATAGAGTATTTGGGTTTTTTTATTTGAGTAAAACCATGATTTACACATAAACACCACAAACTTTCTTGATCCAGCTTCACTTGTTTTCATATGGAAGCTGTGAATACTGGAAATAAGTTAGACTAGTAAGTGACTGTCTTAGACACAAGGAACTTTTATGCTATGTGATCTTCCACTGCATTATAATTTAATACAAAGCTATAAAAATAAGACACTGTTTGCCAAATAATTAATTTGGTAGAAAAACTATTGTTTAATTTAAGTTTTAAGCTACACAATAAATTATATGGCTCAGTCAGACTTTGAAGAAGTTAAAGATACTATTTATACAAAATATTATCCTCTGGTGTTCTGGCTCTGCCAATTCATAGTATTTCCCAGAATTCAGATCAAAGTAACAGCTTAGACCTGGATCATACAAAAGAGTCAAAACCTCCTCATCTTCTTCAGCACTGAGGTGATCTTCACCTGAGGGAAGAGGAGAAAGTAAGAAAAATCACTCCTGTTCCCTCAAACATATAACATGGAAATATCTGTCAGATATGAGATATTTTCTTTCAAATGTATAATCTTCTGACTTCTGAATTGTTGCCTTCAAGATAACAGCAATTCATATTTTTAATGCATTTCTAAAGACTTGTACTTAACTGAGGTGAAATGAGGTCAGCTGGAGTTTGCTTAACAACTGGACTTTTCAAAGTCCAGTGGAGCAATTCACCAAAAGTACCTTTACTAATAGTGGATCAAAGTATTCTTAGATGGTATTTTCCTCTATAATATTTTAAAAATTTTTTAGATTGAACAAAGTCAGTGCATATTTAAGGTCTGTAAGAATGAAAGAATTTGGATGTCTGGTAGCCAATATGTCACCGGAATATCCAGGATATGTAAATCTGTGCAAAAGATTTTCAATATCAGACAGGAAAAAAGATTCTTCCAGACAATAATAATTTTAAGTCTAGCTTGTCTGAAGTTATATAAAATTCAAGAAAGTTTAGGTAACAGAAATGAATCTTTAGTCTAAAATACACTGATAAAGCCCTACAGGTTTGCTTACAGATGCTTTATATATTATAGCTTCTATTCTGAACCTGTGTGTCTTTCATATAAGCTAAATTTAAGTCATATGATCTACAGCTTTTTGATAGGAGATAATTCACAGCTGAAAGCAGTCTGTATCTTGAATTTCATCATAAATGTTCATCCCACACTCAGCCTGCTAATACTGAGTGCTTTGCATGCCCTCACGCTCCAGGATAAGTGATGGCCTTATGCAAACAGCAATGGTTTCACAGCTCTGGGTCCATCTGCAGCCAGGATCACACAGCAATATATAGGTTACATTATCTGCAGACCACAAAGCAGTGGGTGCATTTGATGCATACTGAAGTGTGCATTTCACCCTTTTAGAAGAGATCGCAGTTTTATTTCCTCAGTAGCACGTAACAAATGCCATCAGAAAGAAACTCTCTTTCACTCTAATCAAAGAGAAGAAAGTAAAGTCAAATTGTTTCCCTCTCTGCCATGGGTGCTTCATCAGGACTAGGAAATGAAGTGAGGTTAACTGGGATATTTTGTTTGGACAGCTCCTGGGAAAAGTGATGCAGTGCAGAAAGAAGGTGAAGAACTGAATGTCGTTTTCTCCATTTCAGATCACAGTACACAAGCAAATGGTGTTCATGCCTCACTCCCTCACACAGCCTTACAAAGTCACCTGAAACCATGCTGTTATTTCCATTGCATTCTTCCTTTTATTATTTTGCTTTTCAGTGCCTATGCTTCACTTCAAAATGATTCTCTTTTCTTCCCTAAGCTTAAATGTCCCTCCCTCTTTGCTTTGGAAGTGGCCACTCAATACTTCCTGGTCTGAGTTAGGAATAAGAAATTCTTCAGACCCATCAGAGGTATACTTCTTTCCCTGTGTGTCTTGAATTCATACCAAATCAAAATTATATTGCATCCAAGACTAGCTGAATTTATACCTTTAGATCAAGAATTCCCTGCATGTATTTTCATGGGGCCAAAAGGAGAACTTAGTTTTCTAGACCTATCTTGTTTTTAAAGTCAGGCTTCTTTCTTTTAGCAGCTCAAATGCATTATAAGGCATTTCTAGGTGCTACAACAAATTTCCAATGGCAGCATGGAGTATTCAGTTCTGAGAAGGCATCTGAAAACCTCACTGCTGTTCTTCTTCCTAAACAGGAGTACTCCTTAAATTAAGTGACTTTCTCCTAAAAGACTCCAGCCATATATAATGGTTATGTTAGAAGGTGTCTTGTTTCAAGTGGTACTTTTTGGGCAACCTGACCATATGTAGGAAAGTAGGTGAGGCTAAGCAGGGCAGCAGAATTTTCTGTAATGGATTTGAGCATTCAGTTTGTTGTTCAGATCTGGTATATAACTGGCAGTAGTGAACCAGCTCTTTTGCCACACAAATAACTGACCTTGAGTGAAGTGAGTGAGGAACAAAAAGATTCTCCCAAAGTCCTCGAGATATATCACAGGACACAATTTATTTAGCTCCTCTTTCAACAATGATACTCCAAACCATCTGGTTACCAAGGTCCATCAGGATATTTTTTAAACCACGGTATCTAGGGAAACACCCAGATTCTGGTGTTTGGTGGGGACAATGACAGGCCTTTATCACAGCACTGCACTCTGCTACTTTCACAGACAGGGGCAGCCAGCAGCTCAGAAAAAATCCAAACTGTCCTCTTTGGGGAGGGAAGGCCATGGAATGGCTTTGTCATTCTCTCTTACTTCTTGGAGAAATGTTCACTTCATTACAGAGGGTTTTTCTGAGTATCTGGAGATAGAAGAGTTTCTGTATGAAGTTATCAAAATGACAAACATCCTACATATACACGAATCAGAGTTTGACTGAATGAAGGTACAAAAATAAAAAGCCAAAATAAATACATAGTATATAGACATTTTCTCTTTGCCAAATGTGCAGTCACAGGCACATGATGTAAAATGTTTCAGCTTAAAGGAAAATGAGTTTAGGAACAATTCACAAAACAGTTCGGAAATTCTAGTGTGGATAACAGGAGAAATACAAATTCCCAGATATACTTACTTTTTAAAGATTTTTAAAGATAATAACACAATTTAAAAATTTACAAAAATTATAGTTTTACTGCAACAAGCCTTGGATTTAATGATACTAATGAAAAATATTCTCTGGGACCTTTCATGAATTTTTATCCAAAGTGCCTATAGCTCAAGGATGACTGTTCAATTCTGTTTGGCTTATTTAGGACCCTTAACACAACATATTACTTGATTCTTCAAAGCAAGGTCCCTTTCTGACAGAAAAAATGTATTTCACTGTCACAAACAATTATAAGTCTATGTCTATGAAAATGTTCCCAATTTGAGGGGCATAATTTATTTTAGTAAATCACTGAGACGTCTTCACCCCTTGGACAGCCAGAATACCGGGCTCAGATTTATGAGAGCTCCCAGTGAATTCCTAGCACCTGAAGGAAAATGTAAATGTCTGTCCTCAAAGTGTCCAAGGCCAGGTTGGACGTGGCCTTGAGCAGCCTGGTTGAGGGGAAAGTGTCCCTGCCCATGGCAGGGGGGCTGGAACTGGACCCCAAGGTCCCTTCAGCCCAAACCATTTCCATACTCCATGATGATGATTCTTCTACCCTGTTTCCTAAGATAACTGATACGAAAAAGGGCATTTGAGGAAAACAAGGTATTTTCTTTATTCTGGTGTTGACTTTCCAGTTTCATTTAAGGTCTTTACCACTCCAAGCAAACACCATTAATATGCAAAAGCCTGTAACTCTGGTGACAACAGTCCTCAGGAAATCACACTAAGATTTCATTTAAAGCTAAATCTGCAATTTTTCTTCATAGAGAAGTATCTCTTATGCAAGTATAATCATGCCTCTGAATAAGAATGTTTAGTCTTTGTGTTCTTTCTTACATAAGTTTGCCATCCCCATTAGCATAAATTCCATATTTTTAACAAATAAGATACATTTTTTATGAGTTAATCTGTATAGAGCCAGAACATTAGGAAACAGCAACTGCATGTTATTCTTCTAGCAAAGGCAAATAATGCTCCATGGAAAACTCTGCTACCTTGAGTTGAGACATAAACAAGGGAACTTGAAACCAAGGAGCAGTAGGATAGAAAGCTATGAGAAAGCAGTACCAGCACTACAGAAAAAACACTTAGAAGTTTCTTTCTACCCAGGTTCTTTTCATTGTGTTCATAAATTCCTACCTGGAGTTCTCTGTTTTGTTGAAGATTTAGTGTTCTCTTCTAGTTGTTGGCTTCCAGGAATGATAGGGGGACTGAACTCATTTAACCAGTCCCTGAAAAATACAAATCAAAATACCATTTAAAAAACCACAGTTTGTGTTCCATTTTTTCCTAATTCTTTTGATTATTAAAAAAAAAAACCCAAAAGAAATCACAGGTTGTCAAGTGCTCTGAAACAAAATCAAGCTGGATTTTATTATTATAAAAATAAACTTTACAGTTAATATAATTAAATATTAAGGCTTTCTTCCTTCTTTAGCCTTTTTACCTGTTCTGTTCATTTTAAAATCTGTGTTTTAAGTCAGGTTTGCTTTTCAGATTTCAGCTGGTGTGGCTGTCTCACCACAGGGTGTACAGGAGGTGTGATCTGTAACACACAGAGTTATCCTTTGAAAGCCACAGGACCCATCAGGGTCCTTTTCTGAGGAATAAAGGCTTGGAATGAACAACCTGTGGGAGTCAATTGGATTAAAAACCCTTGCCCCCGCTAAAGAAAGAGGCCCAAAGACAAAGAAAGAGGCTCAAAGAAGCTGTGTTTGGTTTGGTTACTGCTGGCTGGGTCCCTGCTGCAGGGTGGCACAGAACCAGGTGTGACATTCCCTGTCTGCGTGGGTGCTCAGTCAGAGCTGAGCTCAGACAGGAACTGGATGCCACCACCAGTTTTCTCAAGAGGAAACACTGGATTGAGTCTGAATGTTGGTGATATGGGGGAAAAAACATTCTTAGGCAAATACATTATAAATAAATCTTTATATCATTTTCCTATTTTTATAATATCTTGTATGTAATAGATAAATATTTGTTATTGAATATAACATTATTCTATCTACTGGCAAGACAATATAGAGGACTCTTATCCCGGGTGTCCTGTATCTATTTTACTTCTGTAAATAAAAAGATTTTGATGGGATTTTCATCATAGAGGAGAGAGCACTTTCTTCTATTCATGGACAAATGATGTCTCTCCTGGACACTAGTGCCATAACTTCTAAAAATCATTTTCATGCTTCCATACACTCATGCAGAGGTCAATGTTCCTTTCACATACTCCACTTTATGATTGCTACTGTCCTTACATACTCCTGTACATACTCCATTGTCTTTGATTGCTACAGCTCAGAGAAAGGAAAACAGAACAGCTGTTTTTATTGTTACTATTGTCACAGCTTTTTATTGCAAACTGCAGAGCAGTGACAAAGTCACTCATATGATACTATCTGTCAGAGAAAGGTAGCCCTGGAAGGACACATCTATGTCACAAAGACATTCTTTTTTCAGGTGACCACATCTTGTGACTCTTCTCACAGATGGAATTAATCTCTGCACACTGTGCATAGCTGATGTTTCCTCAAGTTCCCATCTCTCCTCTCCAGCAGTAAAGAGCTGTGACACATTAAAGCTTCCATATCATCATAAACTAGACTGAAAAACTGCAAGTTATCACTTGCAGAATTAGAGGGATCTCAATGAATCACCTCATTTTAATAGAACCAGATCCAGCATTTTTGACCGACCCATTTCACTGCAAGGCAAGAGGTATGGAAGGGGATAAATTCCCACGTTTGCTTCATGCTGATGGGAGCAGTGCAGCTTTAAATGGTGAATTAAACTTAGTTTGGGATTAATTCATGTCTGGCTGTTTCTACAGCTGGCACAAAAGCAGTATGTATGTGAACTTGTGCTACAGGCTGGGGAGATTAGCCAGAGCTGTAGAGGTAACTTCAGCATCCATGGCTTTGTCTAAAAGGGATGCATTTTTCCAAAGCCTGGCAGATCTCTTTACATTCCAGACTGTAATTGTCTCAACTTGATTGTCCAACACCAAGGAAATTGGAAATACACTTCTGTTTTCTGAAAAGCCATCATGATCTCATGTACAAGTTGCTTCTGTCAGAGAAGTCTGGCAAGGCTCAGTCATCTGGTGCAATTGCTAAAATATGCTGACTGCTTTTGGTTTGTTTTTTTTAGTTTTTCTGCTACTTCTGGACTTGTTATTAATTCTATATCATCTCCTGTTGGCATATGTGCATAATCTGGGTTGAATCTGGGGACAACCACCTATCTGTTTGCAGTCAAAATGGAAAAAACTAATTTTCCGCCTCAGGAAACAGAACTGTTGGTGTAGAAATCCAGCAAGTAGTATGGCAGATATAAAGGAAGAGATATTGAATTTTCCATCATGTCAAAATGTGAAAAACATACTTGAAAATTTTCTTACAGCACCATATTATTTTCACATATATGGCCAACTTCACAGCCAATCCTTCTCTCCTGCTGTTCAGCTAATTCAGTGGGAGTGGGCACGACCAATCCACACAGCCACATGCTTGCCTGGGCTTCTCACTGTGAGCTGTCATTGTCACCATTCCCTGAATGCAGCCAAAGGCTTGCTGTCTCCACAAAAGCTGCAGAGGTTTTTGGGAATAGTTAACTGCAGGCTGATACCCATGCATTGGGCAGCATGGTAGAATTATGTTTTCCATTCCCTTGCATTCCCTTGTGGTTTGAGCTGCCTGCAAATCGGCCACGAAATCACGAGAATCTGACCACCCTCACAGGGTGTGGGCTGGCAGCACAAAGCAGCAGCACACACCTGATCCTCTAAAATGGCACTGAAGCACAAAGTCAGCAAGGCAAAGGTGATCTCTCAGAGAAACTGCATCAAATGTAGGAGGGAAGCACAGTGAGTGCAGACCTAAGCCTCTGCTTCCCAAGCCTCCTTTCCTCCCACATTCACTACAGCTTTTGGAAAAGGCAGCAGTGTTTGGCAGCCAGAGAAGAACTAGAATATTTCTACTGGGACAATGGCTGAAACAGAAGTGCAAGGAGAGAGAAAGACAGTGCTCACTTCTAAAGAGAATTATCTTAGTCAGACCGACAAACATAGTTACAAAATACAAAAGCTTTAGAGTATGCTCTAAATGCAATTCTACCAGTGTGGCATAAACCAGAAACATTTAAAGATTTGTGTTTTTCATGTAAAACATGTATCAGGGAATTCCTAAAGAAAATAGTACCTGTAAAGCAGAGAGGATGTTAGCAAGAAGGAAAGAAAGTAAGGTAATTACCTCCGAGGAAAAGGAAGAGGCAATGAATTTAGAAAACAATGAGGGAACAAGGCAATAATGTGTTGTCAAACCAGTGTTTGGGCTATATTAATAAGTTTTATTACTCAGGAAATCAAAGAATTTTAGTTTGAAGTCTCATAACTGGAAGATCTGCATGAAATATTAAGTCTGAGAAATCAGAGATGAGATGATTTTTTGAGTAGCTCGGCGATTTTATCTTTGATTTTGTCCTTCATTTATTTGAGTCAAATATTATATAAAGGTGTTCATATTCATATTCATATTCACTTTGATGTATCTGACTCAATAGATGAATAACTACTTTTTCTAGGAGGTGCAAATGTAAGATCTAATGATTTTGATGGTTCTAGAAGGAGGAAAAGTTTTTTTACCCACAGCAGAAGCAAGAGAGATGTGTTGGAAAGTTTCATATTTCCTATTAAGACAGTCTTGATTCAGTGTAAAAGAAAAACAAATAGTTTTGCTATTCAACCCCCTCCCACCAGGACCCGCAATCAAAACATTATGGTATTGGGGTTTCATTTTGACTTAGTATTACTTTCAAGGATAAAACATTTTACACAATATATGTTAAAAACTGCTTTACGACTTCTCTAATTTAGTTAGCAAAGTCTAAATTAACCTCCTAAAATCTTGAAGAGAAATTAAAAAGAAAAAATCTTATGAGTGCTGAAATCTTCCTGGTTAAATTGCACCAGAGGTTAAGTGCTGGCAGGTGATGGACAAACTTCTGAGTGGGTTACAGAGGGAATTGTGGCAGATGCTGCAGCTGAGCAGCCACACCAAACTTTCCACAGCAAAATCTGCAGGTGTTTTCAGGAAGCAGCTAAAGCATGTGTGTGGGACAGAGGGTTTCAGTGAGTTTTAAAAAAGCACTCTGAAAAATGTGTTAGACCTTGACAAAAGGTCAAGGACTAGCATGGAGGCAACTGGCAATATTCTGAGGAACACAGGCTGTGGTCTGTGTTCCTATTTATTGTGATGAATATTCTGGGTGAATAAAGAATATATATTTTTTTATTAAAGAAGCTAGTTTATCTCATTAAAACAGAAAAGCTAATCACACATTCTGACTAATTAAAACCACTCTATTTATGCTATCAATGCCTCCAGCTGTAATCAATACAATGAATGTGCAATAAACCACCAAGAGCTTCCTGATAACAGTGTGGAATGCCAAATATTGTCTTTTGACATTGGGAGCTGCATTGTAGGAAGGCTCAGAATAGGTTCCACATGCACTCAGCAGTATCATGTACCTTTAGTGCTTGCACCAAAGTTCTTCATTTATTCTGAAAGCTCTTCTCCATACCAAACTATAATGCAAATATTATATAATCTTGTTGCATTTTTCTTAAAAAATATTACTTAAAAATCCTTCAGATAATAATCTTGTTGCATTTTTCTTAAAAAACACTATTTAAAAATTCTTCAAAAATACCTTCAGATAATAGTGGTCATGTAGTGAAATGCCACATGACAGCTGAACTGTGATGTAAAGAAAAGGAATCTTTTGGATTTACAAACATAATTTTCAGTTTTATGACAGTATGTTAAATTTTGCAGAAAAAAGGTCTCCATTAGCAAAGTCTGTTGAGAAAATTAGTGATGCTTTATTAAGTAGCACTTATCAATGACAATGTATTAAAATTATTACCATCAACAGAAATCCTTAGAATCAGATGAAATAGTAATGAACACCTTTCATATTCTGATTTTTTTCAAAGATACTTTTGCAGACTGGGAGACTGAGAAAATGTCAAATCACTTAGTATAAAGATTTTTAATATTGCACTGTCTTGAAACAGCATACTTTATTGCATTTCTTTTGGATCACATTTAATTTGTATTACTTAAATCAATGGGATAATTTAATCCACTTTATTAAAAAGATTGCAACGCTTCAAAGTTTTAGAATGGTTTTGTCCAACGATCTATACTAAAATTAAAAGGAATATTTGTTCAGCCTTGTAGTATACTGCAAAAGTGCAAGGCAAGGGCTCCATTATATCAAATCAGGGAATGAAAAACCAGCATTAGTTTTGTATCATTGTGAACACATCAGGCTGACAGCCTATTCAGCACCTGAAGGCTACAGTCACTAAAAGCACAAAAGATTGTATTGAACTGCACCTACTTAGTGAATTTTTGTGGACTCGAGTGGAGAATGGAATTGTGCCTGGGTGGAGGAAGGGGAACACATTTGCTGAACTGTGTTTTTACAGTGGATTATTTGACTAACTGTGGAGGGCCAGAAAACATGATTTTCACTGAATCTTCAATGTATGAATCAACAGTAAAAATATTTTAACAAGAAAAGGACCAATTCCTGACATCTTGTGTAGCTATCCACGTAAATCTCAGTGCATACTTCTGCTGTATTAGCAATATTTAATGTCATGTGAAGCAAATCCGACTGCAAATGCTCGAAGTGCATAAGTGATATCTTACCATGATGCCCTGAATGCAGAGTGCCAGCTCCCATCCAAAGTATGATCCAGTTCTGCTAAGACAGGGACTTAATTTCCTCCTGTTTTTAATTTTAGTGATATCTATTTCAGAAAGTTTAGTGGAGACTATCTCAGTTCTTAGATAAATTAGTAAGATGTCACCTGGCTTTTTAAGACCCCTCATCTCTTCCCTGATCCAACTTTTTTTGGAACATGAGTTGCTAGTTAGGCTCCTTTAGATTAAAAGATGTGAATTTTCAATTATTTCCATATCTGTCAGCTTCATGCACATGCATAACTTCATTAACTTAAGCCACACTACCTACACACACCTATTTAGATTCTGTTTTGTCACATGTTAATCCTCTATGCATAATGGGAGGTTTGGGTTTATTTTTTTAATAAAAATACCTCCAGAGAAATAAATTCTTCAATAATAGCTTCAGTAGTGAAGCAAGGACTTTTGTAGACTATTAATAATGAGATTAGTTTGATGTATGTACAAAGTGCAATTATTATTTGAAAATATGTAGAAACTAATTTCATGTCCTGCCACTACATATGACTGTAATAATTAGGAAATCACCTGAGCTTTAAGTTGTCAATTATTTTATCTAAAATGCTTTAAACAATTCAAGTTCTTGAAAATTTTTAAGTTTTTCCATAAAAATTCATAAACATAGACACATTCAGTATTAATTTATATATCAATAACTGTTCAATCCTACTCAGTTCCAGGTGGTGAAACCAGCATTTTTTAAATGAAAAATTGAGTGAGTTCACAGAAGCAGAAGATATACTACCAAAAGAATACAGAATATACTTATACATAAAAAACAAAGATTTTTGAATGCATATTTTAACAAAAATCTTGACAAATAACATAAATATATATCTTCCTATGACTTTGCATGAACTGAAATTTCTATTTTGAAAAGTATTTAAGGGCAATCTGGAAATACATTAATGATTTTTTAAAAAATCAAGCCATGAGCTGAAATTGTGTTATTTTCCTGGAGTGCTACTGTAGTTCCAAGATATCATTAAATCAGCACAAAGCAACACTTATCATTTCCTGCACATTTTTCACAGTGAGCTGCATTCTGACTATGAGTAATCTGTTAATCTGTTCTTTGCCTCACAATCCGTCAAAGTGACAGATTCATTCCATCCCTAATACATAATATCTTCATTTACTGGACGCCCTACTGGAATTTTCTTTTTTTCCTAGAACTAAGATGGAGAAAATCACGAGCATATTTAGAAAATGCCTTTTCCCTTCCTCCAAACCACTTCAGCAAGTCCATTTTGCCAAACACTTCACTTCAAATGGAGGCAGGGACTTCCTTAAAAACGAAATAATTTAATTGTCCATGAGATCATAAAAAGTATAAGTGCAACTGTGCAGGGAACACTTGAGTCTGCTCTTAGAGTCTTAAATCTCTACATGAACTATCTTAGGGGGGCTAGGCTGGATTTTAGCCTAGCAAAGGAGATGTGATTTCTACTTACTAAACAAGATCTTTACATAAGGTTAGCTGCTACTACAGATAAGTACACTATAATCATGCTGACTGCTATTTGCTGAAAATCTGACCTGTTAATGCTTTCCAGATATTCTTTCATTACCAAAGTTGAAACGATACCTTTGTGAAGGTTATTAAAACCATACACAGTCATCTACATCTAAAAATATAAATGATCCGAATTTGGAGGTTTAACAGCTTAGTAATTAATATATTTTGCTATTTGGTTGATGTTTTGTAGTTAAATACATGAAATTGCTACCATACCTTCTGATAAATGGAAGGAACATTTAATTTTACCTAGAGACTGAACCTTTAGCTTACTGGCTAGATTATAGTCTTGATATTCAGTTGCAATATAAATGGCACTGGTAGAGAAAACCAGCGTTTTAACACCTGCTATAAGTAAAGTACTAGCTCTTTCTTCCTCTCTAGTTGTGATTCATTTATCAGAAGATCAGCTGTATAAATTGGAAGTAATGAATTTGCAAAGGTGTGTCAAAATTCCTTTGTGTTAATCTAACCTAAGCAAGTAAATTCGAGTAACTACATTAGATACTCATTGATCAGTGAATCAAATAGATTTGCACATTTAATGAAGCATCTGCTAGGTAGGATGTACTTATTTTTTTGCATATTTTTAACAATTAAATACATTTTTTAAAAGAAATTGTATTTTACTGTTAAATCAGTTCAGGAAGCACCTGAATCTGGTGACTAAGAAGTCTTGCTGGAATCCAAGCAATTCCTTTTCCATAATCACCACCATCAGTATCTGACAGTTCTGTGCCGTTCCAAAGGCTCTCAGGTTTTCAGAAGATGGACTGAGACCTGAAGTGCTGGACCACAGCAATGTGCCCATGAACACTGCAGCTGCCCTGGGAAAAGGCACAGGGGTAAAGGGCCACAGCAGAGCCCAGCTGAGTGCAGAGAGAGGTGGGAACAGTGGGAACAGGGACCCTGTCCTTTCAGCCTGCCACAGCTGAGAGGCACAATCCTTTACTGCCTCTCCACCTTTACACATAAGCACGGCCTTTGTTTGCTTGTCCCAGGAATATCCAGAAAAATACGAGACCAATCAAATGGTTCCCAGTAAATACTGAAGCTAAAAAAAGAAGAAACAGAGATAGACAGCCTTTCATTGATGTATAACAGCATTTTTGGAAGTTTTATATTTAAATCCTTAGTGTGTATGCTGCCATGTCTCCATGTTCTTAGATTCCCATACAAGGGAAAACCATTTTTGGATTATTTTAACAAGCTTTAACATATTAGCCACTTGGTTCCCCATAACCTTTCTGCAGCTAAGATTTTTAGCATTATGATTAAAAAAATGTAACCTGTTCAATCAGATGGTTCCTATGCCATTTGCTTCTTTTGTCATGTTCTTTTTCATGCACCTTATGGCCTGACAAATGCAGCAGAACTTCCCTAATTCAGATTAACAACTGGCAAATCTACTGCAAATTACTTTATTTTGTGGGTAAGTAACTGAACAAGTAAAATAAAAGCCAAAGTACATTTTGTGATACATTGTTCTTGTCCACGTGTTTTGACAATTGTTGTGCAATTTTGTATTACTTCATAATGCAATATTGTCTGCTTTGCAGAAGTAATGGTGTTATATGATCATATAATGAATCACAAGAATAAATATGTGTCTTTCTTTGAAAAACTCAGTCTTTAAATGTGCTTCTTAACAAAGTTATTCTGCTATTCAAACTTTTGCATTGAAATACAAACGTCTCTTGTGCCTGAATTTCACACCCTGCATGAGGGAGAGGTTCTGGTGTAGTGCAAATAAAATGTTATAGCTAAAATCCCTCTTTTACTGCACCATTTCCTAGGTGAGTTTAATTTTACAGAATCTCTCAATGGTAGGATAACATATGTACCAGCTATTGGAAAGTTTATTTTTACCTGGGATAGATTAGAGTACTTGAATGGTACTCTCAAAGCTGAAGATACTTTTAATATTAGAAAGTTTACAGCTGATGTGTTTTTGTGCTGGAATCACTGATATTATGCAAATTATGCAAAAAAATATATGGCAATATATATGGTAACGATAGGTTCTAAAAAAAGACTTCTCTAGAAGAAAATTTCAAAGAAAAAGAAATCATTGATTCCCTAAAACCAACAGAGTGGTTAGAATACACAGAGGTGTTCATTACATATAATTTATATTTACAACTAATATACCTAAATTTTACTAGCCATCAAGTTTGAATATAATTAAAAGATACTTTTAGTTAAAGGTACATGTTTATGCATTTCATGATTCATTACCTGAAGTGCTATGCATGCTTATCATTACAAAAATAAGAAAATCACATTGTTGGATAAAATAGCAACTGAGGATTCGGGTTCAATTTTTTTCCCTAAGTTAAAACCAACCTTTTTTTTTTAAAGTGATTGTCCTCTTCAAACACACCATTCTCCATGTCTCTGAAACATTTTATGGTGACAAATCTCAAATCTATAACATTTACCATAACAGGGATGAAAATGCTACTTACATTTCTTTGGGTTGATTGTATTCAGTTTTTTGGGTTTTTTTGATTGTAGTGGAAAGAATAATGATGACATCCCAATCAGTCTGACTTAACAAATGAAGGTTACAATGACAAGCCAACCTGCTTCGGTCAGCTCATACCAAGCCCACGTGAAGGGAGGTCAGTGGCTCTTAATCATTTGTCAGAGGCTGAAGGCCTTATCAGCTAATTTTAGAAGAAACTGAAAAAGAAACATCTGGGTAAAGCCTAACTGAAAATTTGGTTTTTTGCCATGCTTATTTGGTACAAAATTATTTAAGTAAAATATACTTCTTGTGAAAGGATACCAAATTAAATGTTGAAATATTTGTGCCCTACTTTAGTTCAGTTTCTGGGGAACATCTGTCTCAATAAGAGGAACAAATTTTATTTGGTGGTTTGGGAAGACTTGAGTCAGATGCCAAGACAGGATCTAGTGAGGTACTCTTTATAAAGATAGGGGTTTTCTAATAAGTTGAAACCTTTCTCTGAGGCAGAAAAATCATCTTTTATCAGAAAGAATTTTTCTGGAGATCATCTGTAGAAGTTTATAAATTAGGTTCAAGTGATCTTTTTCAGATAGCAGCTCTGCATATTACAGTTCAGTATGGCTGAAGTTCTAGAAAACTTCTCCCAGGATTTCCTTTAGTGAAACTTCAAACCTTCTATGACACACAGATAGTTTGGAGGACAAAGTCTTCCTAGGCAGATGCTGGTTACATAGCAGAATGTGCGGCTGGCACTGGAGGGAGCAGCAGCAGAGGCAGCCCCGGCTCCCCGTTCGCATCTCAGCTGCGGGAGCCAAAGCGCCGGGCTCACTGCCGGCCCGGGGCTCTGCTCTCTGGTCTCTGCTTTCTGCTCTCTCTGCTCTCTGTGCTCTCTGCTCTCTGCTCTCTCCTCTCTGTGCTCTGTGCTCTGTGCTCTGTGCTCTGTGCTCTGTGCTCTGTGCTCTGTGCTCTGTGCTCTGTGCTCTGTGCTCTGTGCTCTGTGCTCTGTGCTCTGTGCTCTGTGCTCTGTGCTCTGTGCTCTGTGCTCTGTGCTCTGTGCTCTGTGCTCTGTGCTCTGTGCTCTGTGCTCTGTGCTCTGTGCTCTGTGCTCTGTGCTCTGTGCTCTGTGCTCTGTGCTCTGTGCTCTGTGCTCTGTGCTCTGTGCTCTGTGCTCTGTGCTCTGTGCTCTGTGCTCTGTGCTCTGTGCTCTGTGCTCTGTGCTCTGTGCTCTGTGCTCTGTGCTCTGTGCTCTGTGCTCTGTGCTCTGTGCTCTGTGCTCTGTGCTCTGTGCTCTGTGCTCTGTGCTCTGTGCTCTGTGCTCTGTGCTCTGTGCTCTGTGCTCTGTGCTCTGTGCTCTGTGCTCTGTGCTCTGTGCTCTGTGCTCTGTGCTCTGTGCTCTGTGCTCTGTGCTCTGTGCTCTGTGCTCTGTGCTCTGTGCTCTGTGCTCTGTGCTCTGTGCTCTGTGCTCTGTGCTCTGTGCTCTGTGCTCTGTGCTCTGTGCTCTGTGCTCTGTGCTCTGTGCTCTGTGCTCTGTGCTCTGTGCTCTGTGCTCTGTGCTCTGTGCTCTGTGCTCTGTGCTCTGTGCTCTGTGCTCTGTGCTCTGTGCTCTGTGCTCTGTGCTCTGTGCTCTGTGCTCTGTGCTCTGTGCTCTGTGCTCTGTGCTCTGTGCTCTGTGCTCTGTGCTCTGTGCTCTGTGCTCTGTGCTCTGTGCTCTGTGCTCTGTGCTCTGTGCTCTGTGCTCTGTGCTCTGTGCTCTGTGCTCTGTGCTCTGTGCTCTGTGCTCTGTGCTCTGTGCTCTGTGCTCTGTGCTCTGTGCTCTGTGCTCTGTGCTCTGTGCTCTGTGCTCTGTGCTCTGTGCTCTGTGCTCTGTGCTCTGTGCTCTGTGCTCTGTGCTCTGTGCTCTGTGCTCTGTGCTCTGTGCTCTGTGCTCTCTGCTCTCTCCTCTCTGTGCTCTCTGTGCTCTCTAATCCATGCCTGCCCTGCTCCCATGCAGCCCATCCGGGCTGGTGTTCCTGGCAGGAGCAATACTCATGGCAGGCTTGTGACCTTCACCCAGTGAAGCCAACGCACAATGAGTCGAGCTTAGTCTTTTTATTGACTGAATTTCCATTACCTTCACAGGCTTTCTTTCCTGGCCTGTCCTTTTATCTTCTTATGGACAGAACCTACATTTACTGGACAATAGCTTCCACATCGGCCTCTTTTCATTTCCCAGAAAATATCACTACTGCACTTTTAAAAATAACTCAAGACCTGTTCTTTAACCCTCTTTACAACACACTATTTGTTCATTCAGCAAATGCACCATGTAAGCGTCTTTATACCATAGCATTTACACCCACACACCTAAAGGGGCTGTATTTCAAATATTCCATGTGTTCCCTACAAAGCTGTAGTAAGGCTTAGAAAGTTTTAGACATTTTCTAGTTGCCTATACAGGATTTGTTAAAATGGCCATTAAAAACAGTTTAGGAACTAAGTTATAGAATTACCATTAATTTTATTTTCACATCCTCTGTAAAAAACATTACCGTTTTCCATTATAAATGAAAGGTAACGAAGTGAGTAATGGTATTCAAGTCACATCATCTTCAGTCTTTATATTATGATGCAAACTGACCTCATAATTTTGTCATCTTCTGTATTTACAGCCCAATAATGCTTTTCTGGCAGTTCACAAGGGTTACTGAATTTATGAGGCACTTGCAAGTCAGGTATTTTATGAATACCACCTGCATTTCTCAAAAATGATTTCTAGGGAAGTGTAAGTCTAGCGTGTGTACTGGATTAAAATAGCATAGAACAAAGTCATAAATTATACTATTCTGTTTTAAATTTTATTATATGGAAATACAAGTTTTCATTGTTGATCATATCCACTTGATATGATGATACACTTTCTTTTTAGGGATAATGGGGTTTATTTGTTTTTTTAGTATATAAAATGTACCAAGTACCAAATTGCTTTAGCACATGCATAAAAATAACATAATAAAACCTGACTTAACCAATGTATGGACAAACAATGTAGCTTGCACTAAAATATAGGCAATTATAATGTCATCAGAACTATAAAATCAGTTTTGGAATCAAGAGTCCAAAGTTCTGTCTCAGGGTGCCTCCTGTTGTACTCTGACTGTAGTCAATTATCTCTGTCCACTTCATCCAACCTGTAAGGAGATGGTTCCTTAGACAACCACCACCCAAGGCAGAGAGGTCTTCTAGACAAACATAAGCACCTTGATGTACATGTGAAAGGGAACAGGAATAGAGGATCACTCTATAACTCCATTAACATATTGGAAATATATGGCTGTGTCCTGCAATAACTGATGCATCTGGGTGAACTTGCATAGAAAGTTTCAGATTGTTCACTTCATAAAATCTAATCAGAAGATTTTGAACGCATAGAAGTATGGATAGCAAGTGAGACAAGTGGCTGAAAGCATCTGTGTGAGGAGAAACACATATTACACTGCACAACTGACTGACAGTGAGCTCTCATAAAACATTTCAGATTGTTGGTAAAATAAAAAGAAGTTGTAACTGAAATGTCCTCTCCTCCTATCCCTGCTCCCCAACACACATACATCATCCAGTTAAAACTTTGACAAGCAAAATCCACATTAATGACACCAAGTGAAAGTGAAATAGGACTGCTTTTAAAAATTAGTACACCTCTTGTTCAGGCAGTTAAAAAATTGACAAAGTGATGTTAGGGTTTCACAGGTACAAAGCAGGCCAGAAACTGGATAATTAATCTTGATTGTCTCAACAGCCTCAAGGTGATTCATTTTCCTTAGCCACCTTCTCCCCTTGTCATCTCATCTTCCATTAAAGTCACAGGGATTTTGTTTCTGATTCCAAACAAAACAGATCAAGCTAAAAACCTGACAGACAAACTATGCTGTAGACAGGATGCCTTTGCTCTATCCCAGAGTGTTGTAACCCCCTCTCCTAACTGGGCTATGGAAAAAAACCTCCTTTCTTAATAAGTAGCATTAAAATCTTTTGGAACAAATTGATTCCCTGACACCTACAGTCACATACAGAATTCTAGTTCTAAGCCTTCAAAGTAGAGAGGGAGAAAGAAATAGATGAGAGTGTATGTATGTGAGATGAAGACGATTTGCTGAATCACACATCAAAGCAGATGTAGGAGCAAGGCCTGTGTCAGGTACTTTAAATACACAGTGGTACATCCAAAACATGCAGAATTCAGTTCTGTGCTCCCAGACAGCTCAGACATACTGTAGACAATGACTAAAACGAGCAATAAAGCCCTCTGAGAGGAGGTTGCAATTGAAAAGAGATTGAAGATTAAATCAAAGAGTGTCACATTTAATATTCAGAACACTCTAACTGAATCCTTACTGCCTGGGCTATAAATGGAATCTTACCGTGGGCTGGAATGAGAAAGTGGGCTCATTTCTTTCTGATAGTGATGCTCCTGACTGACAGGCTGTGGAAAACAAAAAGAATAGATTGTTTAGAAGTATGTCAGAGATCTGGTATGAGCACATACATTTGCAGCTTCTGATAATAAAATTGTACAGTCTTTTTTCTTATCTGTGAAATTAAAAATAGATATTCTGGTCCTAACTGTACAAAGGTACAGCTTTAAAGATGATTCTTGTCAGGGTGGAAATACATGTGGATTAAGGAGTCTATCACACAGTTATTTCTCTGCTGCCTGTGAGAGCGTTGGGACAGTCAGGGAACTTCAGAGATGGAGGGTGGTAAAGTCTTGTCAAACAGAAGAGTCTGGGTTGAACATGTGTATGAAGCATGAGGAACTCTTGGTAGGATCTATGCAGAATGAACCATTTTAAAGAGTAGAAAACATCAAGGGAGAGGTGTAAGAGGCTTGGCAGACCAGGTTAGAAGCAGCAACAACAGTAATTTTAGCAGTTCCAAATGAAGGCCATTGAAGCACATATGATTCTCCATGGCCTGGATTAAGCTGTTCATGAATAGCTAACTGTGGACTGTATGAATATTCATACAAAAGATAATAATTTTCCAATAAAATCTTACCTACCCATTGTAAGTGCACACTCGAAAAGTTTCAAACGACATTTGGTTTATGGCATTAAAAAGAATTATTTGCAAGAAAGATCAATATTCATAAACTGATGTAAAAATTCAAGAATTCTAAAATCCACGAATACATTTTCTCCCAGAATATTTGTAGTTCTACCAGGAGAGACTCTCCCTGCCATTATTACACACCTCAAAAGCAGTTCTAAACAAATCATTGAAGGAAATGCAAAAGAAGTGAAAATGTAAGCATACATTAACAATACATGTACCACTTAGTACATTAAATGCTAAAATAATAAAAAGTGTTATGAAATGAATTTTTTAAAACAAAAATTAATATAAAATTGAGTATGTCCTCAAGGTTTCAGAGAACGGAAAGGGATGTTGTAAAATAGGTGTTCAGGATGAATGACATCCTAATTAGTACCAAATATGACTCACTGCCAGGTGGTGGACAGTGCAATTCCCAGATGATAGATAGCTGGTGGAAGATGAGGAGGAGACAGAGAGTGAATCAGTCAGTCTATGAACCAGAATATCTGTCTAAATAATTTTTAGTCTCGTTTCATAGTAAAGAATACTCTGCCTCAGTTTTGCCATTTGATGTGAACAGATCCCTCCAGGGGCTGTCAAACCGATCTCACAGTTGGCGTAATTCTGGATTTAAATAACAATCCTCTTGTCTGTCAGACTTCAGTTCTGCCAGACCATTTTTGTGTTAAGTGCTTTCTTTTCATAAAAAAATTAACAAAGAAGGCCAGAGGACCTTCCACAAACTGGCTATGAATCTGGAAGTACTCTTTCAAATATTTTTCAGACAAGACTTACGTGTCTGAATTTACATTTAGGAAGTTGTTTGTGGAACTAGTAATCTTCTCTATGAGTACTCCTTACTTGAAAGGCACGTCTTAGTGGTGGGCATAATTTGGATTCTGCTAATGCAAAATTATATCACTATTACACCACTACTAGCTTCCAGGATACATCAGTGAGCATTTGGGAGAATCTTCCTTCTCCTCTGTACTTCTGACTGAGAAACAGGCACCATCTGCAGATACCCTGAATTCTCATACAGGTGATCTTTCTCCAGAATGTTTGTGTTGTATCTGAACTGGTGTCTGAAGTATGGAAACAACTATCCAAAAACCTGAAAGGGCCAATTCTCTGACAGGGCAAGAAAGTCTTACAGGATCTCTAGAATAAAGCAAGGCATTTCAACCAAAATGTTTTGTAAGCTTTGCAAATTTTCTTGGAAAATGTCTATATGTGTGGGTTTAACCTTCACATTCAATTCTGCAATATATAGAACTGTGTCTTCCATAGTGCTTCAAATCCAGCATAGATTTTCATAAGTCTTAAGATTTAAGAAAACATTCAGGTAAGACATGGTGAAACAAAATATTTTAAAATATTTAGCTCTACATACACATAGTATTGAATTGAGACTGTGCCCCACACATATTTTACAAGGGTTTACAATTCTCCTTCAAAGTAAACCCATTTTAAAGTAGAAGTTTTCCTTATTTATAACTGAGGCTATGCTGGGTAATGTATAATATTCAAAGTGATTTTATCCCTTTTTGGCTGTCATAGTTTACAGCAGCAGCTAAACCACTTACATTTCAACATTTTCTCCTGACAGCATATATTCAGTTCTTGGTAAACTATCATAGAATATAAACCCACAGTTGTGGTGTCTCTGTTTTGTAGCTGTTTAAGGACATTTGTTCTAAATGGAACTCAGTAATATGATTATCTATGTGCCTTTACATTCACAATGGTTTCTCAGATTCATTAAAGTCAGTAACTTTCCAGCGACTCTGGAAATCAGGCTAAAAATGGTTAAATGATGAAAATAATTAAACTCACTTAGAATGTGGTCTATATATAGAATATTACTTTGATACATAAATTCACTATCTAACATGATTATACCCTGCCCTGCCTTGCAAAACATCAAAGATATTTCAAAATTAAAGATACACAAAAAGCTGCCTTCTGGTGGTGCTGTTGCCATAGATTCCACCTAAAGGACACAAATGTATAAAATGAAGAAAAAATTGTAAGAAAATACTCCTTATTTATCTTTGAAAAATGTAAGAGAAAGCAATTGATACTACTAATTTAAAGGATCAGAAAGATACAACCTGGAAACATATGTAAGCATGAAAGTTTAATCATGACAAGAATTTCAAGCTGTCCTTAATTTCTCAAATTCCAATATGAGGATTATTTCTATTTATTTTCTGTATACTGCACTGCTAAAATAATTTACCTATGCAGCTAGAAGATGTCTAAAGGTCTGTATCTATAAACTTTTCTGCAGTTTGTACATCTGATTTTGGAAGGACTGAGCATTTGAAAATTCTCTTCACTCAAACGATGGTGGTGCTAAAGATCAGGGACATAAAAACAAACCTGCTTTTATTCTACACATATATTTTTTACATAATGAATATATATAAGGAATAAACATACATAAGAAACACTTCTCTATAAAAACTGGAAGCTGCAGAAATGATGAGTTTGCTAGTACTGGTAGATGGAAGAGACTGAGAGCAGCCCTGTGGAGATAGACTTGGGAGAACTGGGGCATGAGGAGGTGGACAGGATCTGCCAGACCACAATGCCAGTTGAATCCTGGGCTGCATCCAAAGGAAGCACTGGCAATAGGTTCAGGGAGGGAATTCTGTTCCTTTACTCTGTCCCTGTGAATCCTCACCTGGGCTACTGTGCCCAGCTCTGGGGTCCTCAGCACAGGAGAGACACAGACCTGCTGGAGTGAGTCCAGAGCCAAGCTGCAAAAATCATCAGCAGGCTGGAAGACCTCTGCTATGGAGACAGGCTGAGAGCTGGGGTTTTCAGCATGCAGAAAAGAAGGCTCTGGGAAGGTCTCACTGCAGCCATTCAGTGCCTAAAGGAGGCTTTACAAGAAAGATGGAGACAGAGTTTTTTAGCAGGGCCTGTTGTGGCAGGATGAAATGCAACAGCTTTAAACTAAAAGAGGGTAGATTTAGATCAGATGTCAGGAAGATTTTTTTTTTACAATGAGTGTGGTGAGATGTTGGAACAGGTTGCCCAGAGAAGCTGTGACTGCCCACCCCTACAAATGTTCAAGGCCAGACTGGATGGGGCTATCACCTATGTTAGACTGTGTCCCTTTACCTTACTCCAATACCAAAGTGCCACCATAACCCAAAAGATGGAGGCTGGGAAGAAGAAGGAAGGAGGACAGGACAATGCCAAGTTCCCTCCATCTTGCTCCCCAGCTCACTATAGTAAGAATTCTAACTCTACACTTTTGTGGCTTTTACTTCTTCACACAGTGATGGTAAGTTATTCCATGGCTCAAGCTCAAAGCCACACGAATTTCTGATTGCATGCCAGGGTCTGTGACCCCCCTGCCCAGGCTGTAAACACCCCTGGCCTGGGCTCAGATCACTCAGGACTGTCAAAGGGACATCCTGGGTTCCCACAAATACCAACTAATGTTTCTCTGATGTTCTGCAAAATGTTACACTGTAAATCAAGTTCTCATTTGTAGAGTTATTCACTTATCAAAACACTGCTTCTCATCTGAAACCTTCATTTAGCAAGGTACTCCAAGGTTCCAGCACTGTGTTGATCATTCACTACAGAAAGTTGCTGCTACAGGCCTCTATTTGGACCCTTTATTAACTGGAAGGTAATTTGCACCTAACATTTTAGAGCATTAACTCTGCAATGGTTTATATTGGGGCAACACAGCTGTGTTTACTCTTGTAACGTTGGATCTGCCTCAGAGTTGTGCCGTGTGCTTTACTTAAGCCACGTTCATTGTTTACTATTGCTTCAGCTGTAATAAAATAACAGCTACATTGCTGATACATAAATGGAGTATGAGGTTATCCAGTTTTACAGCAGCTCCTGCTGTAAAACCTTTATACAGTTCCTGAAATGTTATTCTGTGCTTTCATACATTCAGTACTTTTTGGTGGACTGCAACAAATACTCGGCTTCTTATAGCAGTCCTGTCATAGTGCAGCTGTGTGTGATTCTGTAACACTTTGTTCCAGGACAAGTAATGATCCAAGGTGTAAAATACAGAATGATCACATACTAAGAGCTCAGAACTACTGCAGCTTTTTGCTGCTTTCTCCTGCTTCAGCTCTTTAAACATTTAGCTTTTTAGTAATGAGACTTTATCATTGTAAGAAGCAATTATTTTCCATTACTCACCCTGTAATGCAGCTGCTGACTAGTATATCTGGGTTTCATTCATAATGTAACTATTTTTAAGTACTATATCACACACCTGCAGGTTGTCAGCCACTATTGTGATGAACTGTGCAGCCTACATGATTATTCAGGATTCTAGGAAGGAATATATATAATAGATTTGCTCTTTATCCATGGTGGTACTTGAGAACGTGCTGGAAGAGCATGTGTCTTGGTTAAATGTCTTACTTGATAAGTTCTAAGAGACTTTGGTAATGATACCTTAAATTTCAACTCTACTCAAAGAAACGATAGTATTCAAGTCCCCTGAGAAAATACTGTGGGTTTAGACTTACTGCTGGGAAGCAAGAGTTCCAGGCTGCTGTATCATCATCACCGCTTTTACTTATGCTGACATTGCAGCCACCGATCTTTGAGGCGCTCAGCCCATGGGACATCCCAGCATCCCATAATTCTTTTTGTTTTATTCTCTTCATGCTGGCCAGCATCTGTAGTTCAGATGATCTCAGTCTATTTGACTGGTACTTTTTCCTGTCGTACTCCTGTGAAATAAAATGGAAAAGTCAACAATATAGACAGGATCACCAAACAGAATAGATGAATGAAACCCAGAGAGATCTTGAAGAATCTCAGAGAATCCTCAAGAAGATTCAATACTGAAAGAGAGACCAAATGTTTACTAGAAAAAATCAGTAATGAGATTTCAACTATGAAGATCAAGCATAATTACACACAATCACAGGAAGGAAGAACACCACAAGCCCTGAAACGAACTGTAGTTTTGATCCATGGTGTTTGGAGAAGCTGCTGTTCTACTTCAATTAAAAACACAAGATAAAAGCAGGCCTCAAGAAGTTCAAAAATCCATCAGCTGTTAAATGCAAATATTGAATTAAATCCCACAGTTATCACAGTATCATCAATGTAACAACAATATAACATCAATGTAATCATCAACACCATCAATGTAACATTTAGTTATTGGCCAGGCACAGCATAAAATTTCTCTGGAAAGCCATATCAACACTAAATTTCAAAGGTTGTTCTGGCAGTTTCATGGAGTATGCATTTTCAAGTAAATGTCACTGTCTTTTCTTCAAATCCACTGGTGGAATTGTTAATGTAACCCTAATTGTTACACCAAATTTGATCCACAGGCCAAAAGCTGCAAACACATACTAACCATTTTGCAGTTGGTACTTTAAGCTTCCCTCAAAACCTTAAGATAAGATAGTTTAAAGTCACCCAGCCTGCTATTGGCACTATCTTTGTTTACAGAACTCTTTCTTTAAGAAAAAGAGTCCACATGGATTACTCTTTCACAAAGGAGCAAGTCTAATATTTGAGACATTTAGTTTTGGTTCTAAATGTAAGTATGAAGCATTTCTGCTTGAAAAGCAAATCCAGGCAGTGAGCAGGACTTGAATGGATTTAGATCACTGGAACATTGTTCAGTGGGCTGTGAGACACTATATAACAGTATCCCAAAGAGGGACAGAACTTTGATTCCAGAGAATGGAGCTTTTAGACCAGGAATGTATCATATTCCTGGCAGAAGGGAGGGTCTCTCAGCCTCTTTTGCTGTGAGAAGGCACCAGGTCACTGCAGACCTCCAGAACCACAAGTCAGCAGTACAAATAATATGAACACTGACTTTTCCTGCCATGAAATGCAGCATGTAATGTTTTAGTGTGTCTTTGAGGGGTAGAGAAGTCATCTTACCACCAAAATTCGTAATAAAATTGTAACTCCTTTGCTTTCTTCCTACATATATAAGATGCAAAGTACAAAAAGGCATCAGAAGATACAAAGCATAAGTTGACAGAAGCAGTTTGCACAGCTACCATTCCTTCTTTACTCCAGCTAAGGAGGTCCAAGCTTAAGTCCTGAATATTGTGATTACTACTACCATTTTTAATCCTAAAATAATATGGGATGTTTTCTCTAGACCATTCCTGAATGCCTGTTACTAGCTCAGTAACTATTAGTCATTTGTTTGACAAATTGGTAATTTGTTCACCTCACCCAAAGCTCTCTTTGCTGCTGTATCAGTGTTCTAGCAGATCTGCAGCTGCTCTGACTTCTATTGATCTTTCAGAACGTGCTGATTTCCTGTTCATTTTCCTATATATAAACCTTCTGCAGTTATTTGATTATTATAGGAGAAGTTTTGGCTTATCTTTCTTCCTTCATATAATTGGTATACAATCATTAAACTGACAGAATGAACTGGTGCTTTGCAGAATAAAAGCACTAACTATTGAAAGAATTTTTTTCTCTTTCTCTTTTTAATAAAAGAACAAAAATTTGCCCA
Source organism: Anthoscopus minutus (assembly GCA_013399455.1). Taxonomy (NCBI): domain Eukaryota; kingdom Metazoa; phylum Chordata; class Aves; order Passeriformes; family Paridae; genus Anthoscopus; species Anthoscopus minutus. The sequence continues at coordinate 11,439 of VWYI01008113.1, read as the reverse complement.
AACTTGCTTGTCTTTTCCTTTGCATCTACGAAGAAAAATGCATAGATTTTTGGAACATCTAAACATCTGCTGTTCCCCCACTCCCTCCCCAGCTTATTTCAAATTGTCATTCTGTTTTCTTTTCCTGTAATGGTCTCACTCTGAAAATACCACACTCAGGAAGGAGAAGGGATGCTATGACCATTTTTTATGTTAAAGATCCCTTACAATAAACTAATGAAAGAGAAATAGTTTGGAATATTTATTCTTCAGCTTCAGATTACTACTACCAAAAAGCCTCTTCAAAAATTTTATATCGTCTTTGCAGGTTTTTCAAAGAGAGAATTTGAAAACTGAATTTGAAATTCAGTTAACTTTATAATTTAGGAGAATCTTTTGATGTAAGAAGTAATTTTGCAATACTCATAAATTTGTCTAAAATTAATATTTCATTTAGTAATTAAAAGCTTATCTTTTCTATTTGCATATCCTTCCCTTACAATAAAGTATTTTTACTGAGCATTTAAAACTTTTGCTAGATTGATAAAACCTGTTGTTTAAAGGATTTTTTTCATATATAATGACATTTGCATTCTTCCAGGTTCAAATGATTTATTCAGTATTGTTTGACTGTAGTTATACGTGTGGAAAACTTTAATTACCAGCTATCTACATGCTTGCAATATTACCCAGAGGGCAATACTTCTTTCTTAATTAAAAAATATTTGAACTTAATAATAGAGAACTCTATTAAAACATGAATAAAACATTGCAAGAAACCAGGTCCTTAAAGCATATTAAGCAGCAGGCAAATCAATTGCAGAAGAACTGGTTAAGCACTTTTTTTTCTTTACTAGTCCTCTGCATGAGCACAAAAAGAAGTGTCAAAGAACTCCAGGGAAGGGCTTCCATAAATTTTTAAGACTTGGTCAAATCAAGCATAAGATCTGGATCTGCCAGATACTTTAAACTTCTGTTTTGGAGCAATAAAACCAAGTCTGTAGTTAATGAGTTTCTATATATTAATAATATGATTTGTTGATAAAAATACTTACAAGCAACAAATTACATGTGCAATACATTTACAACTACAAGCAGTATGGTAATAACCTTATTGTCTAAATTAGTAACCAACTATTCCAATCCACCTAATGATTCTCCATTTAGATGTGCTCTATAGGACAAAGTTGGTGGCTGCATTAAACTGATAATATTTTTCAGGAAACTAATACATGTATAATTTTATTATGGACAAATAGGTTACAGTTATGACAAGCAATAAACATACTTGAATTGTAAGTGGAACAATTTTCTAAAACTTGAAAGTATCAGGAAAAAAGGAATACATTTAATCACAGAATCACTAGGTTGAAGAGACCTTCAAGATCATTGAGTCCAGCCCAGCCCTACCACCTCAAATAAACCATGGCACCAAGTGCCACATCCAGCCTTTTCCAACACAGCCTTTTCCACATCCAGCCTTTTCCAAACACATCCAGAGACAGTGACTCCACAAGCTCCCCAGGCAGAGCATTGCAGTGCATTGTCACTCGTGATACCATTTTGTCACAAGGCAAAGGCCATAGAGATGCAAAAAGGCAAACACAAATCTGTGGAACAAAATCCCACTGCCAGTAATTCACCCCAGACACCACTTTTCCTGAAGAAATGGCCAAGCTAAGGACTGCTGGAAGGAAGCCTGCAGGACCCTGCTGCTGAGGAACCCCTGGGTGCTTTCCCTGTCCTTGCCCTGTTCTTCTCTCCAGCCATCTCGGGCTGGCTGCTGGACAGAAGCTGCCTTGCTGCTTGCTCTCAGTCACATAATTTATCATTGCTCAGGGCTGACACAGAGAGACCATGAAGTACCCAAATTAACTCTCCTTCTGTGGTCATTTGTTCATACAGCAATTTAAAATCTGCCAATTTTCCTCTGTAACCTTTCAGCCCCGAACTATTTTCTAACCCATATATTTCCAAACTGTGAGTTGCTCAATGACACACCTTTTTATCTACAAACCTTTGTGATTTCTGTCATATTTGGAGTATTATTTTCTGTGCCACAAACCCCTACAAAATCAACTTTCAACAGACTGAGCACAGTAAATGCTGTTATGATGAAGCCAGACTATCTGAATGAAAGATGTACTATTAATCACTTCATGCAAATGGGTATATCTAATATAGCTTCTCTACACAATCTAGTAATTTAATTTCAAAGTAAAAATCACTTACACAAGTCTGTGCTGTCAGACATGAATTTTCTTTTGAGACTTTCTTGAGAGATGTTTTACTGACAGATCTTTCTAATTGATCTGAAACTCCTTCATATCTTTCAGTTTCTTCAGATACATTTTTAATTACTCTAAAGGATTTGGATCTACTTTGAATTGGAGAAAGAGAAAGGATTGGCTTTAAACTTCTCTGAAAGCTAATAGATTCTGTTTCTGTCATGGTGGAACTCTGTGGTTTTGATAAGATGGCCTCTTCGAAGTTGTATTTGCTGTGTTCCTTATTCTTCCAGTATTCATTTCTCTGTGACATCTTATTTAATGGGATCTCTTTAAAAACTGCTGAATCAGATGTTCCTGGGCTGCTGTGGCTGTTCTCAATGATCTCAGAACCCTGGATGAGTTCACTGTTGTCATCCTAAATTTAGGAAACAAAGCAAGAGTGGTTGGTTCCCTCTCATCATTACACAATTCAGTTTTACATAACCTTAACACTCCAAAATCTCTCTTTAATCTCTGGTTCCTGTTACTAAATTTAAAAGGATTCTGAAAAACAGCTGCTTTCCCTGGCAAATACCATAAACACACTCTTACATATGAAGCTGATTACTCTTTTCAAAGTGTCAGGTCAGATTCTGAGTGCTGGTAACCTCTGAAACCAGTATCAGGTTTGTCTCTTACCCGACAATCATAATTTCAATAGAATTTATTACAACTCTAAACCAAAACTAAGCAATGAATCCATGACTATGTCTTTCCATTGAATTATTAATGCTCCATATTTTCACATTGCATCTTCAGCTTAAATGTAGAAGAAATTACTCCTGCTGAGATCACCTTGCTCTGCTCTGGTAATCATATGGTACTGCATATCATATTCATTGCCATTTGAATACAATTTAAGAATTTTAGAGGTTAGTTTATTAACCTTATATCCATGCTTCTAACAATGTTTCTGCAAAATATCCCATGAATCAAGTGTATAATGTTCACTCATACCCCATCTCAACAACCATCAGCAGGACTGTACAGATGGAAAGAGAAATAATACAGGAGAGCATCTAGTGTTTGCCTCAGTGTTCCAGTTCTCAGGAAAGAAAGGAGAGAGCAGCCTCATCTTCACCTCGTGGTGCTGCTCCTCTGCTGCTCCCACCCAGGTGTAAGGCAGAATCACCTGCAGTGTGCCTCCCACAGCTCAGGTGCAATCCTAAATTGTTACTGACTTCAGTGAGCCCAGGATTACACAGCACAAAATGGACATTCAAAAAGATAATCCCTCCGTTTTATTAATGGTATGCATTTTGGAAATTCATAGTTTTATTCCCCCAGTTATTTTGTAAGACAGTTAAATTCAGTCTGTCTTGCTATTATGCAACTTGGTTACATTTTACTTCTCTGTTGTGAGACACAGATTCAAATGCTACGTAACAGATTTTACAGTTAAAAGAGAAATACACCAGAATGCTCCTAAAGGTAGGAGCTTTCTGTATTTTTCATTATGTAATGACATAATGAAATTATTGCATACTTGACAATTCAGCAAATTTCTATATAGTATCAGATGATACTAGAGAAATACACTAAAAAATTGTTTTCTTTCATTAATTTCATTGCTGGAAGATTTCTCCATTGCAAAAGAATTAAAGTTGGTGATGCTCAGATAGGATATGCAGCAGAAATACCAATAATCAAGTGACATTCAAAACCCGGAATTTTGTCATTCACTTTCAACAATGTCAATGAGCAAAACCAGTTTCATTTGCAGTTTTAAAGGACACAATGAAGTCTTATTTACTGAAGTCCTGAGCAAGCATAAAGCACTTGCATGTCTGCCTGTGTTAGCACAGGGGCTGACAGTCAGGCTTCTTTTGGCAGCCTCTTACACAGGGTGCGCCTGCACTGACTCCTGTGTCTGCACAGACACAGCAAGCTGACAGACACAAAATCTCCCCGTTGGTATATGGGGGAAAGGTGATTTATCCTCCCTGTCTGGCCTGATGACAGAATCTCATCCTAGGAGTTTTGGGATGAGGAGTGCTTTATCAAGAGTTAATGTACAAAGTGGCCAACCTCCTCACTGCTGTCAGTGCCTTCAAAGTGATCTTCACTTTGGGTTTTCTCAAATGCTCCGTTAGTGTCTGGTTCCAGCCCCAATGGGAAAACACAACCTTCTGCTGATCTGTTTGGAGACTTTCCATAAGGAGCTGATCGAGGTTTTGATGAAAAAGTGAAAACCTCTTTATCATTCCTGTGGTGATCAGCTGTTTCCCTGCTGTGATGTTCAACAGAGGCATTCTGGGCCGAGGGTAGGTTACAGCAGGCTGAACTTCCAGGAGCTCCAGAGTGTTCCTCCCCATGCAACTGAATACTCTCTGTGAACCTCTCTGGAAACCCCCATTTATCTGAAACACACAATTTCAATGCTAATTATGTCAATTGTGAGCTACTCTGATCATTCTCATTATCTCAGAAAGTTGTACAGCAAAGTAAGTTTTTCTAATACAGAAATATTTTGCCTATCAAACAAAAAATAATGAGTGATAAGAGTGATGAGGATGCATTAAAAAAGATCATGTTGCTTTCAAAGTGCAGCAAGATAATAAAAAAATTTCTAAATAGAACTCAGAAAAAAATACAGATTTTGGTACAGCACATGCAAGCCTGCCATTTTCAAACCTGAAACTGTTTAGCCATCGAGATTTGAAACTCACAACTGAATTTTATCCTAGGAAAGCATGATTTTATTAAATATGGTCATTGATCTTTTTCTTTAGGCATTTTGTGCATCTGACATTTAAAAAATAATTACACATTGGTGGAAAATTCATAATATTACAATCTGCTCCTTCTTTATTGCTGAAATTCCACACTTTTACATTTAGAACTTATGGTTTAAATCTCAATTTCAAATTACCATTCTGATAAAAAAGTGTGACATGAAAAATGTATAAAGATGTGTGTTTCACCAGGTTTCCCTGAATATAGCCACAACTGATCTGACAATTTTAAAACAAACAAGAAACTACAGAAATGGATTTAAAGATTGTGTACACCAGATACACATGAAAATACCATTTTTATATTTTAAGTGTTAACTTCTATTTTACTGTTTGGAATGATGGTATAGAAAAAAATGTCAATTTGATTGATTACAACCAATCTCAAATACCATCCAAGAAAAGGAGAATTGCTCAAGTATGCAATACTCCCTTATCTTCATTAAAGGTAGTGTGGTGTGGATTATTCACTACATATTGCAACTTTCCAGCTCCATAAAACAAAGTTACCGTCAACCATATTAAAAAACTCAATGAAAAAGTACTAAAAACATAATAATAAAGTAGCATTGCAATAATAAAATGCTTGTTGCCACAGAAGACAGTAAGTTCAGTGTGGTATTTTGTGCTTTACTGTGGTATTTTACTTTTACTTTTGTTAGAATTACCACTTCAGGCACATTCAGCAGCCTGGGGGGGTGGGAGGAAATCTGAATCGCTGTAAATTAAGGCAAAAGAAAGAAGAATGAGATGTCAGGAGAAACAGCTGTCTTCTTACTGGGTTGCTGTGATTTTTCCAGTTTGCTGAAGGCAGCGAGTAAAGCTACCAAACTCCAGCTAATATCTAGGACCCAGTGAAAAGTCAGGACTTGACTTATCTTGTATGACCATGGCTGGCATCTCCTTGTTCCAGAAAAGATCATTTTTAAATCTCTTTATGAAGACCATCCTTAGTAAGAACTCCAATGCTTTTGAAGTAAACTCTTGTTAAATTAGAAAATCATTCTGGTTTAAAACAATGTAGTAGAGTGTGCTTTTAATAAGTCTTGAAAGCTGAACATACAAGTAATTCCATTTATTTTATAAAAATTTTGGACTAGTTTTTCCAAGAGCATCAAGAAATGAGTGAGACTTTTCAAAAGTTTTAGAAAACACCCTTCATTGAGTAAACCAAATAACTTTTAGTTCTGATCTACAACTAAAAGTTCTTAAAAGGAGGATATTGGAGCAGAATTCTCCAGACTACTATCATTCAAGACTCTGTCACCCTCCTCTGATAACATATTTTTCATAGGCAATTGGAATTACATGTGAAAGGTGGTACACAAATAAAACAACTGAAATCATAAGAGAAAATACAGTCATGAACATTTCACAGATTTGATGCTTTTGCTACACTTTACTGTCTATATACCCAACCATTTCCCCTGTAGAAATGAAATGAGAAGAGGGACCTTTGCATGAGCTTTTCAAGTGAGGCTGAACACAGCATTTGGGTGCTCAAGAACAAAGACTCAGGAACTGCTTCTTCCCCATCTGATTCTGTGACCTAACATGATTCAAAAACTCTGTCAAACTAAATCATTACTTTCAACTACTCCATTATTTATCCTGCAGGGATCTGGCCCACCAAGCCTGAGATTGCTTTGAAAGTCTTTGGCCCTGGAGATGCTGCCTTGTTCACAACTCCAGAAAGTGATATGCAGAAATGCCACAAAAATATTACTTATCCCCAGACTTCAACTGGACAAGTCCTCTGGATATAAAGAATTTTTTCCTAACTACTTTAGTTGCTAAGTCTAAAATGCTGTTTATCCTTTTTCCTAAGGCAAAGATATTAAAATTTTCACTTGCTACATTTTTCAAAACAAAGAGAAAGAAAAAAAAATAAAATCTTCAAAAGTTACCTAGCTAAGCAACTTTTTGTATTTTCTCTTTTCTCAGCACTTCGCTGTCTTTTCACTCTGCCAGCCACCCTTCTTTAATCTAGAAATATTTTATTAGGTTTCCTGATCAGTGTCTTAACTAATAGCAAAATATATAACTTATACTCCTTCAGTATTCAGAAGGTCTTTTCCCTATCATAAAATTAGATTTGACACATTTCATGCTGCCTTACAAATATGCACTAATAGCTCAGACCACTGTAAAGAGCCCTCTAGGGTATGGTTATACCCTTGGTGTACAACCCATTTCAGGAGAATTCACTGATTCTTATGCACATTGAACTGGGGAAGAGTAGAGAGGAGTGCCTTAATTTTTTTTGTTTACTGACTTAGTAACAGCCCACCTCCCACACTGCAATTCCAGTGCACACTCCAACTTCCAATGCAGTTCTTGCTGTTTAATTTGTAGAGGGCATAGATAAAATTTTTAATTTGTTATAGATAAAATTATGTAATGAAT
>VWYI01008112.1:46988-85607 GCA_013399455.1 Anthoscopus minutus | reverse complement strand
ACTTTCTGCTCATCCCTGCCATTCCGTGAGGTGTTTTTCCTCAGAGCCCTGCAGGAGCTCCGGGACTGAGTGCCAGCTGAGGAGTTTGTGAGGCAGCGCCTCTCCTCCACTTTTCCTGTCTCGGCTGAGACGGGGGTCCCTGTTCTGTTCCATTGTTAATACTGTAGTTATTGTTGTTGGTTTACCTTATTATATATATTAGTAAAGAACTGTTATTCCTATTCCCATATCTCTGCCTGAGAGCTCCGTGTTTTTGAAATATAATAATTCGGAGGGAAAGGGTGGGGGCTTACATTTTTTTCTTTTTCTTCATTTCAAAGGAGGTTCCTGCCTTCCTTGACAGATACCTGTCTTACAAACCAAGACAGCAATGTACTGTCAACAACAGATACTTTACACATCAGTCCTGGAGACTGGAAGCAAAGAGAACTAAGAAAACATAATCCTTTGCTGTGTCTATGTATTGTTATAGTAAATCACAACAGGAAGTGGAACAAGTTTCAAAACATGTAGTGAAAGTTACTTTGATTCTTAATATTCCACACAAAATGTAATTTCTGTTTAAGGATAAATATAATGAAAAAATATTCATATTGGTATGAAGCTATTTCATCCCTTAAAAGATGCCATGGAAAGTGAAACCCTTGAAGCAGCAGCACAATCTAATTTTGGTATCAAAAAAAATCAACAAAAGTCTCATCAGCTAGAAATTTCCCTGTGTAATTTTTGCAGACCCACGCTTTAAGGGTGCACCTGCTGGACTTCCTAAAATTCCTTTTAATGCTTTTAATGAACTATCTCAGTGCAATCCATTTGTGGGCATAAAGACTGTCAGGAAGAACTGGACCACCCTTACATTTCTTCACATTGTTGCAATTCTTCTGCCTTCTTGATATCAAACTGACACACTTCTGCTGCTGCTGTAGCCAGGATTCCTCTGACAAGAAGATTTCAGCCCAGCTATATTTAAATTCCACAGCAGCAGTGCGCTGCCAAGTTGTCAGATGGGAGGTATAGCACAACCTTTTTTTCTCCAAGTATTTGCTCAGAGTATATACAAGCTAGGTGGGAGCTGTAGCTTACATCCAGGTCCTGCAATACAGACAATTTTCTTTCCTCCAGTTTATGTTACCACTTCTTAGGCATTGGATCTTTGATTTTTTAAAATATATATTTCCTGGGGTTTGGCTACTTTGGAACAATTTGTATACAGGTAATGTGATAAATCTTGTCACCAAGTAAGAATACTTTTAAATAAATACTTTCAAGCTTATTTTCATGCAATACTCCAATGTTCTGAAAGTCAGATTGCTCCCTAAGCAGCTACACTGCCTCTTAACATGCAACATGCACCACCTCGCCGCAGAACTTTTAAGAGCAGGAATGAGATATGCAAACAATTTAAGTTCATGTATCAATGGTTTCCCCACATATGCCCCTGCATTCCCCCTGCACCTCTATGAGTGTAGGAACCCAGAGAGAGGATGCCAAACAAGTTGGTCCATGCTCTGAAATCCTCTGTGGGACATAAACTATCAGACCTGCTGTGTGGCTTTTGATTTTGTGTAAAAGTTACTTGAATTTCCAAGTCACAAAAAGTATATCAGAATGCAGTCAAGTCTGCGTGCTCCCTTTCAACGCTTCAAATTTTGCATAGCATTCTGTGTTCAACCCATTTTTACTGAAACAATTATAATACAATAGTAGTAGTGACGGAAATGAAATAGACCACTGAGGCTGAACCTCCATTCAGCAAAGGCAAGTCAGGATCCATGGCAATATAGTCCTTAAAATCATCTACCCAGCTGCTGCAAGATGTGGAATATGTAAAAATTTCCTTAAGAAAGTTTTTTGGTATTTTGGTATTTTGATCTTTATCTACTTTCAAGCCTAACCAGCAAGAGGAGAGATTTAACTCATGAAACAGAGCACCCAATAAGCTCTAGGTGATGTCCAGGTGTTAGGAAAACAAATTACCTTTGGTAGAATTGTCTTGTTAAGGTTTAAGGCTAGACAGGCTCAAAAAAAAGAGACACTGAATATGGGATTAATTAGTGTGAGATAAGAGACTCATTCATCAGTAGAAGATAGAATACTGGTGAGTTTGAGGACTGTATAACTTGTAGCCAATGAACACTGATCCCTTTGTTTCTTTAAATGTATAAAGAGGGAAAAGTTGTTGTTATAAATGAAGTCCCATTTGTCTAATTCAATAAATCACAAACTTAAAATTTAAAAACTATTTTTAATTAAACAGTAATTTTATATAAAAGGTTACAATCCAATATAATAGAGTAAATACTTTGATGGTGATTCGAATAAAGCATAAGCAAAACCAACCAGGGTAACCGATTGAGGTATGTGGGTGGGATTCTCCCCTACCTTATGTACAACAAACAGATTATTCCAGATACTTATATACTGTATGCTAATACATATTTATCAATATTGTTTTATAAATCTCCTCCTAGTTTCAATTCCTAATATCTACGTCAGTATACTATACAGTGCATGTTCTCGCTGTTGCTAAGGGGTCTTCTGTACTTTTTGGGGGTATTTTGGATGAAGGCTGAGTTTTTTTCAGCTGTCCTGTGGACCACCTGGCAGATGGCGCATGTGCAGTAAGCTTGGTGCTTATTAAGAAAGTACTGTGTTCCAATTAAACCTTATTTGTTACATAGATAAGACCACTATTTTAGACTCCATCTGGAGTGGTCCCAACTCCTTCCTTCTCAAGGTCTGTTGTGCTCTGGGAGATGTCCCAATTTCATCTTGATGCCAGCTTTGGTTTGGGAGGTTTCCTGAAACCTCCATCCATCCTGAGGCCGAGTCTAGTTCCAGCATCCTGTTTCTCACACATCGTTTACAAAGAAATCCATCTACTTATTAACACTAATCACATATACTTTTTCAATTATTTTTCCCAATATATTGATACAATTACAATTTAATCAACACGAATCACATCCATATATCACATTCTGATAGTTAGGGCAGATCTATGGATTATCAGGGACCACCCAGGGTTATGCAGCTCTGACATAGATACTCGATGAAATAGATTCTCGAGTGTGCCATTATTAGCTTGTTGCACACCGGGCGATCAATCTGGGTTTTGCGGCCGTCAGTGACAGCGCTGCCCAGCCCGACGCGGCAGGAGGCTGTGGGGCAGGCGCCGAGCACGGACTCTCGAGGCCGATAAGGACCACTGTGAAAAGGAGGCTTCTTCCCAGCCGGCACTTCCGCCACGTCCCGTGCCCGCAATCACTTCCAGGTCGGGAGCTGGCTTCCGGCGAGATGCGGGGAGCGGCTGGGCCGCGCTCGGTCCCCGCGGCGCGAGGCCGCTGCCCGGGAAGATGTGGGCGTGCGTCTGGAGGTTTCTATACGGCAACTACTTCAGGTTTTGGTTGAAGTGGATCCTGCGGCTGCTAACGGGGAAGTGCGAGCTGCAGCGCCTCCTGGACGGCGCGGAGGTGGGGGCGCGTCGGACGCTGAGCGTAGGTAATGGAGGGACCGGGGCAGGGGAGGGAGATTGCCTCGGAAGCGTCGTGTAAGGCTTTTTTTTTTAGCGTGGAAAAGACCTTCATAATCAACGATTCCAGCCATTAACCCAGCACTGCCAAACGCACCACTAACCATGTCTCCCAGTGCCACATCCATACATCTTTTAAATCTCTCCGGGAATGGTGATGACTTTACTGCCCTGGGCAGCCTGTTCAGTGCTTGACAACCCATTCGGTGATGACAGCTTCCCTCATATCCAACCTAAATCTCTCCTGGCACAACCTGAGGACGTTTCCTCTTCTGTCAGTGGCTTCCTGGGAGAAGGGATCGACCACCTCCTGTCCACACAGCCTCCTTTCCTGTGGTTTTAGGGAGCGATCAAGTCCCCTCTGAGCCCTCTGCTTTCTAGTAGCTGGAAATCAGTATCTGGTGTACATCCCCAGAATTGTATTCTCACTCTTCCTTTTATCCCAGCTATCCTATGAAAATTCTAAATCAATGCCAGACCAAGGACTAGCTTCCTTGTCTGTTTGCTTAAGGAAATTTCATTGTCATCAAAAAGTGAATCAGAAGTCATACGTTTTCCTCCAGAGTCTTCCCATTACTTTGTGTATATACTTTTATCTTCCTTTACTAAAAAAATTCACACTGGTTAGACATACATGGAGGTGTATGGAGGTGAGGAAGGAAGAGTGATTTAACTTAAAATTCTGCTTGATGCAGAATTTTGATCTAAAATAGCAATTCAAGAAACTACTGAACATTTTTGTGGTTTTACAATAGCTTGTGGAGGTGACCATACTTCCTTATACTTCAGTAATAAACATGAAATAATGTCTGAGAACAGGAAAATACCAATTTATGTATTTCTCTCCTGACACCTTTTCAAATTTGCTTTTGTTTTGTACATGTAATTGATGCTTTAAAAAATCCAAATCTACTTTCAGAATTGTACTGAAGAGTGATAAAAAATTGTGTAAATTAAGACATTTTGTAACCTGATAACCTGTTCATTTAAAGATAAATTTTTTATTACATATACATATTTTTATTACATACGTATAAAAGGGATGTAAAATTTTATAATATTTATATACTGCAAGAACATTTACTGTCAATTATTTAAAACGGTTCAATTTAACTGTGATGTCTGCTTTTTTCCATATTGCAGAACATTCACTGGAATCATCAAAAAATAAGGTAAGGAATACTGGAGATGAAACTGTAATAAAACCTTTTTTTCAGAGATATATCCTAGAAAAGTAACACATGAATTTACCTTTTGAGAGGGGAGAACTGAAGAGGAGTAAAGGACAGAGAGAAGAAAACTTGGAATTCTGTGTTCTGTATGCTACGTTTATTTAAGATTTCTCAAAAATAATCCTATGTCCCCTCAAATTTTTCTTTCATTGAAGTTTCAGCTTTGTTAGCTACCTGTGTCCTAATTCTGAAGCATTATTTTCTTGCATGCACTTGTTTCAGTTGGATAATGAACAACATAATTCAACAGCTGAAGGCAAATAGGAACCTGGACCAAGCAACTCTCCAGCTTTGTATTTATTCTTTGTGCAACTCCTATGTAAACATTGTTTACAGACTGACAGTTACAAGTCATGCTTTCATGTAATTATTGCAGATCTTCTATATGCAGTTTGAGCCAGTGCATTGTAAGCAATTGCCTTAAACTGACCCTTTTCCTTTTATAGTAAATAATACACACAACAGATATACAGGACCTGAGCAATAATAATAGATTATGTGTTCATTCCTTATGAATATGTTAACTGTGTTAACTTCCTAGGTTTTAAGAAATGCTGTACATGTTGAAGAAGGTGAAGTGGAGAAGTGTGTTAGAGATGTAATGAAAGAAAAGAAGATTGAACAGAAGGATACAGGGTGTGTTTGGAAACCTCTGTCTGTTCTCACTTGTTTGTATGTTCTTCCAGTTGCTTAACCTGATGCAATATTTAGGCCATTCAACACAAGTATTCAGAATGAAATTGGAAAATAAGGTGTGGTTATGTCCTCATCAGTTCTGGAAAAGAAATTGCAAAGTTGTAGTTCATGTGGATTTGGCATTACTGTGTCTCTGTTTTGCAAATCCCTTCTGTTACTCCATATTTTTAACTATTATGATCATTGCATAGGTTGATTACCAGAACTGCATAATTCCTTAGATATATTTGAGAGACTATAGTGATGCCTGATTAATGTTTGCATTCATCTGCATAAGTAATTAGTGAGTGGCAGGGAATAAGCAAAATTTCAAAGTCTAGTGAAATTCTTTTCTGAAACTATAAGTATTTCTGACAAAGCTTGACTGTAAGACAAAAAGTTTGGGGGTAAGTGAGGGTGCAGTGGTCAGGAGGATATATAGGGTTTTGTGTCATAACAGATTTTAGCTTTTTTTCCCCATGATTTAAGGTAATGGAGTCTTGCTGCAGCACTGGAATCAGTTAGAGATGTTTAAAGTATGTAAGATCCATGTAGGAGTGTACTTAACCAGTATGCTGTAGTTTCTAAAGGCAGACATAAAGCACTTCCTAATTGTGTTTACATTGCATTAATATAAGAAAGGTCTTATTTGGTAATTCAAGCTAGAATTTATGGCGAAGTAGGCCTATTTAAAACTTCTCTATGATGTTTTGTTATTATTTCAGGTTTAAGACAAATTTGCATATATCCTTGCTACAGATATCAGGTTATAAAAAACTGTATTTGAATGTGGAAAACCTAAGAAAGATCCCATATGATTCAGAAAATGAAGAACACGAGGAACAGTTAATTGAGGTGAAATAATTTTTAAAATACATGTGCTGTTTGTTTTTTTCCTCTCCAAGTCCAACACCTTGAAAGAACTTAGTGGTAGCATTCTTAGCAGCTGGCCTGTTTAAAGCTCTTTTCTACTTTCAAATTACAGAAATGACACATTAAAATAAAACCTCAAAGAAAGAATAAAAGTAAACTAGAGTTAATTGCAATGGAATTCATTTGTGTGAAATCAAACATACCATATCTAATTAGAATATCCAATATCTAATTAGAAAAATAGATTTTTGATGTCACTGAAGAATTACTACTAAAAAGATATATAACCTTATGCACATGTCTAACTTTGTAAACCACTAATTACTAAATTGAAAAAAAAAGACACAAATTTTTTCTTATTAGTGCATCCCAGTCAACATCAAGGAAAATAGTTTGATGCTGGAAGATAAAAACTATTCTCTTAGCACTTCAGAATTATCTCAGCTTGCTGTGGAAGCCCCAATGCTGATACGTTAAATGAGCATTTGTTGATAATTTCTATTTCAGTTTATAGCTGTCCTATTACAAAATGATGCATAAATTAATTTCTGAGGTGAAATAAGTCTTGGTTTCTTTGGTATTCATACAGCATCTTTATCTGTGAAGGGAAATTACTACATTTAATGTTAAGTGTAATAACTTTCATTATTGTTGAAGTGAGCCATTGTAGCAGACTCCAGATTGCCACTAACAGAAAAGAGCAGCGTGCAGATTGTACCCTGTTCCTTGGATGAATGGCTTCTAGTGTGCAGTAGCAAGTGTTCTGAATTATGTGAGTTGGAATATTTGAGCAGCATAACATGAAAATATATTTGTGCAGCTCTGGAATTTGCTGATGCCTCACAAGAATCTGAAGGCCAGAATCAGCAAACAGTGGTGTGACATCGGCTTCCAAGGCGATGATCCTAAAACAGACTTCAGAGGGATGGGGCTGCTGGGCTTGGTGAATCTGGTGTAAGTGAAAAGAAGTATTTCATTCCTTTTGTAACTGATTTTCAATATCTGTATTTTCTCTAGTTAATGGTATTTCTAATAAAAACTGATTAGAAGCAAATAGAAAGCAGTATGTTCAACATTTCTAGTGGCTGCACATTGTAAACATGATGTGGTTGGGTAAGGACAAAAAGTGAGGGAAGGGACAGAAATTTGCTCAAGACAGCTTAATTTTTTGTTGCTTTATGATAAAGTTGGTAGGTTGTACCTAACTTGTCAAAAGGTTAATAAAAATTCCTGAATGTAAAAATTCCTACTGTGATGAAAAGTAGAAAAGTTTACATATCTTTGCTAAGCTAACTTTTGGACTAGGTTGAACTTCATATTTGATGTTCAGATCACAATGATTTTTTTATTACAGTATTACTTCATGCTGAATATAATTTAATTTGCTACCTTTTCCTTTGTTTTCTTTTTATGCTGTTTTCCAGTTACAGGCTATTTTTCACCTTTAGTTTAAAGCTACGGATTTTAATATTGACATTAACACAATATTTTTTTTCAAATAATTTAAAATAATATTTTACACTGCCAGGTATTTTAGCAAGCATTATACCAATGAAGCTCGTCAGATCCTTTCTCGGTCAAATCACCCAAAGCTGGGGTAAGTCACTCTAGAATTTTTTTTTGTCTGCTTCTATGTAAGAACTTAAATGAAGACTGCTAAACATGTCCAGAAAGTAAAGAGGAAAATATATGTGGGTTTTTTCCATTAAAGAATGAAAAAAGGGTCAAAATAGACATGTGTGAGAGACCAAACACAGAAAGCAATTTTTAGCTGGGAACTAAGTGCAGCTTTTTTTGTTTTCCAGAATGGACTTGTTGGGGCAAAAATGTTGCAAAATATAATCTTTATTTAACACAGTGAACACCTTTAACATTTTAGTTAATTTTATTTGTAATAAATTTAGATTAGATTTACAAAATTCATACTTAGTTTTCACCTTCTTACTGAGCTTATGTTGCGATAATACAGATTACCTCTTAGGGTCCTTTTTTTCCTTTAGGTTTCTGCTCTGTAATAAGTATTTACAAACAGGTGTTTTGTTGTTCAGTTTTAAATTTGCTTTTGAAAACCTCACATATTTAAACATTTAGCTAATTTTACAGAGAAATAGACTCTGAAACCAGTCAGATATAATAATCTGGTCAATTTAGTCCCTGGTTAACTTGATGACCTATGAAAAAACAGGAGCCATTCATGACTTTGATTGTAAATAACATTGCCCTGTGCAACTCTGTCCTCTGAATAGCATATGTGAGAGTTTTTTCTCAACTTCATAACTGTATAGTTGGCACAAATTAATTTTTACTTTTCCTTACTCCACAAACACTTTAACTTTTGTTTAAGAATTTCTATTATAATGCTTTTTATACCATGCAACAGAAAACCAGATTCTTTCAGCTTGAACAAGACATTGAAATAGCTATTCCATTTACACTGCAACAAATTTTTTTTAGATCCAATTTTTAATATTCTAGAAGATCTAAGGATTTAAAAGTTGAAGTCAGTGTTGATTAGCTTTGCCATCTCAATATTAAAACAACTTTTATGTGGTTGGATGCACAAGTGAATGGTCTGTAGATTGGAATCAGCTCATCAACAAGTATTATAGGAAAAATTTTGACTATCACAGCTATCCTAAAGCAGAGTGTGCCAGGGAAGTTTTTAAGCCTTTCAGTCCATAATGTAAAACCGTGATTTGTGTTGCAGATACTCCTATGCTATAGTTGGGATCAATCTGACAGAGATGGCATACAGCTTGCTCAAGAATGGTGCTTTAAAGGCTCATCTCTACAACCTGGTCTCTGGGTTGCCGCAGATGGAGCACTTCCATCAGTTTTACTGTAAGTATCTATAGTTTCTCTAGTATAGACTACTCAGGATAGGCCACACCATAGAGTTTGGGCTCTTTGGAGTGTGTTTCCACTCTTTTCTCATTAGCCAGAGCAAGCTGTCTTCTGCATCAGGTATTGGAAATGCGCCTGCTGCTTAAACATTGTGCTGCAGAAATATACATTTAAAGATCATTTCTGTGGCTTTCTATATTTTAGATACTCCAGTCTGAAAACTCAATATTTGCAAATTTATTTTTTGTTCATTATACAGCATCCAAAAGCTTGCTGTAGACCAGGATGGGACAATCCTTGTTTTAAGGGGTTGAAGAGAGTCCAAAGGATCACTCTAGGACTGGCTAGATCAAGGCATGAAATTGTGGAAGTCATTTTTGCAGAACTGTATTTTATTTTCTTCACAGGTTATCTAGTTTATGAATTTGACAAATTCTGGTTTGAAGAGGAACCAGAAAGCATTATGCACTTCAACCAGTACAGAGAGAAATTCCATGAAAAAATTAAGGGACTTCTACTGGATTACAGTGTGGTACTGACCTTACAAGATACAAAGAAACCTTAATACCTCTGCAGTATGCAAGGTTCTGTATCAGAAATTGAGTGATGCATTTGGATGGAAGTTTTGTGTGTTTCACCAAAAACTGTCTAACAATAGAACTTTGTTTTTTACATTAAAAGAAAGAAAATTAACAAAATTCAGTTAAGAAAGCTTGGACAATCAATCTCTGTTTACAGGTATTTTTATGCTATTCTCCAAAGGACAGCTTTTTGAAAAGGAAGTGAAACAAAACCCAACCAACAAACCAACACAAAAAACAACCCACAAATCTCAAGAACCTCTTTATTGCTCACTTTACATTTTATTTTATACTTCTTGGTACAGGAATGTGAAGCAGGATTTATGCTGCATCATATTTCTTATGAATGGATTTGACTGTTAATAGTCTTTTAAAAGACAGTTTAAGTTCAGCTTTTCAAATTTGAATTCCAGCCTTTTAACATAACAGTTGAAGTTAAGCCTTTAGTTGAAATTGTGGTTTTAGATTTTTTTGTGTTTTTGTTCCTTTATTTGTCATTGATCACTCACTCAACAATGTTAAATTTCTTTGTAATTAAGAGGTCCTCAAAGGAGACATAGTATCTGTTTATAATTTTGGAGAAAAGGCTTAATCTATCAGCATATTAATGTACTTATTAGAAATTACTTCTGGATAAGGAAGTTTATCTATGAATTTGTACCAGCTAATTCCTATGCTTGGAAGAAGTTTAGTTTGCAAACAGGCAAAAAGACATGTTATCAGCATGAGGATAAGATCCTCAGGCTAAAGCTACTCTTTCTAAAAGTATTCCTGTTGTAAAAACCTTTGGTTATTTCTAATCTGACTTCATATGCTGAGGATGATAGACTCGGAATCTGTTGTCAGCCCTTTTAGCAGCTAATGGGGTATTCTTAGTGGGAGGTACAACAGATCTACTTTAGCCCTTTAATAAAGTTTAAAAAAAAACCTTTATTGGAGCTGCAATCTTTACCTTGTAAAAATAAATTCATATCTAAGTACAAGTCTAAAAAAGATGTATTTTCCATGGAAGAGATGAAACTTTAATGTGTTCCTTAGTCTTGCCATCCTCAGAAAATCTAATAGACAGAAATTCATGTCTTTATTGTGAGTTAATTATTACTTAGAGCAACTTTAAATGGATTTGGTATGACCATCACTTTCTTTTCCAAGACCTATTAAATAAGTGCCTTCTGCTGTTTTCAGTCAGCTTTTAAATTTTGATTCTTGTAACTAGATCACAGCCTTAGGAACTTGAGTAATTTGAGAGATTTTTTCACTATATATCTAAATAGCTCACAGTGGCACAAAATTTGTATGCTGATACAAGCTTTCATGTATTTGTTTTAATAATCTCAGGTAAACTAATTAATTTCTATTCAATGACTACTCCAGAAGAGATTCCCGAAGAATATAAGCATTGAACACAGTGAATACAAGCATAAGGAAAACAAAAAGGAAAAAACAACAACAAACAAACAAAAACCACAAACAAAAAAAACACCTCCTTTTTGTAATGAGTGTTATTACACTACATAAGTATGAAGTATAATATGTAATATTGCATTTCTTGGAGATCACCAAACCCATCTGGACATGCCCTTAAGCAGCCTCCTTTGAGGGACCCTGCTTTAGGCAGGGGATTGGACTTGGTGATCACCAGAGGTGCCTTCCTACCCCAGTAATTCTGTGAGTCTGTATTGTGTAAATAGTGACATGTTGCACTGCATCCACCCTTGTGCTCTTTATCCCTGAAATGCTGGTGATCTCTTGCTTGTGGGGAAGCTCTTGATCATGGTACACAGTACATGTATATGGGGTAGCACAGTTCTCTTTTTATGGTATCTTAGGTACAGACAAGTTGAATGTGTTCAGGGTGGGGAAAGATTCAGTCTCACTTGTTTTGGCTTGGCTTGTTTTGGCTTGATGCAGTTCTACCAATATAAAACAAAACCTAAAAAACAACAGCAAAACCCACTGTGAAGATGTGCACAGGGAGAGTATTTATGATTTGCCCTGATTTGTAAACTGAACAGTTGAATTGACCAGATTAGATCCAAACCAACAATGGGAGGCCCAGTTTTTTTGCTACTTACTTGTATGTGGATCATTAAATACTCACCATTGAAGATCTATGGTCCTGTGGAGAGCATTCTGAGATTCAGGTCCTGTGGTGGAACTCTGTTTCTCTGAGCCTTGCAGACACTGGACATGGCAATAATCTAAGGAAGGAAGTGGAAAGTGGACTCCTTCCCAGTGGACCAAGTGGTTACTTTCTAGCCCTATCTTCTGTCAAGTTTGTCTTCATTAATAATTTTCTCTACTGCTTGTCGTAGAAAATCTCCTTTGCTGCTGCGGCCAAACATAATTTGGGTCACTCCTGGAATTCAAAATGTCAGTTGTGTGTTGCTTGCTATGGGGATCCTATTTATCATCTACTGCCTGCCAGCTAGTAAAATTGAGCCATCTCTAAAGGCTCCCCTGAGCTATGTCTGCAAGCTTTTTTTTTTTTTTTGAACAGTTGCAAAAGTAATCCACACCCTTGTCTTTCTAGTGTTGAAAGTTTCACTGGGTTCCTTGTTCTTCGGGAGATTAACATTCAACTGTTGCTGAGACTTCTAAAGCCCAGCCATAGTCTGAGTGTTCCTAGCACACACCTGAGATGTTTTAGTGTCAAACGTAGTTCAAGCTTTTGGTAAGATGCATCTTTGCTAGTTTTTTTTCTTCTTAAATCAGTGGGAGATCTGGAAGTAAACTGTCGAAGTATGCAAGGAGTAAAAGTAAACCCAGCCATCATCAGATGAGTGAGACATAAGGGACTACACTAGTTTGCATGTAGTAATTAAGGTGAATGTTTATGTTAGGCTCCAGTGCACCTTCCCAGGAAACAGTTAGAATTTGCATGTGTTTTTGTATGATCAACTAGCCCAGTAATTCTGTCTACAAGTCACTCATATGTAGACTAATATTGGGTGTCCCTGTTTGCACCCCTAGTAGGTTAACTGTATTACGGTGATAGCTGGAAAATGTATTGAATTAGGTAAAATTGTGTTTAGAGAAGGCAAGAACAAGGCTTTACTAGTCAGTGATATTTTATGCTAACTCTTGTAGGGTGACAGTCCTAAGGTTATGGAAGACTGGAAATGGAGTTAGGCCACTTTTGTGCAAGTTGATAAAATCTTTATCAGAATTTGTTGCTTACAGGTTATTCTAAGAGTCTTAAAAACTCAGTAAATTATTTATTAACCATCATGTTTTAGATACATACTTTCTTACTAGAACTTGCAAGTGCTGTTAGTTTTCTAACTTGCTGCCTCTTTAAAACAGTCACTATGTGAAAGCTTGTATACAATAGTATTTAAAAAAAACAAAACTGGAGACAAGGTGGTTCTTTAAATTTGTTGTTCCTGTAGCAAATGTTGAACAAACTGCCTTCACTTTTGTTGTTTAGTGTATGGAAGTTTACTACAAGCAAATATAAGCTCTAGTCTTTCACTAAGTAAACACATTATTTCAGCATCAATTAATTTGATTGGAAAGACATCTGAAGACAGTGCTACATAGGAAGAAAGAAACAATGTTTTCAAACGGGTTGTGTTTCTGTCATCTGTATCAGCCATGTAAAGAATAGGGCATTTTGTCATAAAGGGCAATAGTAAAAGGGGCCAATTTAAACACCCCAGGTAAATAGTTTTGGACTTCATCTTTGAAAAACAAAACAAAAATACAAACAAAAATTAAACACACACACGCAGCCCCATTGATTTTCCATATTTTCTGTCCTAGTTTAAATAAAATTTCACAAAAGAACTTACTTAGCCTTGGTTTAGTAATTTTAATTAAAAAGTTTGTGTTTAGTTGGGTGGGAGTTGAGCAGTCAGTGCCCTTGACAATACTGCTAGTGATGTGTGGTGAAGATGTAACCTGTGGTTTCCTTCTGTCATTCTTGTTTGTATTGCTGTAGTACCACGGTGACCCATCTTTGGATTGATGTTTCTTGTGCCAGTCTAGATTCTCTCTCTCTAGGGAATTAAGAACAACCCAGCCCAAGACAACTTATGGGCAGTTTGTTCTTATGACACTGTGCTTAGATAGCTGCATACTAATAGGAATTCCTGTTTACCACACTATAAAAGCAATAATGTATACTGTGATGTCTTTGTAATAGAGATATTTACAATGGTAGCAAATAAAGAATGGGTTATTCCAAAATATTGTCAACAGTCTTGTCTTTGGCCTTCTAGAAAATGTAACAATTTTCAGTTCCATGCACCTGCACTGGGATATGAGTGAAAGCTTTATCCTGCTTTTTTTCCCCATCCTTCTGACTTGCCTCCAGCTTGTTTAGAGGTCCTTGCTTCTTGATTATTAAGCAGATGGGCTACTGGACTCTGCTGCAAGTGGTAGAGATTTATTTTACTGCTTTGTTTCAGTTGCATTTCATAAAAAAGTTATGTCTTAAGCCTTAAGGAAACAAACATGCACAAAAAAAATTTCCACAACCAAACCCAAAACCCCACAACAATGATTTTATTTTAAGGACCTGGAAGTTAACTCTCAGAGGCAACTCAAAATGTTTTTTTGTTCAGAAGGGACAAAATTTAAAAGCTGGAGAACAACTCTGAGAAAGAAAGAGAAACCCTCAAGTGTTGATGGTTTGTTATTTTTTTTCAGACTGTATCTTCTGGTATGCATTCATACAAGCTATGTTGAGTAATTTGTTTGGGTTTTTTCCAGTTTATTTGTATCTCTCAGATAGCCTTTGTTTCTCTTTCTGAATTCTGGAGAGCAAATGCTTCTATTAATGTACTGAAGAGCCATTCCATGAGAACTACAAGATAGCACCTGTAGCAATTTTTTATTTCTATAGAAGCAGAGAACAGGCCCTGCTACTGGGAGCATCCCAGTCCCCCATACTCCAAATGTCAGGTTGATCACTTATGCAAGTGTGTTATTTTAGAAAACAGGAGAAGCAAGCAACTATTTGGGAAATGTCAACTGAGATCTTGAGTCCCACAGGAAAGAGAAGAACTAGAGCTTAATTGTCTTCTGAAGTGACATACTTTTGAGATATCTGCCACCATTTATCAGGAACATCTTGCACTGCTGTTAAGACTAAGCTGTATTTCACAGGTTGTATTCCCAGCTCTAAGCCACTCTTGCGCAGTGATGCTGCTGTTATCAGTACTTGTTGCAATTTTCTATAATTAACCATTTTCCAGTGTAATGTTTACTGCTACACGTTTGTTTTGTTATTATTTGCTATCAGGCAAATTTCTGATATTGAATAAATCGACATTTTCAATTGTGGCGGTTTTGACTAGGGCTTTTGTAATTCCCTTTCCAGGGGCTTGTATGGGGTCTGTGTTTTGGATTTGTGCTCTACACACCGTTGATAACACAGACTTGTTTCTGTTACTGCTGAGCAGAGCTTATATCCTGGTTTGTAAGACAGGTATTTGCTAAGGAAAGCAGGAACCTCCCTTGAAATAAAAATGTAGACCACCCCCTCCCTCCAAATTATTATATTTTGAAAACAAGGGGCTCTCAGGCAGAGATATGGGGATAGGAATAACAGTTCTTTACTAATACATATGTGTTAGTTTGATGTTAGTTAATAGTGAGGAAGAGGGAAGAAACATTTTTTTTCAGCTTCTGGCTCCTCAAGTTATCAAAGCTGCAGCAGGAGAGGGCTGGATCTGCTTGGCAGTGGCCCACGTGGCCTGGCAGGGCCGGGCCGGGCTGGGCCATTCCCAGAAGCTCCCAGGCGGGGATGGGGGGCCAGGGGGTCTCCTCCAGTGGAAGCGGGGTCCAGGCCCTGCCTCTGGCCCCCTCCCACTCCAGCCCCTGCTGAGCCGGGATTTCCCTGGGCTCTGGGTTGGGGCAGGCCTTCCCCCTCCTCCCTTCCATCACAGCCCCTCCCAGCGAGTGCAGGGCAGGGAGGGAGAGAGAAGAACCCGGGTGACTGCTTCAGCCACTGCCCACCAACGCCTGCTAGCCTGGATTAAATGTTAACTCTTTCACTGCACAGATTAAATCTGCAGAGCATGATTTTTCCCTTGAGTGAGAAGAAAAGCACAGAGGGACAACATGAAGACACCAGGCTCAGTCAAGAAAGAGTTTAAGTATCAGATGAAAGGAGAATGAGGAGATGTCCTAGTATTGGGACTGAAAGTTCTTTTGGTAATACTATGGAGATGGACTATAATAACTACAGCATTTCCTTTAATTCATGAGAGAAAATTCATGAGAAAATATGGGAGGATGATGGAGTGTTCAAATATGGACCTGATCAGAGGCAGCAGATCTTGAAGTAGCAGTGATGCTCTGAGGAGTTTTAGAGAGACAGAGATGAGAGTGAACAGGACTCTGTGTCTCAGGGAGCAAAGAAAATATTTCTGTTCTTGGAGATGAAGATGATTGCAGAAATCAGTGAAGAGAGTCTTTCCTTTGAACAGTTCATCCTTAAAAATGACACCCCATAAGTTGACAATGACCCATTGACTCAGTTGTGAAAATGGGAGGAATTTCACAGTAGCAGTTTTTTTCTAAACCAGGCAGCTGCTGTTTCTGAAAATGCAAAGCCATCATTGTGGAGATTTCTCTATGGTGTTGCGAAAGAAAACGCCTTGCCCTATGAGAACTGAGGAAAGATTATTGTAGAAGTGATAATTGATTTTAAAAATCCCAGGTTTTGTTTTATGTTGTCAGATGGGAAAGGCAAGAAGGTGGGAAGGGGAGGGAAGTGTTCTGGAAGTTTCATTCTGTTTTTTCTTTTTTCGTATTCTTGAAGTTTGAGCTTATTCTTCCTTCTCCTAAAATAATGTCTCACAGCAAGAGATGAGTAAGTGCACTGGTGAGTTTAGCTAGTTCTAAACCCACCACATTAGGCAAACAAACAACGATAACCACAGTATTAACAACAAAACAGGAACTGGGGCCCCGTGACAGCCTTCCTATCCAAGATAGGAAGGGTGGAGAAGAGGCTCTTCTTCACAAACCCTTCTGCAGACAGTTAATCCCAGTGCTCCTGCAGGGCTCTGAGGAACACCTTGCTGGAACCAGCAGCAGCAGGGATGAGCAGAAATCCTGGGCAAATGGATGCCTGGTATTCAGCAGCTCTGCAGCTGCAGCTGGCATTGCAGCACATCCCAGCAGGACAGGGGATGCAAGGCCCACAAACGAGGAAGAAACAGCAGCTCTGTCTGGGAGATGGCGAAATCCTCTTCCCCCAGCAGAAACAGCTCCGAGAGTGTGTCCCGCTCTCCAACTCAAGGAAACCCAGCTAGCTTCCAACTGCCCCCGCCCTCCTTTTCACCTGACTCCCCCTTCCCCCCTGCGCCCAGCTGAATTCTTTGTCTTTCTTAAGTACTCAATAAGTACAGACATCAGGTTTCCCCTCAGGTAATGGGGAAAAATTCCAAAAGGTGAGAAGGAACAAAAGAAGGCCACCTAACCCCCAACAGTTTACACAGAACAAAGACCTTTTCTGCTTTTTGTGTTGCTACACTGGAGGAAATTAGAAGTGTGGGAAATGGAAAGATAGAAACTTCCACAGATGCTGAAGGATTTGATTTACAGCCTTGGAAAGAGCTTAGGTTAATGTAATGATAAAGGTACACAGACATTAAGTAGAGAAATCATAAACTTATGTTCCTATAGTTATGTCTTAAGTAAAAATATGTTTTGGGAAGATGGTGGAGAGTTTTAAAACTGTAATAGTGTGATTTCATAGAGTAAGCTATGAATCTAGATGTTATAATGGAAGTGTATTTGTGTACATGAGCTAGCTGTCTATTGGGTAAAAAGCAGATGCAGTGCAGCAGAACTTAGTGAAGGTAATAGGTAAGACAGTAAAAACAAACTCCGTGTCAATGTCTATTGGACCAAAATATTACATATTGCTCTGTAACAAAAAACCTTTGAGCTATAGGCGCCTTGGTACTCCTCCAAAATCACATGCCTTCAGACTGAGGCTTTATCTGATTTATTTGAGCAATAAACCACCTTAATAGCATTGGCGGCCACATGCTTTGTTATTTTTGGCCCAGTAGGGGGTGCCTGGGGGAGTAGGAGGAGACCCAGGCCAGACAGGTGACCCCAACTGACCAAAGGGATATTCCAGGTCATGTGACACCATGCTCAATATATAAAATGAGGGGAAGAAGGAAAGGGGCACATTTGGAGTGATGGTGTTTGTCTTCCTAAGAAACAGTTATCCATGATGGGGCCCTGCTCTCCTGGAGATGGCTTGAATACCTGCCTGCCCATGGGAAAGCAGGGAATTAATTCCTTGATTTGCTTTGCTTGTGTGTGTGTGCCCTTTGCTTTCCCTTTTAAACTATCTTTATCTCAACCCATGAGCTTTCAAGGTTTTACCCTTATGATTCTCTTCCTGATCCCAGTGGTGGGGGAGGGAGAGAGTAGGTGCCTGGGGCTTGGTGTCTGCCTGGAGTTAAACCATAATGTTAAAAGTCATAAATGTGGCTTGAAGTACGTAACATTAGACTCAAGACAGTCTTCTAGGTGAAAGAAACAGAAATAGCATAGAATGAATGTTTTTTCCAACAAGAGGATAAAGCTCAGTAAGAGATATAAATGCTTCACTTTCAGTCTCACCGTTACACTCCTGCTCACCTAAACTGATAAGCTCTAGTCACAGACCAGTCTTTTCTCTCAGCACCAGTAGTTGACACCAGGATCTGAAGGAACACTGGAAGCTCATACACAAACCAAGCAGAAGGCCAGGATACCATGGCACACTCCGCCATAGGTTAAGATGACCTATCAACTCGTACCCAATTCTTCAGTATTTTCTCATTTGTTCAAAATGTTTTACTCTAAGCCCAACTAGTCCATGTTTCTTACCAAAATGGATACAACACATCAACTATTTTTTACTGTTAATATCTAATTTCTGATAAAAGGTGTCTTCTAGCTATAGCATTCCTTTTGACTGGAATACCAAGAACTGTAGCAGACTGGGCAATACAGAAGTTTGCAGAGCAGCAGCATTGGGGCTCATCAGGGAGCCTGCAAGCCAAACTTGCCAGGCTATTCTTCCTACCTTTAATACACTGGGACAGCCTTATCTGACCTACTACTTCTGCATTCAGGCAGGCTGTAGATTTAATGTTTGCGCAGCAGCTTCGTTGTGTTGCTCTAAGTATTCTGATGGAATTAAAACTCTTCCTGATGCTTTTTTGTCAGTTACTGTATGGCACCTATTTCTGACAAACCCAGTTACCACAGTTGGATGCTGCAAAATATAAGGTTAGTAACTAAGCCACTCTGACAGTTAGTAACTAAGACCCTCTCCTGCAGAGGCTTATGGAGTACCTAGGAGGTACCAGACCTGACTGCACAGCCTTCCAAGCAGAACCATCATGTCTTGCTCCACCAGCTGCACTCAGGCTGCTCCTGTTCTCTCCCACAGTTGCTTACATGCCGCACCATGTATCCCACTCACCAGCTTCCACGATCTGAATTTATGACACAACACCTGACTTCTACTGTAACAGAAGCTCCAGCATTATTGTCTAAGAACTCATAAAGTGCTTTTCTCTTTACAACGGTTTTGATGTCATTTTTCCAGTAGGCTTAATATGCCACATAATGAGATTATCTGTGTAACACAACTTGTTGTGTAACACAAACATTTGCAAGTCTCAACCCTGAGCTATAACTAGGAGCTAGAACTCAGGAGCTGCAAGATGCTACAATGAAGGATGTAACTGCCACAGATATTCCAGGTGTTAACAGATTCTGATTAAGCTGAAAGACAGACTGGAAAAAATGCCATGAAGAAATATTCTTCCCAATTTTTATTTTTTTTAAAGTAGTGAAAGATCTATATAAAATAACCTATAAAAAAGCTCTAAAATAGTAGTCCCCAGACAAACTCTGCAACTCACAGAATAAAGAGACTGTATCTAAGCACAAGACATAGGTACTTCTGAAACCATACTCACTTTCTATGTAGCACACCTGCACATACAGAAAGCCTTTAAAAATACTTATATTTTCCCAAAAGTTTCACACCATTGTATACTGGTCAGTTGAATTCTTGTATACCTTTCTGTTCACCAGCTCCCACACGGCTAATAAAGAACAGGGCACAGCAGATCTTGTCATCAAATGGGCAACTGCCAGGTGGTCCTGATCAAGTGAGCAGTCTCATCCAAACAAACCTGGAAAAGATGAGCTCACCTGGCTGCTACCTATAGCAATGCTATTCTTAAAGAGGACCTGGCTCACACTTGGGAGCTTTGCTGATGTGATCAGGAAGGTAAGGAAGGCTACTAGAGCAAAACAAAAAAATGTTGCCTTGCAAATGGGCTCATGTTACACCAGAGATCCACTTGTGGATGCTGCTTCTTGTTACAGAAGCCTAGACAGCAAAATAATTCTTGCCAACCGTTGCATCCCCAGCCATGTGGGTGGGAACAAAGGTGACAAGCTCTTCAAAGAGTAATGTTTTGGAGCTGTGTCCTGTATCTCTAGGGATGCGAGTAAGCTTGCTGATAGGCTTAAATTCACTTTAACATAACAGACACCTAAAAGACAAATATTTTAGAGATCTGCAAACTTAAAAAGGTTAGTAGTCCACTTAAGGATCCTGAAGATTCCATGACAGCTTATTCAGGTGCTAGACATTATAAAAAAGCACCTCGCTCTGGCCTTGGCATCTTAAATTATAATAAAGCAATAGTATTCAAAATGGTGATTATAGCTTCAAATGAATATCATTATTTGATACATATGTAAACCCATCCACAGTCCAGCAGAGACTAAAGTGCTTTTTTTGTACCATTACCAGTAGACATACTAACATTTGTCTGTGTAATAAAGCACAACAACCTCATTTTCCCTCTACTATGACTTTAATAGTTAAAAATCAAATCTGTGCAGAGTGCACTTTATTTGTTCACATTACCTATTTGTGGTTAAAAACCACTTCATCTGACAGTTTAAAAGCATTCTTTTAAAACAAAAGAATTAAACATAGCTTGTGCTAAAAAATCTGCAAGTTACATGGATACAGTATTATTATAGTATAAAAAAATGAACAGTAGTCTACAGAAAATATTCTCAAAACAGCAAATAAAAATTAGGCATGTAGGCATGATCCCGAAACAAACAAATATGAATTAAATAACAGCTAACAAAATTTTTAAAAAATCCCAAATACCTGTAGAAAAAAAAAGCAAGGATTCAAAGTGCAGGTGCTCCAGTTTCCATTTTAACATATTATTCAGTAAGTCAATACAGGATACTATTAATTTCCTATAAAGTGACAGTGTTCTCAGTAAGATTTAAACATTCAGTTACATTATCTTGCAGACTTTTTTCATTACTGCTGCTTTACACTGTAGTAAATGAAGACTTATGCACTACAGGCTTTTATTTTCTTAATCTAACAAGGATATAATAGTTGGTGGTAAAGGTTAGTTGCAAAAACTAAGCTATATTTGCTGTAGGTCTAGCCTTAGCAGTAGATATATATACTTTTTTTTTCCTAAGCTTTTAAAAACAGACTTCAAATTTTGAAAGGAGACTCTACCAATCTGTTCTGGGACCTGCATACACCATCTTTGAAGAACACCAGCAAAGCTTCCAAGTCCATTGGTTAGGAATACAGCCCTGGGCAGGGTCATGCTGGAGATCGTAGTTTGGTAGCTGCAGCTGGGAAAGGGCCTTCTCTCTGCTGAACCCAGAGGAAGGCAAATGGGCAGAAACCACCACATTTATCCACATTTGCCTAATGTGGCAGCTAGGTTGGGATGGACTTCTCACTTTGACTTGAGCATACTAGTCTCAGGCAGAGAAAGTTAGGAGCCAGGCAGGTGTCACTGAATTGGTCCTTCATATGTTCAGAAAAGTAAAATAAAAGCAAATGTTCAAAGACTCTTTGGAAAAAAAATTACATGAAGTAAAATTATGCTTCAAGGATGTTGCCTGGAACTTTCACCTGAGGTCCTTTTCAGGTTGACAATGTCCCTTTAAATTTTAGGTTCTTCCCATTTTGTTATTTTTTCCCACTCAAGCATCAGATCTCTTTTTTAAATGCACATCAGTATTGCCATTAAGTTTACATTTAGAAATGAAGAACTAATCCTTACCATTATACACTGACAGCAATATTAATAATACACACACTTCACTGACAAGCTTTTTTTTTTCTGTATTTTGAATAAAATTTGCATGTGTAACATTTCCCACAGAAAAGAGTGATTATACTTGAAGACAGTTATGTTTGCACCCCAACATTTTCACATTAGTGAAAACAACTATGTTTTGAAAATACCAGGGCCTCTACCAGGTACTAATAAATAGAGAATAAAAAGAAAAAATTAAATAAAAAACCCAATTGCTTTTTATCCTGACATAGTAGAGATTTCATAGTCACTGGCCGAGGTTATTGGTTTACCCCTCATCCTGATGTTTTTAGCATTAGTAATCTTAGCCATCATGGACACTGGCTTGTCAAAGTACCTGACCAGTGCTGGCTCAGTCAAAAGGGAGGCTAAAAATTGTTCAAAGGTGATGGCCCAATCCCTGTCAATACTCATGCTCCTGCAGAGGGCAGAGGTGTGGTTGCTCCGCACCAGAACCGTGTCTTCCCCGATGTCCTCGCAGTGCAGCTTCTCCTCCTCATGTGAGCCTGCGCTCAGCACTGAATAGGAGGACATGGAACTGTCATCTTTTGTGTCGTCATCAGAAATTAGCATGGAAGAACAGGCTCCATTTTCCCTGGGAGAAGAGTCTTCCAGCTTAATGTCTTCCATCTGCATGCTCAGGACACTGTCAGTGCCAGCAGCCTCATCCTCGCTGGCCACAAAGCTGCCCTGGAAAGCCTTGTGCTGTTCCAGGGGATACTGATGGTGGTCCTTCTTCTGGAACAGCTCACTCTGAATGGCTTTGCTGTAGTTGCTGCTGTCTGTGTCGTTGGGGGGCTGCATGCTGAAGAGCTTCCCAACCTCCCCGATCTCCAGGAGCAAGCTTGTCACAGAAGCTGTAGCATGGTATAGGTCCTGCTCATTGGGGTCTTCACTAAACATGTTGTACATTGTCTTGCACAGCTCAATGAACTGCCCCTAAACACAGGGGAAAGGAACATTAACAAGAGCAGGAAAAACATCATGCTGACATCTTCCAAATCAGTTTTAAAAGTCTGGGACTGAGGCAGGACACAAGAGTTTATGTGACTAAAGTGATATGTGCAATAACCCAAGAGCAGTCTAGGAAGCATTTTCTATGACTGGGCAGCCAGACATGTTGTGTGTCTCAAAGGTATTTAGAATAAATTGTTGGATATTTTGTACAACATATTGCAAATACAATTCTCTGCAGCCACAGGAGGGCAACAGAGGGTGAGCAGTGAGACACTTTGCATTCATTCTGGTGACTTTTCTCGTAGGAACTAAGGGTTTGCTAAAACTGATGAGAAGTACTGAAAAATGAAGACCTGCAGCAGTACTTAGCTGACAGGAGTAACTTAGTTGGATATTAGTCTTTTGAAATTCAAAACTGATGAATTAAATAGGAAGATTTGCTCAGGGATACCTTAATTAAGAGTCACTGTTCTACAGGAAACAAACCCTCCTTACATGCCCTGGAGGAAATAACTGTCCAATGGCTCTCCTCCTCCTTAGCAGCTGTGGATCTAAGGGGATTGAGACTAGCATGACAGATTACAAAACATAAAATACTTTC
Organism: Anthoscopus minutus; assembly: GCA_013399455.1. Lineage (NCBI taxonomy): Eukaryota > Metazoa > Chordata > Aves > Passeriformes > Paridae > Anthoscopus > Anthoscopus minutus. Next base: position 62,175 of record VWYI01008112.1, on the reverse strand, counting down.
AGGTTATGCTTATTAGACATTAAGAGCTGGCTGGTGATATTCAGTGTTACATCCTTCGTCTAGAGATCAAAATAATATGTTTTACGATTCCTATATGTGCCTATCTCATTTTTGGGATGTTTTGGGAGCTGAATACTGGTTAAACTATTTTATAAACAATAAACTGCAATCAGCTGACTGCTACTCTGGTAAAAAAGTATCTGCTCAAAATAAAATCTTTGTTCAGTGTTAATACATTGAATATTTATAGACATGTGAAGGAAGTTTAAATTTAATGAAAAGTAAGTGTCAGCAGAAGTACCTGATTCAGTTTGGGCAAGTCCTTTGTGTTTTTTGCTTTGGATTTATTCTCTTGGCTCCACATTCTCAGGTAATTTCGACTCTCTTGTGAGCTCTTCTTGCCTATTGCCAAAAAATTACCCAGAGATGGAGGAAAAAGTCCATGAAGAAACCTTAAATTATTATCTTTATTGCCCATTTTCAAAAGGAGCATCTTTACATGAAATGAAAAATGTAAGTCATACAGAGACACCTAGCATACCTTTGTCTGTTTTCAGACTCACTGTAACAAACCCATCATCTACTCCATGTTTGTTCCTGCTGTCTAGGCCAACAACTAGGAAGTGGAGGGGTAGGGGAAGAGAGAAATCAGAGTGAATTCAGATACAGACATGGTTTTCATGTGTACAGCTTACAAATATTTACAAACTGCAAAAAAAGCAGAGTAAAAATTACAGGAATAAATGATGATTTTTGGTTATTCTTAAACCTGCTGATAAATTCCATTTAATTTATAATATCACTATTGAGGCTGGGACAATCTTAGGTTTTGTCCACATAGTACAATGATTAACCCATACTAACACAACCTACCTCCTAGCATGATATGTGTTTGGTGGTTATACAAGTGCATCGTCTTTTGCCTCTCAGGACTTGAACTTGCCATTTCTAGACTATTAATTCTTACCTGTATTTTCAAACAATTTTCCTTCCACTTATAACCTGAAGGATGGGTTATATTTTTCTTGAATCAGAAAGAAACTTCACATCCAGTATTACAAGAAAGAGAAAGCCATTTAAAGCAGCAGTGATGAGACCCTAGATCTCATTAGAGCACATATGATTTTAAACTGCTGAACTACATTTTAATGTATCTTTTGTTCTCGGTTTTTTAGGATGTTTTAACTTCTGATCCAAAACAGCTTGAAAGCGAATCTATTTATTCTTATTCTCCACAAAATTACTTCTTCTACAACACACAGCATTATCCTCCAAGTACTTCTGCAATGCACAATTCAGGGGGACTCTTAGTGTACACATGCCTGCATCTCTACAGATATCAACTCATATATAAATGCTTCATACTTCTTTTTACAGAAAATACATTGCTCACAAAGTTTAATCCAATTAAGAAGTAGCTGCCTAAAAAGATATATTGATTGAAATGCATCACCTCATCTGCTCATGCCTGAGACAAAAGGTGCCTACCATGTGTACAGTCTGGTGTGATGTCCTCAAAAAAGTACTGAGTAGCTTCAAAAGCAGAGTCTGGCTCTTCTTGCTCAGGGGATGGATCTAAGCAACACAGAAAGATTCTTTCTTTAAAAGCTTAATTAATTAATTAATTAATTAAACTTTAATTAAAAACTGAAAGATATGTCCATTAATACATTTAGAATGTTTGTTTCTAGAAGTAAAAGTATGAGGGTGTGATGGGCTAGGAATCATCTCTTTTTAACTCACAGGAGATGAACAACTGGACCTGAATTGTCCCCTTCCCAACATCCAATACTGTCTCACAAGGAGCTGTTTGCTTTCAGAGGCAAGCTTACCCATCTTCCCATGCCTACTCCATTACTTTCTTCTGTGCAGCTCAGTGTGTCCTAAGCAGGGTGTGATCTCTTTCCTACCTGGAAACAGTCTGTCATCATTTGGTATGAGCTTCCCAGTCCCCAAACATGAAAAGCTGCATTCTTAAATACATATTTTTTGTAATAGTTCGATTTATTTTTAAGTATTTTTAAAAAGCATTTGAAGTCTTCTTTTTCCAGTTAAATTACTGAATCACTCAGGCCTACCTCCAAGGAAAGCTAGCTGGGAGCAATCAGTGATGTTCAAAGCATAAAATGTGAGGTGAATGTCCTCTCCAAGTTTTTAGATATGTTTACCACAGCATGCAAATGTGCACCAGAGTTAAACTACCCAAGCAGTTGCAATGTTCTTGAAGTGCAGGTTCAGTGAGGACAGCAGTAGGTTCTTTATGGTTCTTTGTGTGTGACAAGCCAGAGAGGACACAGTTCCAGTATAATAGCATTTTCAGAATTGTTCTGAAAAACACCCTTAACTGCTTCTCTCACTTAGCTGAGTTCAGGTTTGCACAGCTCCCTGGAAAACACATCCATGAAACAATCTGGAACTTCCCTCTGAAAATAGTTGTGTCAGCCCAGAAGGGAAAGCAAGAAAGCCTGGGGACAGAAATGAGGAGCCAGGACATGCAGGAACATTTCACACTAGCTTAATTTTCAAATTCTTAAATAGAGTGCATTATGACAACATATGTTGAAGAACACTGGATTTGTGCCTGGAGGATATCACCAACCCAAGCTTAACAGGCAAGAGACATTTTTATGTTTGCGGAGGGAACAATTGAAGGCTGTGAGAGTCCTTTCAAACTTTCCAAATCTCTGTCTGGTTAGAGCAGAAGCTTCCTTATTTTATTGCTGCATAAACAACTACAGTAATTCCCCAAAAAATAAATTTTAATTGGGAAAGCCAGTCATAAACAACTCTGCTCTGAATTCCTCTTCTCATCAAAACAAGGGCTATTTTAATATAATTTACTTACCAGGCAAAACATGCATTTTATACAGTAGCTTCAGCTTCTCTGTAAGATCTCCATGGCATGCTGCACCTAAACAACATTATATGCAGTACATTACTACTCAGCATTCCATGCCATTTTATTTGTTATTGCTGCAGTATTTTGGTTTAAAAGCTGCTACATTCACTCTGGGAAGTACTGTACCTCTTTACAGCTCAAGATCATAAGGCCGTCACTTGACTTCTAAGAACATATAGTAAAAACAGTAAAAGAATACAGACAAATCTACCCATATTTCGTACTTCAATTTTGGGTCCTTTATTAAATGCCTATTTCCTAACACTCCATCTGTGGTTATAGCATAATCATTCAGAAAGGTGTCCAGCTGGAACTTAACAAGACCTTTTTTGTGTGGACTTTCTGATCTGAGAATCCAATAACAACATCACATGTCTCAGAGCAGTAAGATATTCACCAAAGCAAAAAAAAAAAAAGAGAGAAATTCAAGTAAACAGAATTTATCATAGCTTAGCCATGGGCTGAACTGTTGTTCAGGCAATAGTTTTCTAGTGATTTTTCCACATCAACCCCATTTATTTGTGGACTACTCTAGAATTAGCTGTATGAAATCCAAGAGGTCTATTGAAGCACCTCCTTCCAATTAATTAAATGGACAGTAATTAATTTTAAAGTAATGAAATAACAGGTAATCAGACTGTTTCATAAATCTCACTTGTTGTGACATGCCATTCATAAATAAATTAATTAACTTTCAATAGCTGGATTGTGTGGAGATTTATTTAATGTTATAGGTGACTGTGTCATCTTACCTCTGCTATGCAAACTACAGTGTGGCATGGCAAGTACTGACAAACACATCTCTTATAAAGCTTAACACTCCAAGGACAAGAAACTGAGCATTAGCCATTATATTTTCAACATGGTCCTTTTTAAGCACAAAATCTCATTATGTTTCTATCTGGTGTGTATCACACCTTGCAGATAATGTGTTCTCTTCTGGTAAAGGCAACATAAAATAAACAAAGGACAGAATGGGCTGCACTTCTGCATCCTCCATCAACATGGAACTGCAAATTTTTTTTTGATTCAGAGCACAGGGTGACACATGTAGGCTTGTTCCTCTCTCTGTCCTCAGATATGAAGAGACTTGAAAAAGCTCAATAGCTACTATTTGAGATAAATCTGTGTGTGCTTCCTGATGCACACTTTTCCCTCCTCCTTATGTGTTCCTTTTCCTTTTTGCTCAAAATTAGAAAGAACATTGCCAGTAGATCAAGGGAGGTGATCCTGCCCCTGCCAGGCTTGAAGAAGTGGTGAGGCTAGTATACTCTGCGTTTTGAATATCCTCCTGAATTTTGCAGTTGAAAAAACCCTGTTTGCAAAAAAAAAAAATACACTCAGGTACTCCTTGCAAGACACAGCTTTCCTGGTGCTGACTTCAGCAGGAGGCTGTGACAAGTACTGTAGTCAGCAGCAGCCACTGAAGAAGTGGGAGAGCTGTGTGCTCTGAGAAGAGAGTGTTGCAAAAACATTATGGGAGGCAGGAGGCCACTTTGAATCCATGTAGAGACCTCTGTAGCTTACTTGGATGTGCAGTCAACAGCTGTCATGCTATAATCCAGTGTGCTACAGGAGTGCAGGGGAGCTTTGTCAAGAGTGAATAACCCAAAGAGCTCTTAGCCAAGGCTGAACACCTCAGTACAACTCATTGAGCAAACCACTCCTATATTTGGACTATGTTGTTGTAACAAGGTACAGAATAAACATAAAGAATACACCGAGTTAGTCTGTCTTTGCTCAGCTGAAGCCCTAGAGACACCTGAAGTAGGAGGTTCTTGAGCTATTTGTTGTAGAGACAGTGCAAAAGAAATGGAATTATTAAGTCCTGAGGCATGGTGAAATATGCTCAAACAGGTCCATTGTTCTTTTGTTAACTGCATTGTCCTTCTCATGTGCTTCTCAATGAACAAAGTGTTCAGCAGGGTTGATATACTTTTTTTGGGGGAAAAAAAGAGTGTTTTCAAATTACACCACACTGGGCTTAGTTTCTGAAAAATATGAAAAATTTTCAATTTACACCACACTGGGCTTAGTTTCTGAAAAATATGAAAAATTTTCAATTTACACCACACTGGGCTTAGTTTCTGAAAAATATGAGTTTTCAGAATGAGCATTTTTTATTGTTTTGCACATTAAAGATTTTAGTTCAGTCAGGTTGGCTTATAGCCACATTGTGCATTTTACATTTATTTATGTTCACGGTGCGCAAGACTGACCCTTGTTCTTATTACTCATTATTGGTTCCAAAACATACTGTCTCAGTCAATAGCTGGTTGACTGTTGCTAACAGCATCTTGTAAACCAGAAGAGTAGTTAATTCCTGAGTCCTCAAAATGTCATTAAGTGTTACCTGGCGAACGTAAGTACCTCAGATACAAATCACTGCATCATGGGAAGCATTGGATTTTTTGGGTGGTGTGAAGGGGAGGTGTGCAGCCAGTTTTACTGTCACAGCTGTTCTGCACTTACAAGAGAACAGGTGCTACTACTTCTGTACAGAGGTTTTAATGCAAGGCTGTATTTGGAGCCCTAATGCTTAAATGTACTGTTACAAAGAGTTGCGGAAAGCCAGACAGGGAAACCTTTTCACCTAAAAAAGATCAAAATGTAGATCTGGGGGAAATTCCAGGTTGCCATGAAAGGACACATGGTAGATTGTGAGATGTTGGTCATGTATAGCAAACAACTCCTGCTATATTTTAAAAAAGGAGTGGCCAGCTCCTGCCTCATCTTTGTTTCCTCATGTTAATCCTGGGGTTCACGATTTCATGTCCTGAAATCTTGCTTCTTCAAGACTAAAAACATTCAGCCTCCCTCTCTGACCTGCACCTTCACTTTCTCCTTTCCAGGGGATTTCCAAACTGCTTTCTGCAGTCTTGGTTACTGATTTCAAGCAACAGAAGTAGTACCTCACACTCTAACTATGCCTAGGGGAAAGACACTGTTAAGCACCTGTGCTGCAGTTAATTTTTGTGTTGAGAATTAGCAGTCAGTGATGTCCTCAGATCCTAAGAGATCTGTTCATGTGTTAATCTTTTTCCAGTGTGATACATCACTGGCTAATATAGATTCACCTACTAAGACCAGCCTAACACCCAGAGGGAACCACTGTCACAGGCATGATAAAATGAGCTGAACAGAAACAAACTGGTTTGTCTTGTTAGTTTGAAAGTGCTGTGGAATTCTCCTTACTTAGCCCAGAGACGAATTCACGGAAATTGATGAGCAGATCTCCATTTTCATCCAGAAGCCTGAACAAGCGAGCAGCCAATATATCTGAGTGAGTTCCACATGCCCAGGGGAAGAGGAGAACAAACATGCCCTTGAACTGCTCGAAGTCAATGCGGTACTGCTCCAGGTAAGGCAGGCTGGGGTCATGCCGCTCTGTGGCATTACTGTTTCCTCCCCAGTAGCAGCTCGTCAGGTGCTCTGCCTGAACAGAAGATAAACACTGTGAGATTGTCAGCATCTCAATAAACAATTCATCACTCTCCATGAAAAAAAAAACTCCAAACAACTCTTCCATATGCATTCTTAAAACAATGCAAGTTAACAGATGCATTTCAATTAATCCAGCCCTTACACTTCTGGAACAGGTTTATCCTCTAACCAGCACAAAAAAGCATCCTTCTATTTAAAAAAAAAAAGAAGATAAAGCACAACCTTTTCTGCCTTCCAGGAAGATGAAACATGAAACACCTGTTTTGGCCAGAGCTGTGACTTCACAGGCTTGTTGTGCTTTGTCCCCCTCTGCACCCTCATCATGTAGTCAAGTCAGAAGTCTCATGAAATCTTTATTTAATCTTTAATCATATGAAAATAGCTGTTTATTTGAAGTATTTTTTGTAGATTCTCAAAAATACTGAATAATGTACTATTCTTTTAGTCTTACTGAAGTCAATGGAGGTTCTGGAGCTGATTTTGGCAGAATCTAATTCAAAACAATTCAGAAGCTGTGAGAAAAAGATCCCAGCACTGCAGAGCGATCAGCCAGGGAGGACTGTCTGACAGTCTCACTGATTTCATGGAAGACTGAAAGAAGGCACTGCAGGATTTGTTCAACTTGGACTTGTCCTTATAGATGGGAAATCAAAAGGAAATAAATTTTTCATTGCATATAAAAAAAGAATCTGTTTTAACAAAGCAGCAGAAGAAAGTAATTTATTTTGAGACATTGTGCATGAAGGTGAAGCTAACACAATTACATGCTCACCTTTAAATTTGTGGATCCAATGGCATTGCTGTACAACCAAATTATGAAGACACATCACTTTGTGGTGTTAAATTCCCATGTAATGCATTAAAGCACTAACAATGGCAAAAATTAGCTATTGCAATACAAAAGTATTAACTGTTTGAGATAATAGAATAATTGTGATAAATTCTAAAACTTGGGTCAGGTAGAGAGAGACATATATTTAGTTTCTGATGGCTGATCAATAGCCCCTATAAAATCTTTCATTTTATTTTTTATCAGTATATACTTTTGTTCCATGGACAAATCAACTAGTGAATTAAACCTTTCCCAATATTTTAAAAACTGCTTGAGTTTAGGTTTTTTTTGTATATCAATAATACAGCAGCTAATTCAAGTGTGTATCAAGATACCCAATAATAACTGACAGACTTGACCTGGTGCTTAGAATAGAGAGTCCCACATGAAAAATGAACATTTACATTTCCTGGAAGCACATGATCTTATCTTCACTTAGCTTTACCTTGAAAAGTGCATACAGTTCCTCCAGTTCATCGATAGTAAAAGAAGTCTCTGTCACAATAGTTCGTACCTTTTGAAACACAACATTAACAGTTACAGATTTGAAATCCGTGTCTCACTGAAAAGCTAAGTTAAACTTCAGAAATTGACTGAACTTATTATTTGCAAAGAACATTATTTCAGTACTGACCACATTGCGCTTTGTAGTATCTTCAAGTGTTTGGATGACTTTCAGTCTTTGTTTGAATCTCATTTGTTCAATTAAATCTGCCCGGATACTTCCAAATTTCTTGAAAGAGAAAAAGTAGTACATGATTGTCTGTGTATTAATATTCAGAATGTTTAGCTTGCCTTTACTGCATTAATTAATTTAATTACATGATGTACCACAAATGAAACTGCTGTTAATGTGTTTTTCTATCACATTACAAAATTACAAAGACTTTAGGAATATATCACTAGATTTTACTTTTTCCAAGAACTTATTATAATTTGAAAAGTCTTTATTCAATTTGAAATGCTCTCATTTCAAACTGTAATCTCAGTATTTAGAAATTTCTTGCTTGGCAAATCTCTGTGAATAGATTGTTTCATAAGTCCTTCTGCAGAGTTTTATTTCAGCTTGTCCTAGAATGTCTCATAATCACAACAGGAAGAGAATATTAAACTAATTGGATCTTTAATGGCTAAGACAGTACAGCAGTCCTTACATTCTGAGGATCTGAAACCAAGTAGCAAGAATGCAATTTCCACCAGGAAAATATTCTCTTTAATACCCAATTCTTATTTTCAGAAGTTTTGTTCATAATGCACATAACTGTGTCAGGGACACATACTGCACATACTACAGAAAGCATCATGGGGGAAAAAGTATTAGGAATAACATTCTGTGTTTTCATATCCAAAGGAATGCCTAACCCCTAAGATTCATTTTTATTGAAGCATTATAAGAAGTTTCTTGCCATCCAAATTCCACACACTTAGGAATGCACAGATGATCAGCAGGAACAATAATGCCAGACATCAACTACACCACATGTAAAGCATAAAGGGGTGTCAGGACGCACTTTCATACAATATGGATTTGTATTTCCATTGCAAGTGCCTCTACATAAGCAGGTCATAGTATGGCACATTCTTGTAACATAAAATTAATGCTAAAGTTGCATTTATCTGTAAAGGTGTTCACCTTTATCATGTACCTTGGGAGAAAAAGATGCTTCATGTAGTTATGAGTATGTTGCAAATAAAGAGGTCTTTTGACAAAAACGGGATGTACATGAATATCAAGCATCACAGAGGTTACAAAAATAGATCTTTTGTGGCTCTGAGGCCACTCCTATTCCAGTAATCAGAGTTCATTCACTGGTCTGGGGGCCAAATAAAAAAGGTCTGTTCACATCCATAAAACTAACACTCACGTAGTCTACAAAAAAGGAAGGTTGCAGATGATTACCTTCTGGGAATGGTCCTTTGCCCATCCTAAGTTTCAAATTGTAGAAGTAGGTGTTGGAAGGATGTCACTTGTTCAAGGTCAAAACTTTATCAACCCTTTCCATAGCACAGACACTTCAGTGTCAGCTCATTAGCTAAAAATGGCCAAGATCCAGATACCACTGTACACACAGCTGAAATGTTCAAGGCCTCTATTTTTTCCTAATTAGCTAACTGTCCTGGCCATTCTAACATCTACCAAACATCCATCTACCCTGATACACTTTTCCCTTCAGCACATACTATACTAGGGATTGCCTACTTCCTTATTAAATGTGGAATGTTAAAGCAAGGCATAGGAAGTGCCTTTGAGAAAACTGTGCTATTGCTTAGTATAAATCGATTTCCTGAACTAAAATTATTAATTTATGCCACATGTCAATGGAAGGGAATAATGGAAATCAAAGTTTTTCTTTAATTTTTATAAAATATGGGTATATCAGTGTAACCATCAGAGATATTTTAACTGATGGACTTTTATTTTTCATTTTAAGGGCAATTAAACCAGTCTGCAGATTTTAGTTGGTTTCTCAGGCTTTGTCTTGTCCTTTAATAGATATTAGTTACTACCAGCTCCTTTCACTTGAAAATTTTTTTTTAGCTTTGGTGATAGTAGAGAATACAGTGGCCTGTATTGTGCGGTCACAATCAGCACTTTTAAGAAAACCAAAGGCAAAAGAAACAAAGTTTCACTGATAATAGTAGGATCTTCTTAAATCAGAGATTTCACTACTATTTCAGTTTGAAAAAGCACAAAAACCCTCAAATAAGAATTAACTCTTTTCAAGTCTGTAAATCACTTTTTGGTTGTGAGCTGCTCTCCTTTAAGGCCTCAGACTTCTCTATGAAATAGCTCCCATTAAAAGTTCTGGTTAAAAGAATAAGAAAGTCTAACTCCTCTTTCTTACTCCTTTTCAGCCTTCTCAGATGAATCTGCAATTCTTTTATGTTCTTTCCATTTCAAGCAAAGCCAAACTACAGAGTATCAAACTTCTCTGTGAAGCAGAAGTTGTGTGCATTGGCAAGTTCCTGTTAAGAAATCTTATCCTACCTCATAGGAAGACCTGATTAGCCTGAAGATATCCACCTCGGGATAAGGCTCTACATCATCACTGAGCAGGGAGTGAAGATGAGGAATGGGAGGAAGAGTGCTGTCCTTATTAGTTACGCTATCCAAATATCTGGTGGGGAAAAAAAATAAAGAAATGAGAAACCCAAGATAATTTGTATGCCCTCCCTTCTGAGGGTTAACAGCATATGGGTTACATACTGATTATAATATGTAAAAGCAATCGAGCCATTTTCTAGGAAGAGTTAAGGTTATAGTACTGAAATTCATGATGAAAAAAATTCCAAAATTCCAACAGCATCCTGAAAACTAAACACCGCTACTAAGCACAACGAAATCAGAGGTTACACTCAGCAGCATTAGTTCCAATTAAATTACTAAAGCCATTCCATCATCATCCTGTTTCACTGAAATCTATTTGTTCAAGATCCTACCTAATTCTTCTGAGTCCTAGTTAGTCTATTCCCAAAACAATTTTCCTTGATATCAAGGCTTTTTCTTAGAACCATTTAAAAGGTAGCAGGCTGAAGTAACAAAACTCATGTAATCCACTAAAGTAATGAATCTAGTTAAATTTTTATAACCAGGTTTGGGAAGTTTATTTGAATGTCTTGAAATAAGAATTTATATCTTGTTGGTCACTCAGCATTATTTTAAAATAATATAAGGAGTACTTCATGTGGATGAAAGGGGACTGCAAGTATGTAAAATATTTCCATTTAATATTTCAACATAAAATACAAATCAGAAAAGCAAGCAAAAAAACCCAACAAACACGAAGATACTTAATTTCCTATAATAAATACCTTCCCAAGACTGTCATGGCTTCTCCATCATCTTTACAGTTAAGCAGCTTGTCTACATTAGCTTCGAGGACAGCGAGTGCTAACTGAAATATCACCTTTATTCCTTCACAGAAGAAACAATCCACAACTACCACTGCACTTTCAAACGGCATTACACTGAGGAAAAGAGTGAGGAACCAGGACAGGGAGATGGTGGAGATTACACCCAAGTCCTGCATGCAGTCATAAAGCTGTGGAATGTAGTCATGAGCCAGCTCTTCAAAGACACCCTGATCCACCAGTGCTCCTGTTGAAGATAAGGTTGAATTAATTCAGGAGCAACCGATACATTGCCATTTATGGGAGGAAAAAAAAATCTATATATTCTGTGTATATAAATAAAAAACCTAAGAATATTTTGTATGGTGCTTATGCACATTTTCTCACTCTCAAATGAGTTACAGATTCTATTACATTACTGAGCTATACGTACAAATTGAACTGTGATAAGTTTTTTTCTGTTTTAATTATACATTCCATAATTAAAAAAAGGAATTAATTTGATCTAGCACTAGAAGTTGAATAGTGGCTTGATATTACCATAACTAATTAGAGTAAGACCCCATATTATACATTCCCATGCCATAACATCAGTGTTTTAAGCAGGCCACGAGGAATAATTTCTAAGGCTAAGTATCTCAAGTATTTGTAAGATATAGTAAAACCAGATTCTATGATAAATGGAAGTTAGTTACTTCCACATACACAAGAAAGCTCATTTGACAGCAGCAGCTTTCTGATACTTGTGCTGCTTCACATCAGAGGTACAAAGTCTTCTACTGCAAACCGCTGAAGCTCCTGTTTCCACCTCACTTTAATCAGCTAACTGGATCATCTAAAACTCAAATTTTAGCTTTCTATCTCTTCTTAAAAATCTACTTTGCTTAAGCCCACTTTAGAATGCCATCTGATCCTAAGTGATAAACTATTAACCATAACATTATCTCTTTAGGAAATTGCCTTTATTCTCCTGAGCAAGCTCTCTTGTCACTGGCATGCACAGATGCACCTGCCCGTATATTTGTTTCAGTACAAACAGAACTAGTTAATTTGGTTATTTTTTGTAATGTCATTTCAAAAATGCCCCCAATAGCATACCAACAACTCTTGTGTTGTAGTAGTCAGGCAGCATACGCTCACACAGAGCCACCAGCAGCCAGAAAGCCTCCTCCTCTTTTGCATAAAGGAGGAGCACTGAAGTGACAATATTCATAGCCTAAAAGAAAGGGAAATATAATTATTCAATATCTAGCACTGTACCTGGGCAGATAAGTGTTTGGGAAATTAGCTACATCTCTCTTCAGACTGTTCAAGTACTTCATTGTAAAAACAGCAATGTTTCCAAGTGCTCAAAGAAAGGCTTAAGAAAGCCTCAAATCACAAAAAATTGTAAGGTTTTTCTTTAGTTCTGTTGTTGTTGTTTCACTGAGGCTTTTTGGTTGTTTTTTTTTGGGGGGGGGGTTGGTAGGTTTTGTGTTGCAGATTTTTTTTAAGAAATCAAGGTTTTTCTTCCTAATCAAGGGCTGACTTAGGTCTGCAAGCATCCCTGTTACAACTGCTACTGATAATCTGCCATAGGTTCTCTTGGGGAACCTGGGTCTGGTGCAGCCAAAACCCCTCCCACAGCACTAGAGATGTGCCTGAATTCTCACTGTAGCTGAACCAAATCTCAAGGTTATTAATTACCGTGACAGTTTTAGGGACCAGAACTGAAATGTCCTTCTACTGCTTCTCTGTTAAATAATCTTTACAAATGTTGTAGTTATAACTTAGTACCATATGTGTTATTAAATAAGTTATTGCAGTATCTATTAGAAGATACCATAATATATAATAACAATATTATTATATTATTATCATTCTTATTCATGTTGCATCTAGAAGTCGTTAGAGTGAGACATCAGTCAGGTTTCTTAATACTAATGTATTTAAGTTTCCTCTTTGCAAAAGTAGGAAGGCACAAAAAAGATCCAGGTGATAAACCAAAATTATATACTAAGAAAGAATGATTTAGGACCAGAAACTAAAGTGACTTGAATTATGGACATAAGAACCTCAAACCCATGCACTGGGGTCAGCATTATCTCCACAGATATATGGTTGGAACTCACTGTGATATCTCATTGGATGCTTTATTTTTTGCCAAGTGTTTGGGGGTTTTTTGTTTGGTTTTCTGGTTGTTTTCATTGTTTTGATTTATGGCATGGCATCATTGAAAGAGGAAAGAAGGTTCTGGAGGTTTATAACTAATATAATGAATTATTATTCAGTGTAAAATGAAGAGAAAAGAATAGATTAAACATTTAAGGCTGAACACAAAGTGTTTTGGTTTTAAGGGGATTTTTTGTTAATAAGAAAATAACCTTTCTTTGGGGTCCATTGTCACCTTCTGTAGACAGATCTGTTATCATCTGTCCAGTTTCTAGATTTATGAGCATAAAATATGCTTACAGAAAACATCTCTCAACATGTTTTGCTAATACTGCTGTTAGAGAAGGTCCTTGTGTGATGTCCCTCTGGCCTCAGCTCTTCTGCCTCTCTGCAGCACTGAGGCATGAGTTCACAGCACCCCCCTTCACACGGCCAAACCTTCATGCACATAACTGAAGAAACAGGACTGCAAAAATATAACTGGAATTCCAGAAACTGAAGGAGTCCAGGGTATTTCAATTACCTGACAATATCCTATGTTTGGATTTCTGAAAGCATAAGCTGTCAAGACTCTCCTTAAAGCAGCAATACCCATCTCATTCTGGAATGCAGGGTGTTCTGGAAGGGACCGGTGCAGATCTCTCTCTATCTCTTCTGTAGCAAGATTGTATTTTCCCATTGATTTCTCCACTAGGTCCTCATAATAGCCAGGATGAGTGGCCATTTCATTAATGGCTCCTAGGAGTAGGAGAACAATATTAAAACCAGGAGAAAACTGAAGGTTTAGCAGGTACAGTATTCCAACATGATGGTCTGCTCCCCTTCCATTCTGAATGTCACCAAGAACTTCAACAGCAAATATGAAAATTACTTCTTTAAAGGTGATTAAAAAAATTAAAAGTATGTCCTTTGGTGATTATCACCTCTTCCTGTCTTCTCTACAGGCATTTTTATTATGAGGTTAAAATCTCTCTCAGACAGAACAAAACAGGAGGCATGAAAAACAAACCAACTGTGTAATCACATGGTATCATAAGCTCCCTCTGCAGCTGGCTGTGGGTTTGATTATCCTAAATAACTCAAAAGTTGCCTCTGAGTAAGCTACTTGCCCTGAGGACAGATTAGATTAATGTTTGGTTGCAGAGAGTATAACATGACAGCCAAAAGCAAGAGATGGAAACTCATGAGTTCCATTCTTACTTCTGAAAATGACTCTGTCATCTTGGGTGGGGCACTCAGCCTTACACATACCACTCCATGCTCACAGAGTTGCTATGAGATTTCACTACTGGCTTTACAACTTCTCCAGAAATGAAAATCAAGTGCCAGTCACACAAAGTAATCTGCATAGAAAATATGAATTATAGATACACAGTGAAAATTAGTGCAAACTAGCTGTTAATAGGACAGAAAACAGAGCTGTGAATTCCTGTGTGTATCTTCTGAAAACATTTCTTTATTGCCCAGCAGCCAAAAGAAAATGTACATGACTATGTATTACTAGGAAAGAAATAGAAAACAAACTTGAAAGCATCGTTAGGTCATCAGATAAAGGCCCTCACGTGCTTGTAAGTGGTGTGGGTAGCTGTGGTAACTATCTTGGGGATGGCAGAGTGTGTTGATTTGACATTAGTTAATATCGGGGAGGAAGGAAGGAAAAACATCTACAGAAATAGTTCTCCTGAGAGAGGCTCTTGGGAGCTTCAGAAAGAGCCAATAGTTGCCCAGTTCTGAGAACTGACAGCTTTATAAACCATTAGAAATCAGAATTCACCCCTGTGAACACCCATTTTAAAGCCCAGGAAACTGAACAGTCTCTTTTCGGCTTCCGGCTTCTGAAGGTGTCGGGGCTGTGGCGGGGAGGGCCCGGCCACGTTCCAGCACGGCCTGGCGGGGCCTGGCTGGGCCGGGCCGCCACCCACCCCCAGCGGCTCTCGGGCAGGATGAGAGGCCAGGGGAGCCCTCCAGCCGGAGCGGGGTCCAGGCTCTGCCTCCAGCCACTCTCGCCT
>VWYI01008112.1:5095-43081 GCA_013399455.1 Anthoscopus minutus | reverse complement strand
CACAGTCCGGAGAGAGCTGTGGGGGAGTGAAGGCTGTTTCTGAAAACAAACTGCACACTTCTTCTTTCCTCTCTACACTTTCAGAACCAGTCTTAAAGGTGCAGAACTTAATATGTAACATAAGCAGAACACACGATTGGGGATACAAGTATCATAAACTCCCCCTAGGACATTTTACTTTTTGTTTTTATGTTGTTAACTTATTATTAAATTTAATATATATTTTAACTTTACAAACATATACATTGTATTATATATACATATATATCTATATAAACAAGGGCAATGATATTTAGTGAACAATGGTAAATTATGGTTTTTATATAATAATTAAATTTTTTGAGGGACACATTGTGTTGTTTTATTTTTTTGCATTATTTATTATGTGCAACCCAGTCCCTGAGCAAAGACAATTTTATGGATGGGTTTGTTTGTATTTGAAGTAGAATTGATTTAAATTGGTTTTTTTAATAATTTTTGATATGTACTACTGGGACTTTGTTTTTGTTTACTGTGTGCAGGAGCTTAGATTGGGCAGGGTTTGTGCGGTTGGTGGAATTTTGAGAGTTAACTAACTAGGTGGTTTTTGTTAAATGCTGTTTTCAGTTTTTGAAAGACTTTTTTATTTAACGTTTTTAAGGTGATTTTTAACAGTTTATTGTATTTTTTTACTTGCAGCCGGTGTATGGTAGGGGATATGGTACATTTACTTAACGTTATGTTTTTTAGTTTAGGTGTTTATAAGGTTATTTTTGAAATGAGTCCCATTGTTTAATTTTTTCAAGACATACAAGTATCATAAAGTGACCCTAGGACATTGTCAAATGTTCCAAAGTTCACTAGCAGTGCACATGCAAACCTGCTCAGCTCAGACCTTGTTTTCAGAAAAATCAAAAGATGGGATTTAGCAGCTAAAGTCTTGAATAAAAGGAGTTTCATGCCTACTGATTTCTTCAGATTATTAAAATTCCAGAATTACATTTAAGTTGGACAAGTAAATAGATATTAAAAGTTAACCAATTAACCGATCAATTAACTATGATACTTTCCTACAAGATACATGGTACTTTCAGAGTGTGACAGCAAGAATTAGAGTAGCTCTTCCTCAACAATGATGATTTCTCTTAGGTTTAACATGAAAAATATAGATATCGTAACTGACAAATTGTAACACTTTAGGTCAAAGGCATTAAAACAGAAGAGATCACATTTCTGTGCCTAAAGGTTTAGCTTTGCAAAACCTTAAAGGTCTTTCCTCTCCCCACACCAGTTAAAATCCCATTCTAGTAAACTATTCATGTTACTTCACATACCTCATCATCTGAGCTGATATAGCTTCCAGAAATATTTTTATCCAAGTATATTTTTGAAGTAGTTTGCTGCAGAAAGTCTGAGATCCTCTGTACAAGAAAGTCTCTATCCTTCAAGTTGGCAAAGAGGAATGTCATTCTGTTTTTCGTGCTAATTGACAGTGGGCTGGGCAGCACACTGGAGCTGTCTGCCTTTTCCACTATTGTCACCTAAGAAGAAACAGTTGTTACAGTTCAAGATCTTTAGTTAATCAACCTGCTTGGTCTAAGAAACAGTCTCAATAGAATAAACCCATGCTCCTTCCACCCCTATATCAAATCCCGATAGACACTACTTTGCTAGAAAATATTGTTTGCATACAAGTGCTTACAAGCCTGAAAGATGAAGGCTGTAATTCCTCAAACAACTGGTTTCAGTACATTTTCTATCAAAACTCCCCTGCACTACTTGATTTTCCTCAGGATCTATTTTAAAAGAATCAGTGAAACAAAATTTAATCTGTGGTATACAAATCTATCAGCTTTTTTGTAGGACTTCCAAATCCCTCTCCTGCTTCCTAACATTGTCGGCACAGGCTGAATCCACAGAAACTTTGGCCTACATTTTACTGCCAATGCATGTGAATAAACCATTTTCGAGATGACATTCCTGTACAAATGTATTATAGTTGCATACTATGAAAATAGTTGCATAGTGTTCTTTTAGCTTATTTTCACAGTACACAGGAATTTGCAACAAAGGGAAATTAACCCCAGGTCTTTCCTTACAAAGGAAAATATCTAACCCTGTGAGATGGAGACTTCTATTTGGCCTTGGTCAGGGAAATGGTCACTAATCTAACTGAACTCCGTTCTGCAAACAGTACTCATACCACAATCTACTGAATACAGGGAATGAGTTCCCTGAGGTTTCGGTAAAGCAGATTAACACAACGAAATCTAAGGGATAAGTCATATATACACTGTTGATGAATTATATAACAGCTGTATGTCCTAAACATTACTATTAGCCTTAAAAGCATATCAATCCATTACTGTGCAGTTCATACATTGAACAAAACACAAATCACGACTGTAAATACTTTTAACCACTGCTTTTACGACTTTAGATATAGGTAATGAAAACTGACTTACTGCCTTCAGAATAGAAAGTGGTACATTTAATTTTGTTAGGACTTTTGCTCCTTTAACCCTTTTAAAATAGAAACCAATGGCAAGACATGACTACTATAATATTAATAGCTTTCCAGCTAAATGGGTAATTATTTCTCATGCATTCTCTTTGAAGACCTAAACACTGCAGTGCACTGCCCAGGTGCTAAACTACTTCTCTGTTCTCCCCACTTCCTCTTATTTTTCTTCTAACTACAAATCTACTAGTTATTTGTTAACTTAAAGGACTTCACTAATAGCATATTGAAGTTAGCTAAAAAGCGTTCCCTATGTTTTCTGTTCCACTTAAGAGCTGTTTGAACAGTTGAACACAACACAAAAGACAGACAAGTTCTAAAGGCACAGGACAGACATTATTAAAGCAAGCTTAATTATAGCTCTGCTATAATGAGAGCGGATATCCTCTTTTTTCCTATTCAGTATAGACACACACATATCTGAAGCACTTTGTCTTAGGGCACCTGCTGAAGGTGCAATGAGCAGTGCAGTCAGCCACTGAAAAACAACTTTTCTCATCATAATTTCTGAATCAATGCATTACTATTGTCTCATCCGTCAAAACACCTCCAGGATATTACAGAACACTGGAATTATCTTAGGGTTTAACCCAAATCTTTAATTAAATATAAAGCTTTCCTTTAATTACTAATGATGCTGATCAGTTGTTCTTAAGATTACCCTCTGGTTTACTGTTCTCCTGGCTGGTGCTGAGACTTAAAGCTGTTCACACAGAAGCACTTATTCCTTCAGCTACTTCTGTCTCTTAAAGCTTCAGAGCTGCTCTTAATTCAGTGCTGCTGCGACTGTGGCTATCAAAAGCAGTTGCTGAATCTGTATTCAACAAAAGAGGCCCTGTTAAATGAAGACTGACTCCTCCTCCACCACTTTATCTGTGCAACCATAACTGAATGTCTCATCCCAAATAACCAAAGTCGTTGCAACACGCTGCTGAGAAGCTGTACTGCATAGTTTCTGAACAAGTACTGGTTTTAGTCTTAATTATTTGTAGGGGGAAAAAGTGTCTTGAAATATTCTGTGGTTCTTCAGTCAAGACAAACTCTCCTTGGTTACATCAGTTTTGCTACTACTTCCAAAACTTAACACAATTTTCCATTAACCCACAAATCAAGTCAACCAGAGAAAAACTCCCCAACATAATTATTTTTTATTGCTTCAAATAAACTTTTCTTATTGATGATCTGCTTTAAGTAACCAGGTTCAAAAAGAGAAACACACCAATTTAAAAAGTATTGACAAAATATTTTCCACATAAAAGAATAAATAATTGCTCATCTATGTGAAGAGGCAATTCAAAACTTGAGGATTATGAATCTTTTTACATCTGAAAGAAGCAAATCTTATCTGATAGATTCTTTAACAGAATTTCCACTCATCAGACTAGGAAGTTTCACCCTCCACTTCTCCCTATGAGGCACAAAAATTGTAAAATTGGGCTGTAAATCAAAATACAAGTTATGAGAGAGGAAGAACTCACAAGGGTTATGAAAACTGATGGAAAAAACTCCATGTGAACTTTAGTATTAGGAACTGTGAACTAAGATACATAGTCATTAAATATTACTTAGAACACATCAGAATGGCATGCTCACAAGAAATAAAAAGTATGAAAAGAGGCTTTTCTCCAAAAACCATCAACAAAAACAAAGAAAAAATAAATAATAGGAAAAAACACCACCAAAATAAAAAAAATTCAAAGCTAAGCTGAAATATCTAATAAGATATTGCTTTATTATTTTCTCTATAAATTTATAAATACAAATATATACCTCTCGAAGAGGGATAATAAGGCTGCACAAGTTCTCTTCTTTACTAGTGAAGCAAATGTAGTTTGTAGAAACAAACATCTGACCCAAAATATGCATTTTGTTGAATGGAGTCCAAAGAGTACAGTCTGTGTGTCCATCTAATTTCTCATCCTTGGGAAGTCGAAACAATGCACGGTATCTCTCGCTCTTTGCTCTGGCATCAAGATCCCTAAAAAAACCAGAGAAATATTTTATTGGTTTAGGGAAGATATAATACATTTTAAGATGTATTTTATGCAAATCATTGCAAATTACCTGCAACATATAACTCAGCTAAGCAAGAAGTGTACATAATTTGCATAGAGTGGAGATATAGTCTTCACTTTTGGAAGGGTCTGAAACTACATGAATAAAAAAGGTCTGCCATGAATGACTCAGACATTCATCATTACTTCTCAGGGAGGAAAGACTGAGTGAACTTTTCATATTCATCCCTACTTTCTGAGACTATATACAGTGAGTCAATTTTTTGCTAATAGTAATAAAAATGCTTCTTTGAGGCTTATTTATTAACATTATGGAATCCTTAAGGTTAGAGATTGTTAACAATTTCAAGACTTAGTTTTGATAATACATTCAGTGCAAAACACTCAACAGTAAGGACAAACAAAAGTGATATAATGCATGTCAGACGTCACTAATGAGAAATATAAACAAGCACTGGCTATAATTCTGTATAGTACACTAACATGAACAACATATAAAGAAATATGAAAAACAAACTAACAAGCTGAAGTATGAGAGAGAAAAAGAAGAAATATTTTCCAGATAACTTTTCATCCCTTACAATTTTACGTCAATTTTTGTATCATTGATATCTAAACTACATTCGAGACAGAATTAATAATCTAGAATCATTTCTCAATTCCAGTGATAAGACCAAGTATGAATGCAAGGTACAATTCTTAATAACACATTAATCACTTTATTACCTTCCCCTACTGACATAAAATGGCCTTACAACAGATACCAAAATGTGGCCAGTGTCAGGAGATACACTAAAGAACTGAAAAAATGTGTATTTGGCTCAAGTTTATTTTTGCAACATGTTCGTATTCAGTGTTTTTCATTTCCTATTTCAACAAGATACTTAGTAATTATATTGAAATAATTATTCACATTTTGCCACTGCTGGAATCAATCGCTCCTTTTGGAGTAACAGTAAATGGCTGCACCATAAGAAAACTTTTGGACAAAATCCTGCAAGTAAAAGGACTGAGGAGGAACAAATGAGAAAGAGCCAGTGCTACCTACCGTTTTAGAGCAGATACTTTTTTGGGGGATTTCTTTTTCAGTTTGGGTAATGACCTGTCTTGTTCAAATCCTTCATTGTCCAAAAGCTGTCGCATAGCTATATTGGCAAGCTGTTCCATTAGTTTAAATGTCTCACTGATATTAAGGAATACTGAGAAGAAATGTTCACTTGACCTTGTGCTCACTTTGATCATATCAGGGAAGAGCAGTGTAGCATTCTTCTCAAGCTGAGTAATATCAACCCAACGGATAACTAACTTGGCTGAATAGGAGCAAACAAAAAACCAAGATTCAGTACAAAAATTAGCATATTCAGGAACTTTTAACTTCCTTTTCCTATAAAATGCATTCGGCTGATTTTTTGCATCTTGAAAAGTTGGGAGCACAGCATAAATAGACCAAGTTTGTACAAACAAACCACTATCACCTGACAACCAGCATATTAAATATAATTCACTTAATTTACAGAACAACACACAAACATTCCAAAACTAGGTGAGCTAACATGACTTATCATTGTCACTGGACTTGCTCAGACTCTGATGTCTTCTTTTCCTACAGAAGCAAATAAACACAATCTAAACACACCAGACAGGCTTGTGTTATTTTTACACAGTAAAAACTTTCAAATATTACAGCCATGACAGAACCTTAGCTTTTCTCCCAACACTAATACAAGTGATGCCCTTAAAGCACAGGCTAAATCCCAGGACTGATCCATTGCCCATAACCAAATGCTGCTGAATTGTTCACCTCCACTGTGCTTTGAATTAACTCCCTGTAGAACAGACTGATTGCACCCACACTATGCAGTTCTTTATTCTGGGTGTCCTCTGAAACCTTTCTGATGTTCTGGTGTTGTACTAATGTAGATGTGTCATTTAAGGTTGCAAAGTCTGCCAGAGTAGTACTTGAGGATTGACCAGAAGAGTTGAAGAGTTGACCAGAAGTACTTGAGTAAGACCAGAAGAGAAAGCCAGAACTGGTGTGACCTTGTCCCTATTCCCGTCTAGGCATAACTCCTGAGGTGAAATATGTCCCTAGACAATGCCAAGTACTCTTTTATAGAGAACTACTTTGAGAAAGACCAAACAAATGAGGGAACAAGCATACATTTATGCAGTGTGACAAATCAGAAGCTTCCTGCTTTTCTTTTCCTCAGCAGTGTCTTTGTACCCTCAGTGATCAGTACGTGAAAAGTAAGAAGCTACAGGAGATTTCCCAACCATAATTAGATTCACAAATTACCACTCCATGAAAACATACCTTCCCTGCCCATGAGAAAAGAGTAAAAGCAAAGGTGATTAATGCTGAGATACACCCAGCCCTGACGGGGAACCTTCCCCTTCCAGTAACTGCAGGAGTAGTAGTTCACTAATTTCTCTTCTTCTGGCATCCCAAACAGCTTGTGAAATTTCACTATGGCTTCCTTGAATTTTTCTGTGTCGTCATCCTCTTTGATGCCATTGATTTTGTTGTATTCAGCAATGATACCCTGGCAGGGAATGGAAAAAGAACACATCCTGTTAGTGACCATGGGCTATCAGATATCCTAATTCCCACTGCTGACCAGGCCACAGGCCACAACAGTTATTGCAATGCTAAGAAAGCCTCATTGAGCTCTTATTGTTGTACTCACGCTTTTGCTTATGTAGTTATTATTCAAAGCTTTCCTTCTGATGACCTTACTCCCTACCATGCCTCTGTCAAAAGCAACCAATCACCAACCGCTTGCCAGTACCTTGTTTTAAATTAACCAGCCTAACCCAAATAGCAATGCGAAGCACCTATGACCTGCAGCATTTTCCTCTTCCTTCCTGGGGAGACAGACCTAGGATTTCATATGAAATTTTTCTTAAGGGAAGGGAAAAATTAGGGAGAAAAGGAACTGTTGTTTTTTTTGGAAAATTTTAAATTACTTCTATGACCCCTCTTATTGGACCTCGAGCATAGAAGAAGAGCAACAGAAGGCAGGGTGAGGGGGGAATAAAAAAAAAAAAAGAGAAATCTTCAATTAGATTAACTAATAGGATGGAAAAAATTTCCCACTTTCAGGTGCAGATAACAATGAAATTTGAAGAGGCCACAGATGAAAAGATGTTTTTTTTATATTTTGAAAGACTGTGATTTCTTCTGTTCTATACTGAAGCTCTATTTTATTCGCTTATTTTCCTAATCGCGTTTCCCTAATCATCTCTATTGTCTTTTATATTAAAGTTATCAATTTTTTGCCTTTTTTGTGACTTTTTGCCTTCAACTTGCTTCATATTTACGTGAGGTGCAGAGTATAAGAGAACCATCATTCACATTTAGCATTCATCCAACTCTAAGAAGTAACAATTTCCCGAAAGATTATATTTCAAAACACAGATGTCATCACATATAAGGTACTTCCATGACAATCTATAGTCCTTATACCTGATTCACTGGGAAAACACAAGCAACTGTGGGATTTGTAAGAGAGCTGACTTACTATATGAAATGTTAAAAGGAGAATGAGACAAAACTACTACTTTGAACACACACCAGTAAAGACAGTAATTTTGCTTACAATCTTTGGACAAAGTATTTATTTAAAAATAATTCTTAGTATGAAAAAAGTACTTTTTGTCAGTATAGCTATTATCTGTCCTATAAAAAGAAAAATAAATTCTGAGAAAACCCACACTCCCACTTCCCACCAAGCAAAAAAATCTATGAACCAGCAACCCTTAACACCTATATGAAGTATAAATGCTAATACTACAGGATTTAACTACTTAGAAGAAGGGGAGGAGACATTTGAGTGCATTAAGAAAAATTAAAATTAAGCCTTGAAATGGAAAAACAAAACAACAAAACAAGTTGCACAGACAACTGTCAAAGTTTGAGAGAGTCAACAGTGCAATTAATTTTAGAACTTACAATGCCTTAAGCCCTGCCTATATATTTATATGGGTTTTTTTAAAATCACGCTGATGTAAGCTACATGCACTAGTACCAGTTTCCCTGATTTTTACACACATGTTGCTACTTAGCATCTGGTATTCCTTCGAAAAGGCAGAGCAACCTGGGGACTGTAAGCTCCAATTTGTTTCAAATTCACATCAGATTTCCTTCCACAGTCATATTTTTCATCAACAACATTTGTAGTAATTAATACATTACCTGTATTTTTCCTCTGACAAATGTGTTTATGTCATTCTCATTTTCAAAGATGGAAAGAGTTTGCAACAAATTCTGTTCCAACCATTCCCAGTGCTCAGTGATTTCCTTCCTTGAGCAACCTATATAAAACAAACAAACAAACCAGAAGTCACAAAATAAATAATTCACCAGCATCTGTATCCCTATAATCATTCAAAAAAAACTCTTAAGAAAACTTGCCAGTAAGTGGAGATGCAATATTTCACTAGATGCTGCCCTGGAAATTCCAAAATTTTTTCCCATTGCATTTAATTTAACAACTCCAATGAAGGCAACAGAATGTAACATTCTGTGCAACTTCCAGGGGAACATCAGAATTCTGGTTGTAGTACAGATACATTAATCATGTTGCAGAATAGCCTACATACATAATCAATATTTCAGAACCACAAATGATAGCCACTGCTACTTCTTAAAACTACTGGATGCAACCAGACCTTTCTGGAACTCAGGAGATGGTCTGAACCCTATTTTATTTCTTGTTGGCTTTAACACTGCTGTAAAAAGCAATCATGAAATGCATGTGCTATGTATATAAAACTAAACTGTCATCAGAAAAATTACTTAGCTCTTACACAGTGACAAGCAGTGCAGACACTAACACAAAAAACTGTTTCTTAAAGCTGTCTCTTTCTGGTTTGTGATTCATCAATTATTTTTCATCATTTCTTCTGAAACTGCTTTGGCTGATTTCCAACCCATTACAATATGTCTCCTTTTTTCCCCAATGCTTTTTGTCTCCATTATCTCACTGTTTACTCTCCCAGTTTCCCCTAGAGCAGATCACGCAATCAGCCCAAAACCTAGACCCAGATCTCAACAACTCATCATCACAAGCTAAGCCTTTCTCTTTGCTTTGTTCACTCAGGATTAAAATACACATTTGCTGCAATGTTTTAAACTACAAGTTACTTTAACTCTGTTACTGGAAAGTTTTTGCCTATCTTAGCATATTAAAATTATTCACCATTTTGCCATCATTGGCCTTTTAGGTAAATTAAGCAATAACTGTGACTCTCAGGGAAGAGGAAGAAACCAAATTTAACAGTTAAAACACCGCACTTCAAAATACAGAGCCCTCAAGACCGGCAGGAAATAAAAAAGAAAAAGAAAATAGCTACAACACAGCAAGTTGCATGAAATGCATATAATTACCATTACCACAAAAACCCTACAGCAGTTCTATACCTGAAAAACACATGAAACCACTGTAAGAATGACTCGTTTTATAGCTGGAGGAGGATCTAAAAAAGTTGTTCCTTTCCAAACATAATGTAGACATCGGACTATTTTCACTTTAAACTGAGCATTAGTAGACTGGGGGGAGGACACTGGCACAGGACACAGCAGGGCTACTATAATAGATGAAAGGTTGATTGTGTACATTTTGCATTCCTAGACCATCAATTGTTCTTGAAAAGTAACTCAATAACAATTCTTCTGTATAATTCAATAGGCAGAACTCTAAGCTGTGACACCTTTAACCCAACACTGCACTGGAGAAAGGGCTGTTAGCAAGACTTCTCTCCAGACCTATAAGGCTTCAGATTCACCAGCTAGAATCCTCATATGGCCTAGACCAATAGAGTTAATATCCAAGAAAATTCATATTCAAATCTGTCTAAGGAGTCATTTTAGAGCAGACAAACCCCCCTAGATTACTTTCACCCTCAGAATACTCTTGTACTGCGCAAAATCAAATGTCATAAACAAATCATGAAACAATCACATTTCTTCGAGTCACTCTGTGCAACTACTTACTGAAGATGGAGATTATTTCTGTACCAAAGACAAAAAACCCCATACATTTCTATAAAAATAAGAGATTCTGTGTACAAAATAACTAGCCCTCTACCCTTAAAGAACAGGGAGGGACAATGAGGGACAAATCAGAGTTGCATAGCTAAATGCAGCCAAAGCTAGTAACCTGCATAATTTTAACAACCCTCGATCAGTTCAGAAGGAATTGCTTTAGCTGCAAACTCATAAAATAACCACAGTGTGGAGTCTTAGGGAACTCTGGGCTTCTCAGCTTCAAGCTTGCATAGATAAATTATTTGCTCTCTGTAAAATTGTACCTCCCTGTAAGATCCACACTATTGCCCTCAAGTAACTACACTATTGTAGGCTTTTAATTAAAACAAAACAACTAAGCCATCAACCAGATATTAGAAGACTAAAAATTCAATAAACACTCGACAAAATGGAATCCCAGATATATACTTTAACTACATTAGCAATTTCAATTAGAGCTAAGATTCATAATTGAACAGTATGTTTATTAATACTAGCTTAAATGTAGACAGAGTACTGTACTTCTACATAAAATCCACAATATCTTTCTTAGAAGAAAACCAAATTTTTCACAGTTCAGAAGCACCATAAATTTCTCTATATATGGTATATTTATTTATTCTGGGGCCATAACTCATAACTCAGCTTTCCATTTCATGCCCTTGCTTATCTCAAGGACACACTGTAGGTATAAAATTACAGTCATTATCTATGGGTGTAATGCAAAAAAATCTAAAACGAAGTCAAGTGGCCTATTTCCAAAGACTTAAAAATAATTTCTGAATACATGCACAGTATAAGGGTCTTTGAAGGAATACTGTTTTGTTGGGAGCTTTGTGATAGCTACTTTCTTTGGAAGGGAGTCTGAAAATAGCAAGAAAACTTGTGTCCTCAGCTGCCCCCTTTCAAGTTTATGGGATGGGGGTGGTTACTAATTGCTGTGCACTGACATCTGGATGAAAATAAATAAACACACAGGCAAGTACTTTTACCATTCTTTCTCTTCTGAGATCCATAGAAAGCTGACATGCATCACTTATGGTCACAGTGGAGTAGATAGCAGTAAAAAGCATGCTGTTAAATGCTTTGGGAACAAACTTCATAATATTGACAACTTTGTTAATATCTGGTATTAGCTATATAAGCTGTATTAGCTGTCACTAAAGGTAAATTATGTTATATGATCTTTAAAATCTTCAGGGAGTTGGTCCTAACAGGTGTAGAAGGGAAAAAGCTTGTTTGAACTGACGCCTTCTTTCAGGTCTGATACAATCAAAAATAGTAAGAAATACTTGTGCTAATAAGATCTATTAGCAAACCTTCCTGTTGGATTCAGAAGGTGACACAGCTTTGATATCACCTTTGCCAGACACAGAAATCATATGCTCCTAAGAACATAGCCTGGTTTGAACTAAAATTATTAGATCTATAGCAAACCTTCATCTGTTCTTACTTTCTCTTCTCTTCCCAAGAGTGCATTTGTCTGGAGGAAAAATCATCCAAATAATCTAAATGTCGAATTTTATTGGAAGAATGGACACTAATGAAGTGGCACAGTAAGTTGAGAAGAGGCCTATAATCAGCATTTTTGAATGTCAGGCAGCAGTGGGGGTACTGGAGGTTACTACCAGGCCATTAAAGAGATGATAGGCATGTATGTGCTTCTCATTTGTTCTCTCTTCTCAATTCTCTTTCAAATTAACAGAGTTTTGGCTGTTGCCAAAAACTTTGTTGCCAGTGAAGCTTTTGAGCTGGAGGAGCTGCACTGAGAAGTTTCTATTTGCTAGGACTGAAAAGCAATATTACCAACCCAATGATTTGACCCATCAAAGTGAATGACCTGGATCTTCTGCATTTAATTCCAGACACTATTTTCAGAGACAGCAGACAAAACCAGAGACTAATGCCATCCTGTTTCATGTTACTTGCAATAGGTATCTCACCATAGAAATAAGCATTTAGTACAGGATCTGATACAAGCAAAAATCCTATTTAATGTACAAAAATATCAACTCAATTGTTTTCACTTCTATAATGACAAAAGGAGCAGTCTTATGCTAGATCTGTCCAAATTGCAGCAGTAAAGACCAAAATTCTTAACAGTTGTTACATCTATATGACAACATACACTTCAGTAGTTAACTTTAACCTAGCTACCATCTTGCTGAGTTCTAAGTACTTCATGTTTAGAAAGACCACACACTGTCTAAAATAAACATCTAGGAGGCAGGGCATTCCTGGGACCTAGATGGTATTTATCCTGGAGGAGACAGGAAATGTCTCACTGTTTGCTATTCAGTATTCACTTGATTGCTGGGGCTGCAATTTCTTCCTGGTTACCATTCCAAGGGAAGCCAGGTGCCCTATCTGGGTAACTGGGGTGCTATAATCCAGGAACTCCTCCCACTATCCTCTTTAGAGACACCCCATCACCCAGGAATGCTCCTTAGAAGTGTTGCAGGAGTGAGCCCTGGGCACTGAGAAGAGCATGCAAGCAGGAGGGATGGGTACTGCTGGTCTGGGAACGCCTTTGGGAGACGGAAAGAAAGAAATACAGATGTTCGTCCCTACTCCATGACCATTTCTAGTTTCATTCAGTCATTGTGCAAAACACACCCCTCCCATGCTGGCATTCAAGATCTGACTATTAGAAACTCTGGTGGCACTGAATTTTACCACTACATCAAGTTTTCATCCTGACTTATTTATTTGTCCTGAGATGACTGTGCTCAGCAGGAAGGATTCTCGATTCTCTCTTATTATGTTATGTGACACAGTATTCAGGATGAATAAAAATCAACATGTCAGCGTATTTGTCCTTACCACAGGCAATGGTCCAGTAGACCAAGGAGTCTGGTGCTTGGTAGAGGATTCGATATGGTGCCACTCTGGCACTGGAGTCCAACACAACATCAAGAGTACCCACAAGGAGACCTATGGAAGAGGAAATTCTGATGAACAGTGATGGTAAATTCAAGAACCCACAGCAGAGGGCTCTGCAGCCCCTCCCCTTTCCATTTCACCCTCCATAGCAAAATGCAGACCTACATATTCATCCTCATGCTTGCTGTCTCATGTTGTAAAGAGGGAGAGTGATTTAAGAGGGAAACATCTTCAGTGTAAATAATACTTCAACTCTTAAAAGTACATCAATGCTAGCATAAAGACAGAAAAATTGAAGCAAAGCAGAAGGTAGTTGTGTTGTAAATTCATATTTAAAAGTTGTTTAGTTCTTTCCTGTGTTTCATACACTGTTGGAGCCCTCAGCAGTAAAAAAAACTACCAACTACAAACCCTCCTCCAACATCAACAAGAAATCACAGACAATACACCCTATAAGGGTTCAAAACCTGAATGTGAGCTACGTAAAACTAAAGACTTCCAGCAAAAATAATTTTGCTACTTTACAGTCTGATTATTTAGGGTAGGAAGGATAAAAATACCTTAAGAGTCAAGCTATTTTTCAGATTAAAGGATATTGAGGAAAGACGAAGCCAGAAGTAGCTTTTTTCCAGAAGTAGCTTTGAAAATTCTTTGCTACCAACAGTCACATATCAAAACCTACCAATAATTCCTAACTATATCCCCGCAAATTCTAGATTCTATTTTTATAATAAACTACACATAAAACAAAACTCTAACCCTCCAAACTTTCTGCAAGAAGGACCTATTTATTTTTAAACTATGTAAAAATTTCCCCCCTTTTCATCTCCACAAAGAATTTTCATCTCCCCTGCAGAGATGTCAGATTTAAGTTTTCATGTTCAAGTTCTTGGCAAATTGTTTTTCAATTGTTTGGAAAAAAAATTGAAATATATAAAAAACAAGTGGATGAACCATCAGATTTTTTTTGGTGAAAATATTTATTGGGGTAGAAATTGAGGAATTTTTAAGTTTAAATAAACTGCATGCACCAAAACTCTCCTGTTAAAAGTTCTCTTTTCAGGTCTCATGTGCTCATCTTTTACTGTCATAGTTTTATTAGTTCCTCATTTTGCTGTAACTGGTATACACAATACTGCTTCCCTTACTGTTCCTTCACATTTGTGCTGTGCACCGTGAAGATATAAAAGCTGTACCCCTTTTCCATCTCAGTAGATCCCTGTTGGGAGTTAGGTGTCCTTCTTTTGTTGCTTCTCAGCTAGTAGAATTTTTCCCCATTAGCTGAGGGGAAACTTGATGGCTGGTACTTCTTGGGTGTTTAAGAAAGTCAAAGAATTGGCTGGGCCCAGGGGGCACCTGGAAGGGATATGGGGTTCTTTTTGTCCTTCAGTGGGAAAGCGGGACAGATATTCTCTTAGAGCTGTTTCTGCTGGGGAGAAGAGGATTTTGCCATCATCCAGACAGAACGGCTGCTTCTTCCTCTCCGTTTGTGGCCCCCACTCCCCTGTCCTGCCAGACGTGCTGCAGCCCCAGCTGCCACCGCGGAGCTGCTGATTCATCTCATCCACCGGCCCAGGACTTTCTGCTCATCCCTGCCATTCCAGCGAGGTGTTTTTCCTCAGAGCCTGCAGGAGCTCCGGGACTGAGTGCCAGCTGAGGGGTTTGTGAGGCACCGCCTCTCCTCAATTTTTCCCATCTCGGCCATGGGGTCCCTGTTTCCTGTTCTGTTGTTAATATTTTAGTTATTGCTGTTTGTTTACCTTATAATACATATTAGTAAAGAACTGTTAAGTCCTATTCCCATATCTCTGCCTGAGAGCCCCTTGTTTTCAAAATACAGTAATTCAGAGGGAAAGGGGGGGGATTAAATTTTCTTTTTCACTTCAAGGGAGGTTCCTGCCTTCTTTAACGGATACCTGTCTTCCAAACCAAGACAATCCCTCAAATCTGAACTGAAACTGATACTAAGGAATACCACACCTATCAGTGACTTTGTATTTCAGCCCTTCTATCTCTTTTATTTGTATTTTGTTTTAAACAGGTCTTCTCATGTTGGACTAACTGTAATATTTTTCTGCTCAATGAATTAATATGTACAAGGTTTTCTTAATCCACGAGTCCTGCAACACATGAGAAACAACACTGGGGACAACATCAGGCGTAAGGTGTGCTACAAAGCTATCTGACAATTACAGGATACAAACACAACATACGAATGTAAAATATCTGTGTACATTAGTCTCACTAGCTTTAGTTGTCCCTCACCTCTCACACATTTTGATTACTGCTTGTACACTTCTGAACATTCTCCACCAGCCCTTCTAGATACACCCTGGCTCCTTTCAAACTCAGGAGAATGAAGTAGGTTAAAATGTACCTTTAATTATTTTTCTCTCCATCTGAGCTTCACAAATGCAGTATAGCCCTGGCCCAGAAAGCACATGTTGCTTCAAACAAGGGCAAAATCTTCAAACACGTAAAGCTGCCAGTATGTTCAACTGGAGTTGGGACCAAGCCAGACACTACACTTTGTTCATCATCTGGTTTTGCTGCAAATACTGCAGGAATCTTTTCTTTGTGCTTTTCAGCTTTACATTTCTACTAACAGTAATAAATATGCAATAGAAATTATGTAATATCTAAATAAAATTGTATGCTGGCCAAATGCAATCTTCTCTCAGATACAGAAACACTGTTCATTTCTTGTATTATTTAAAAATGTTTGTTTCTTTCCTCCTGCTGAATTTCCAAATTCTCTGGCATATAGTTGGTTCTGCCAAACAATTCTGCCTCTAGTTCCTGGAGTTTTGTAAAAACTGGGATATGCAGGTAAGATCAAGAAGTCAGAACAAACCTACTGACTTGTACAGCAACATCAGGTTCAAAGGAACTTCCCATCCTACCTTCTTCTCCCCTGGGTATGGTAGACAGAAGAGGAACATCCCCCTATGTCACCAAACATTGTAAGACAGAGTAATGTATTTAAGAAATGTGGAGAGCACTATTAAGAAAAAAAAATCAGCAAAAGAGAGAAGTCAGCAGTGACTGAAACAACAGATGAGAGGTAGTAAAGGAAACAAAGAATACTTTCAAATGGTGCAGTCCATAGGAGTTGGTCAGGGGCTTTTCAGTAAACAGGTTAAAAAATAACCATGTAGTGAGGTCAAAGGAAGAAAATTGACAGAATTTCAGAAGATCACATGGAAATTCAAATCCAAGCCCACCAAGAAAATTGCAACTGACAGTTTATCAGTAATATTTTGTTTGTATCATGCAACAGCTGTTTTGACAGACAATATGTGTAATATTTTTTAAAAAGTATGTGTTTTTATAACATGAAAACTTGTGCAATCATGAAGCTGCACCTGCTTTCTCTCCTTCATGAACTGTTCCTTTTTGTGTTTTTCGGTCCACATTGGTTGTTTTGGGCTTGGGTATTTGTTGTTTGGTTGGGTTTTCTTGCAATGCAGATATGTGATGCAACCAGATTGAAATCACAGCAGCTCATACTGATAATGTTTGAGGATTTTTTACATGAAGCAGAAATGAAAATTTAAAAAAAATTAAGAGAATTTTAATACTGTTCATTAGTTCATTAATTCTTCATGTGGCAAGTACCTTTTCAGACACGATTAAGTGTCTGTTTCTATAGAAACAGAACGAGCAAAAAAGAATCATATTCCTTATTTTAGATTGGCCC
Source organism: Anthoscopus minutus (assembly GCA_013399455.1). NCBI lineage: Eukaryota > Metazoa > Chordata > Aves > Passeriformes > Paridae > Anthoscopus > Anthoscopus minutus. Next base: position 25,955 of record VWYI01008112.1, on the reverse strand, counting down.
TTGGCCAAGAGCCAGTGACTTACCCAGGCATCAAATCACATGATGTGATATACTGATTGCAGTTTTTTTTCCCATTCTTTCATCAGGTTTCTGACTACATAATGAAATAAGGGGAGAAATTTCAAATGTAATTATACTATATCTGCAAGCCTATGTTGAAGCAAGAAGTTTTCATGAGAGAAGGTTTAAAGTACATGGCATAATTTGTAGAATTAGCATCTGGCTAATTTATGAGAGCCCTAATCCTGAAGGCATTCAAGCATGAGTAACCACTTATGTATGAACAGTCCCATCACACATATATGCCAAATTTCTAGAGCAACCCTACCTATACATGGAGCAGGAGGGAAAAAGGGAGGGATAATGCCTTCAATGATTCAACTTTTTAATTAAGTCAGGCTCCTCTTTTACAAATTTGAATTCTAAAGCAAAGGTCCAGAAGATTGATCAGTATTCTCTTTTTTTCTGTAAAACATAGGCATTAGGAGAGGAAAAATAATTGTATGTAGTATCTGAAACCAGGGAACACAAAGTCACAATTGGCTGAGGGCCTGGGCAATTGCTCTTGCATCATATTACTGGAAGGACATACAATGCACTAGAGGGAATTACTGGAAAAGGGGTTCAGTTACTTGATGCACTTTGTGCTGAAGGAAGAAATCACACTATATTTTACTTCTCTGACCACATTCAGTGGTGTCTTGCATTTAGTCATAAGCCTGAGGGGGAGCCTATAACCCTTGCAGAAAGTACAATCTTTATTTCATAAAAGTAGTAGTCTTTATTCATTAATTAATTTATTATGTGCTCTACTCATATCCTTACAACAGCAATCAATTTTCAACCTGCTTTTTTTGCTAGAAGAGATTATGACCACATGAAGCCTGACCTCCTCCATAACACAGACTCCCTTCAAAAATTATTATTATCTCACCAAAAGGGTATTTTTCAGAAAAGTAGGTCATCTTGGTTTGAAAACCAAGCCAATAGCTTCAGCCAGTTGAGATTCTTCCAAGCACCACTGCAGTCCTTGCTCCTTGGACACCAGTATTCCAGATGGCTTGCAGTCCAGACTGTTTACAAACTACCCACAAACAGTAACAAAATCAAGCAATGACCTGCAGAAATCAACCTGGTACATTTTAAGCATGCATACCTCAGAGTACATAGACTCGAAAACCCGTCATAAATCAAAATATCTGTGACTATTTGGATATCCATGGCACAGATCTTTTCTGCAGGAATATTTCTCTCTATTTTCTTTCTTTTACCTTTCATAATAATTTGCAAATGTCTTTGTAAAACATCAATTATTTGTGTTTTTAAAGAGAAAGCAAGTTTATACACTGTACACATGAACAAACTATTAGTAAAGATTTTCTTATGACCAACCTCTTCCACAGAAAGCCATGTTTTCATTTTAAAACACAAAGACTGAGTAGTCTTTATCATCCATCTACACTCCCTCTCACAGCAATACTATATTTGAGAGCTTTTGTGTTTTACCTGTTCAAAGTAGATAGGATTAGATATTCAAGAGTGAGAATCTGGATTATTTATTACCTCTAGTGCACCTTATTAAAACACTGAAGCAAATGAGTTATAATAAATGACACTTCAAAGCTTAAGAATTACCAGCAGCCATGGCTTTGTTGCATGGCAAGCACAAAAAAGCTTGGGATGGTATCAGACAGTGATGCTTCCTAGTCATCTCTAACCACAGAGTAGAGATGCTTTCAGTACACACCAGAGACCTGTGACACATCCATTCTTCAGTGACACAGGCAACTTGTGTCATACCTTGCCTCAAGCTGAAGGACCACTGACTGCTGTGCCCTCCCTTCCTCCAGTTTGCCAGAGTACAAACATGTTATTCACATGGCTCCTGGGAGAAGAGTCCTGCCTGTCCCATCCTCCTTCCAGGTCAACATGAATCTATACCTCAAAATACTTCTTGTTAGAAGATTTTTATCTAAAAATGTCTAAACAAAGAGCATACATGTTTTAGCACACAGAGTAAATACAAAATAATACCCTGTAAAAGAGGTGAGATATAATGCAGGTCAGACTGTAACTCTTGGAGTCAAGTTCGTGAGCTATCACTCAAACAGTCTCACAGATGTCCTATTTTTGTAGGAGCTCAATACCAGAGCCGGGAAAACTTGGAATGCCACATGTCAAAAGCAACAAATTTTCAAAACAGGCACTGACATTCCAACACTGAATCAAACACATACTGCTTAAAAGGTCCTTAGTATTTAAAGTGCACTGATGACTCCTCTTTCCAGTAAAGTAAGATGGGTACATCATGAGCTCTGCTCATAAACCAGAAAAACCCACAGCACCTATGTAGATTGTAGATGTCAGCTGATTTTTAAGAAAGCTTCAATCAATAGGATTGATTCAAGCCATATTTACACCGTCAGCATTCAGTTTTATATTGATTTAATGGACAATGAATAAGCTCTTCCTAAAGTTTAAGTGTTGCTTCCTGAGCTATAAAAACAATAACTCCTAACAACACATAACTAAAGCATACAGAACAAGGTATTGTTTTTCATAATAGCGATAATGAATCATCACTCTTCCATTCCTTCTCGTCAGTTTATGTGATTAGTGCTCTCATTTTTATTACAAGGTGAGATCATCCCATTACTTGCCTGTCAAAACTCAATCTAGATCAATAACCTGAACTCCACAGGTAATACTACAGACAAATCCTTTCAAAAGGGAGGGTCAATTCTACTTGATTTAATTTCACAGGAAAGCCTACATAAATTGAAAATATACACCACACAAAAATAATTGAGTGCTAAACTTCCAATACTGGCAATAATACCCACAAAAGTAAGAATATAATCACTTCACTGTAAACACTGCCCTTAAAACTTTATGAAGGGCTACACTTCTTTAATAAATGAAGGTAAAATGACCTCTAAAAGACTAATTCCACACCTGTCTTCACATATGGCTTATATTGGCATCTAATGTGGTATCAAGAAAACCAAATTCTTCCTTTGAACTTTTGATAATTAATGTTCTTTAATTAACTAAGAAATCATATTTATATCTATTTCTTAAACCTCTATTTCTTAAATAATTAAGAAATTAGGATTTGTTAAGTTTTCCCCAATGTCTGCTTTTACTGATTTATCTTCCTACCAACACAGTGCTCTATAGAGCACTGATTTGTCTAGCCACCCTTTCCTTTGTCCATGAGTTTTCAAACATGTTCAGTAAAACTGATTCTGAGGAAGAATTGTCACTCTATTGCCATTTAGTAAGAAAAGCAGCAAAACCAGTACTTACTTTTTGTCTTCAGGCTGATGAACAAAATGAGAGAAGACTGAAAAACTAACCAATCATATTTAAAGAAAAGGCTTGAGAACGGCTAGTGTGTTATCTGGCTTGATTACTAAGGGATAAAGCAGTAACAAACAATAAGGTTTTCATCCACCCTTCAAGTTTAACGATTGTGAATGAATCAGATTATCTTCCAAATATGCTAATTTAAAAGGGATCAGCTGTTCTTGTTAAGGTATCCAAACAACTCATGACCATCCCTGTTAAAAATCTGTATCTTGAACCTAAATCTGGTTGGGTTTAGACTTTCAGCTTTTACAACTTTTTGTAACTTCTCCTAAGCTGAAGCACGCAGAAAGAGATGAGCACTGACAGGAGATGCCACAGTTTACAAGTATGTGGAGGCTTACAACACAGAGAAAACTGATATTTAGACAAAACCCCAAAAAACTTATCTCACACTACTGAAAAAATAAATTTTATACTAAGTATTAATCACACCAAACGATATGAAATTATGGAGAAACAGTAAGAAAAATATAGATGAAGTTAATGTGATACAAACAATTACTCATGAGTTTGTAAAAAACACTTAGAAAAAGCATAATCAAGTATCACAGACCAAAATAGCAGAGAAGCCCCTGAACTTCACTCACAACTAATTTTTTTTAAGTATCCTGTTCTGTCAGAGTAGCATAAGCAAATGTAATAGATTTCATCCAACAGAAAAATTTAAATCTGTATCTGAACCAACGTAAGATTCAGATAAACTGTGTAAGATGAAAGAACAAATCAAGTAAGTATGAGCAAATTAAGGAAAAAACCCAACAAATCCAACAAAACAGAAAAAACCTCCGAACATCATCACTGCTAACCTAAGAAAAATTACTGTAAACTGAATCAATGAAATTGATTGAGGACTGAAGTGGGCACAGTAAACTCAGCTTAAACTCAGAAGGAAGAGTCCTAAATACAAGCTAAATCTGAAAAGATTTAGCAATAGCTTCAGAAAAAGAGAATTTTAAATTCTCACAGCTCTGACTGAATACCTGCAGCTAGATCAGATTTCAATAAGCTATCAGAGGAGGCACTTAACCAGAGAAATGAACTATGTTGAACAGAAGATCCCAATAACTCTGGCTGATAATATACTGGAAAAAGTAGTGGGGAAGAACAAGACAATGAGGAAAGAACAAAACATTAAAAATGTACTAGCTGAAACTAACATTACTGCTGTGGTAGAAATTCAAACATTCCTATCTGGAAACATCAGGGAAAAAAATCACAAATCCAGCATAGAAAATAAAACCTTTCCTTTGGAAAGAAAAAAATTAGAAATATTTGGAAGAAGTTCTCAAGAACTTGAAACCACCTAAGCGCCAGATTTAAAGTAAAAATGTAAATGTAATTTATGAATATCAACAGTGATCAAACAAGAAGTATGATTAGTGGTCAGTGAGATAAAGAAAAGTAAGATTTCAGTCAAATGCTCACAACTTTTTATACACATTGTATCATCATACTTTAGCAAAATCAGTGGTGGAGACAACTCCTGCCTATTACAGGAAAAAACATATGACGTGATACTGTGAAGGATAAAAACAAGTACATTTTGCCTACAACAAATATTTACAAGAAGAAATGCTGTTTGAGAATACACATGTTCAAATCAAGTTACAAAGATATCTGAGTATATATTAGCATACTTTGTGCAACCTTTTTTGGTTCTGCAGGAATCAAATTGAAACTATCAAGGGCTCAAACATCTGTGAAATATGATATATTCTTACAAGGATGCATAAATGGAAGCAGAGTGATGGGAATTTGGAAATGGATGTGAAGAAGTGATACTTCTTTTACACCTTCCAGTGTGGGACCAAACAACAAAAACAAAAACCTTGTAAGCAATACAAACTGGTATAACACAGAAAATTAGCAAGTGGCCTAGACACTGATTGCTTACTGTCTTGCAATTCTGTGCCACATTTCAAACAGTTTCCTGCAAACAGAGATCTCAGGAGAAATAGCAGGCCACCCGAGAATTCCACATGTCAAATAGTCACACTATTTCAAAGGCAAAAATGGCAAAAAGCAGCTCAGCTCAGCAGCCTGGATGGGCCACAGTACTTACTGGGTAGGAAATGAAAGTATCATTCAAGGAAAGTCTTTGACCAAGAAATATTAGAGGAGAGAAGGCAAAGCTACACCAAGCAATACCTCAGGAACTGGGTCTCCAGAGCCAATAGTGCCCTGCTGCAAGAGTGGGACACTGAGAGAAGCATTAGGCAGGAATTGACTGAGGAACTGGGAAAAGCATCTGTTTTTTCAACAAAGACTGTGAAGCAGTCAGGAATCAAACACCAATTCAGCTGTAGACATCCACATGCTCCTTGAAGTAGAAATGCACGGGTGTGGAGAAGTAAATGCACCCACAGCAGATCCTAAGGAGCAGCTTCGAGCATCAGAGTAGATTTGGTGTACTGACGAATGAAAGCAGAGCAGAAAAGACCATCTTCCACTTTGTGTGCCAAAACAATCACGGAAAGCTGATGGATATGCTGTCCACCCCTATCCATTATGCAAATTGCATCCATTTTGATAAACATTGTACTTCAAATATCAGAAAGCACATGCTTTCTACCCAAGTCTGACATGCAAAATCCCAATCACTTGAGTCAACAAGGGCCAAAAGTGTCAAGATTGTTATAATATGGACCATACTTTGTTCAGGCAGATGATCAGCTGGCCAAAAGCTTTTCTAAATCTTAAGCATAAAGAGGTTTTCAAGCAATCTCTTTCTCAGCTCTCTGAACTGAGGGGCTGCAAGACAGAATCTTAGCTCAAAATGTGAAATACTAATTGTGTTGTCCAGCAAGGCTGCAGAAAAGTCTTTTAAGTTAGAACACTGGCACAGTATTAAGAATTATATTAGATCTGGCATTGATATGTCATGTCAGCCAGCCGAGTTCAGAGTCTCTCCTTTTTGCCTTTCCCATGTGGAAATTAAATGACAACTCCTTTTGCAAAAGTATCTGGGGAGAAGTAGTATTTCATCAGATCCTTTTATCACCAGAAGCCAGCAAATTTCCATCTGTTCTCTTCTGCTTAAACATTTGAATCATTCTTTGCAACATTACATGGACTTACAACTCCTACTGCATCTCTCACACAGGCACTGTCCCAGCTGTAAGCATATATACCCTATTTGCAAAATAATTCATTTCTAAAATCAGTTATTACTAAGAACAGCTTATTTCCCATCGGATTCAAAGATCTCACAATAACATTTTAAACAAAGTCACTTAGAATTTCATCTTTACTTCACACACACAAAAAGGAGCACAGCAGCCACCAGCTTGTACCACAGTCTCTGTCTCTCTTCTTGTAAGCTCCAAGTAAATACATTGCTCTGCTATCCAGTACCAGGCACAATAATTCCTCACTATAATGTCTCAAAGTAGAAGAGTTTGGCAAACAGTGTAACAGAAAGCAGTTAAGAGACATTTTTAAACCTATTTGTTGCATCTGAATGCAAGATACACTTAATAACACGAGCTTTTTAGTTGTTTATAAACTTCATATGTTCAAGATATTTACAGCCATAAAAGCAAAAATGTCATACAGGGCACAGTGTCCAAATGATGGTAGAGGTCTGGGTTTATGTTCTGTCCAAATGCCTCTGCTACTGCTGATGCAAGCCGCCTGTAAATAAATACACCACATTCCTGTGGAGAAGGAATTACTTCATACAGGCCAAACTACCAGGCTGCCTAGGGAAGCAAGGAGAATATGAGGAAAGAAAGTACCTTATTCCCTGCCGGTGAAAAAAAGGAAGATGAAACACCTGACCAAGGGTCATATAGAAGCAAAAAACGAGCATGGCATTATGTGCGAGGCATGAAACAATATAATTACAGAGAAAGGTCATCAACAATCAAATACTTTTAAAGCAGAAATGTAAATTTTTTGGTCTTGTTCTGGAAGATTAATGAAGTGATGCAAGATAATGTGAGTTTGCAGACCAGCTATGAAAATACAATTTAAAATCCAATTTACAATCTTTTTTATTTTCTTCTTGTTAAAAAGAAAAATAAACAACCCTTCAATTAAAGCATGCTTACAAAGAAAAGTCCCATTGATGTGACTAGTACTGACATCAACACAATCATTTAAATGAGTGCAGACACTAATTCAATATAAAAATGAATCCACACTGCTTATGACAAAATCTCTATATCTGAAGTAAACTATTGATCTAATACACCATGTTAACAGATTACTTCCATGGACCTGATAATCAGTACTGCCCTAACACAGTAAAAAATCATCATTATTCTCCTAACTTCTTACAATGTCATATAGCAGGGAAAACATCTCCAATGTCCAAACCAGTATTTAAATAAGAGTTTCTCTGTTCAACTGCTACATAAACCACCAAGAGAAGAGAAGTAGTGTAGAAAGGGTGCATTTTTCACCCCTTTCCCCAAAGTGACTGATACTCCTCTTCCTGCAAAGCATTGAGGCACTCAGAGTGGATCCAGGAAAACAGGTAACTTGAGTACTATTCTGCTCCAACATAAAGCCAGCAAGAAGTAGTTTCACCCACTCCCAAGACTACATAAAATACTTGGCTTTAGACGGAGACATGCCAAAATAAGTTTGCCATGATCACAGATGAAGAGAAGGGCATTGCACTTAATCCTGCTCACTTTGTGGATGAGAGTTTCATAGCAAACCTAGATTTGAGAGCAATGCCAGAGAACCAATGCTTGTCATTGTCTAGCCCCTGCTTAAGTTACATGGTGAAGCCATCTAATGTCATTATATCCACAGTCTCATCAATTTGAAAGTCAATTCTCATTCTACAGTTCAAGACAAATGACTTCAAAAGTCAATAATGAGGGAGTACAAGTCAGCAAAAGTTAGATCACAAAAAAAATAAAAGGACAGCTGTATTTACATCCTCTTGCAAATCTGAATTGAGATCATCCTTAGCGCAGTTAAAAATCTCGTTAACAATATTTCTAGTCAACTTCAAGGACATACAAGTTGGTTTCCCACAGAGCAACCAGGCCATATTTTATACCATATTAATGGGTGGCTAACTTCTTAGATAATATCTGGGCAAATTTTAGTATTATGTCACCACAAAAAATGGTAATTAAGAAGGAAAAAAAACCAACCCACCAAACCAAAATTCTTTTTTCCCTTGTTTACTTTTGACCAGGTAACCTCCATCTTTATCACAAGATCAGTATCATCTAGAGAGCTTCCAAAGGGTCATCCTAAATGCTATAATTACTACAAATTATGTATCCTGTTTACCATATCAGCAGACTTATTCTTTAACTCAGGATCAGCTAGATCCCTCAATATCTTCCTTTTAACCAGTCTTTCCTACCAAGAACAACTCACTGGTGTTCTCCACCTTTCTTGCCCCTTGATTGGCAGACCACAGCTGTTAAAAGAACCAGCAGAAAATTCCAGTATTTCCATGAAAAAAAATAAACCTAAGTTCTACTTATTTCTGGAACATATACCTGTTACACTGGGAGTGGCTTGGAGACTACATTCATCCCTCACTCCTTTTCTATCCCACCTTCTGGTGACCACTGTGTCATAAACCCTTGCCATTTTAGCACATGGTCTGAAAAGTTCCCATAGATTCTATTAAATACTGCCAACTCTAATGACTTAGTTAGTTACAGGGTTACAGGTTTGATTAGTACTGTTTTGGCAACATACTGAAAACAAGTTACAACTTTTTACCAGCCCTTTTCTTTACAAACAAACAAAACCTCTGGAAATGGACTTGTTGCTACTACCTCAATGCTGCATCAGCTGCAATTCCAGGCAAAGCACAGGCACCAGTAAGAGCTACATGAAAAGCAGATTTCGAAATATGTGGAGAATTTCACCTTCTAAATAATACTCACTATACAGACTTAATTCATATACTAAAATAATGGATACACTAGCACACAAATATTTAAATTCCAAAAGGCAAAGGAGTAATGCAGAAACAAACAACTATTTCTCTATCCTGAATTTCTATCAAATGCTGTAGGGTTATCTGGCCTCCACAAAAAAAGGAGTACACACTTATGAATCCTACTTCCATTCAAGAATAAAATCTTCCAAAAGTGTTTTCTCCATCTGTAAAGTGGTATCACCAATCAGACTATTACACATAAAACTGCAAGAAGACCTAGGTATACATGCACAATGCAAACAGGTTGAAAAACAGAACCCTAAACTCTCAACCTGTTTCCCCAATAACTGAGAAATGACTGGAAAATTGATGGCTATCTCAAACCATCTCTAATTCACAGATAACAAAGTCAGAATGGTAGAAGAATGCCTTGTCAGACCTTGAGAGGCCAGGGAGTAATTCATGAAAGGAGAGCCTGAGAAGAATTTTTCAGTAAGCAGAGCAGGGATGAAATTTTGAGGCAAAAAACGTTTTTTTTATTTGTCAATACTGTCCACACCTCAAAAGATTATTAAATTTTTTTTTAAATATACAGCCAATGTGGTGTGGCTGCTGGTCGCTTCATACACAAGAATGTTTATCAAGTTTATCAACACACAACACTGACTGAAGATCTCAGCAGACTACATGAAAACACACTTCACAGCAGTGCCTTAGTTTAGATTATGAATTGTTTACAAGTCCATAGAGTATTGAAGGGCTGAAGAAACAATCAGTCTCGCAGTAAACATGTACAAGACCTTGAGCCAAACACAAATGCAGTCCATACATTTATTTTCCTTAGCCTGAAGTACTAATTGTCATGGATATGTGTAAAGAAGAAAGCACAGATTTCAGGAGAATGAGTTTGATTATTCTGTACCAATTCAAGAAGTACCAATGGAAATACCATTGGGTTCTGCATCTCCAGTCTTATATAAATACATATACGTTGCCTAAGAAAGGGTGGAAGACCGCGATAAATGTATACGCACAGTATTATTAAGATCTAAATGAGTATGACCCAAACCTCTACAAAAGCGTCTCCAACTGCCGGCAGACGGAAACAAAGCATTTAGGGAACATACTTCACAAGGACATCTGGAGAACACGGAGAAGCTGAAGCAAATCTATTCTCTTCGTAAATTTCTGAATTACAACATTGTCTTATTTTACGGAACGCGTGCTAAAGTTTCAGCAAGAAAATTCTGCCAGAACCTGGGGCAAGTCACACCTTAATGTACAGAGCGATAGGTCAGCGGTGGTCTCCCACACATGGCTCCAGCACGAAAATCTGCGTGGGAATCTTGGCGCACTCCACGCGCCTGAGATCGGGAGGACGGCAGGATCGGGGAGCGCCGCTGCAGCCGCGCCCTGGCCCCTGAGGGACCCCGCGCCCAGGGAACCGCCGAAGTGTCCGGCCCGGCCCCGCTGCCGCCGCCCTTCCCCGCCAGTCCCCCGCCGCCGCCATCACCGCCGTGCCCCTTCCTCCTCTGCAGGATGAAATAGGGGTTGGCCCGCTCCGTCACCCACAGCGCGTTCGCCAGCAGCACCTCCTCGGGGTTCACCCACATGCTCCCGGCGCGGACAAAAGCAGGCCCAGCGGGCTGAGGGGCGGCTCACGCACACACCGCCCGCATCAGGCGCCACCATGCCCGGCCGCTACGGCGGACGGCGCAGCCCCGCGGGCACCGGCGGGCACCGGGCGGAGGCAGCAGTCGCATGGCCCCCGCTGCCTACCCGCGCTCCGCCGGGCGCAGAGGGGCGGCTGCTGCGGCCCGGGGCGGCGGCAGCAGCTCCAGCCGCAGCGGTGACATCAACACCAGCCCAGCCCCTCCGCGTTCCCGCTCGCTCAAAGCCCGCGGGACCGCCGCGTACCCGCGCCGTGCGCGCCGCCGATCGCTCCGCCCGCTCCGCGGAGAGCGCGCCCCGTGCTCTCGCACCTGATCACGGGCACGGGCACACCCGCCGCAAGGCCGCGCCCGGCATCGCTTTGCAGGGACACTGCAGGCAAGAGCCGCGGACTGAGAGCCGCTCTGCCCGGGAGGACTCGGGGCGCCGGGAGACCACAAGCTGCACCCGAGTCGGCAATGCGCGCTCGCACCCGAGAAAGCCAAACGTGTCCTGGAATCCAAAGGGCAATCCGTGGGCAGTAGAGGAGGGAGGGGATGCTGCCCTCTGCCCCTCTGCAGGACCCCGCCTGAAGTGCTGCATTCAGCTCTGGGGCCCCCAGCCTCCTCTGCAGACAGTCTGAGAGTTCTGGTTGCTCATCCTGGAGAAGAGAAGGCTCAGGGAGACCTTACAGCACCTTTCAGTATATGACTGGTCTACAAGAGAGCTGGAGAGGGACTTTTTGATAGGACAAGGAGTGATGGCTTCAAACTGCAAGAGGGCAGGTGTAGATTAGATATTAGGGAGAAATTCTTCAGTAGGAGGGTGGAGAGGCAATGGACAGTGGGCACAGGTTGTCCAGAGAAGCTGTGGATGCCTCATCCCTTAGTTCAAGGCCAGGCTGGGATGTTGCTGGACTAGTGGGAGGTATTCCGGCCCATAGAGGGTTGGAATGAGATGATATTTAAGGTGCTGTTGAACTCAAACCATTCTAAGATTCCGCTTTTAACTCCCCGCCTTGAAAGATTTGGCCTTCTCATCATATGGTTCAGAGAATTTCGTAAAATTGAGTGTTAAAAGGAAGAGCAGGATCTGGTCTCAACCAGAAGGAAGCCATCCACCAGAGGAGGTGACACTGACCTCTTGCCACAGCCCCTTTTCTGTACATGTTCTCTGCCATGCCCTACACCATTTTGAAGTTCACCTCTGTTGCTGAAGACCACCTTGTGTCTACTGCTAAAGGTGGGGGTAATTTTTGAGGACCTGAAGAGCGCTAGAATAAAATACTCAAAGCGAGCACTAGTGTGTAGAAGTAACACATTTTTTTTATCCTTTTTATCCTTGTAGCTCTGAATGCAATTTGGTTTCCAAGTTGTCAGGAAAGGACTGGACACACTGACCTTCCTTTAGGTATAAAACTGTTAATTTTCAATCAGATATGTATCTTTGTTTTATTAAAGATGTTGATAAGGGTAAATTAAGCCCCAAAGATAACATAAAGCCACATTCTGGCCACAAACTGCTCATGCTGTACTTTTTAGTTGAGTCTAGCCTTTCAACTGGTGCTGGCAGGGAGCTGGTACCCAGTGTCCATTGTGTGAAGACAGAAACACAGTCCTGGGACAAATGACTCTTCATGTGAGGTAGGAGATGTGGTTGTTACTGTGTAGGTAAAAATTTCAGGAGGGGGAGGTGACTGTCCCTGATGTACACTTAAGAATTGCCAGTTCTGTTCTCAGTTCCTCTGCACCGTGGAGAATGTTCATTGTTGAAGAGGGCAGCTGCACCTTGAACGGAAGTGCAGAAAAGCCTCTTCAGCCTTTCTCAGAGCACTGGAAGAATAACTCCAGTCACAGATTGACCAAAACCCCCACCTTCCTGTCCCCTTGTGCTGTTGGTGGGAAGGAGGGAGGGTTTGGGGAAAATAGGTGGGTTTTTAAGGGCTTATTTTACTTCTCATTATCCTCCTCTGACTCTGTTAGTAATAAATTCACTTTATACCTCTACATTGAGCCTGTTTTGCCCTTGGAGTGTTTTCTCCCAGTCCTTATCTCATTCATGACCCCATTATAACATTTTATTCTCTCCTCTGTCCAGCTGTGGCAGCAGAGTGTGAATAAGTAGCTTTCATGGGTGCCTGGCACTTGGCCAGTGTCAAACCATTACAGGAACAAAATAATGAACTTCTGGTCAGTCCATTGAATTGTAATAGGGATTTAGAAAATTATTGAAGTGGAATATAAAAGAATATTTGCCCCTGCATGTTTTACAATATTTTGTTGAAAAAACTGTACAAGGTTGGAACCTCAGTGTGGTTTTAACACTGAATGGGACTGTTTAAAGTTCTCTGAGCCACTAGATTTAAAATTACAATGTATGTTATTAGGTTTTGAAAAATAAAGAAATCAGGAGCAGATATCAATATAACCTGAGGAGTTATTTCATATAACATATTATAAACCTCCCAGGGAAGAAAATAAACATGATTCTAGAAGGACAACCATTCTGTGTAATCTCATCATAGTAATGGACATTTACATTACTTAAGCAGGAGAAAGATTAAATAAAGCAAACATTTTATCATTTATTCCCCAGAAGACCCCAGAATGGATCTCTTCATTAGACGCAGCCAACTAGCGTTTGTTAGTGGTTCAAGACAGTCATTCAGTTGACTAATAGCAGAGTTAAAATATCAAAATTTTGAAAGATTGTCTTTGAAAAATGCACACTTTACTTAGGTTGGAAAAACAGGTATAGTCAAAAATATTCAGGTCAAACAACCTGGCTGCAAGCTTTCAGTTGGGATGAGAAACCTACCTTCCCAAGGAAGGTTAAATAAAATAGTTTTGTACTCTGAGATAAATTTTTTTTAATTCTCTATGATTATGACAACTGTTCTTCAGTATGCCACTTACTACCTTTTGTCTCATTGTGAACTGCAGCTTTCTTAGGCTTTTTTTTGTGTGATCTCTGCTGTTCTTTCATGACAAATGGACAATTTGTTACCAGTTGGTAAAAACTGCTTCCCTATATTTAACTCCCCTTATGTGTCATACTGACCCCTTTACACTTTATGAAGCCCTGTTGGTGTTCCAGGTTCTCCATGGGCCAGGCAGGTGCCTGTCTATAGCGCACTGTAGGGGCAGATGAGGTGACCAACACTGTGGCCGCTCCCCATGGAGGAAGAGCCCATACGCTTTCATTTACCACTCTCCCAAAGAAAAGGCCTCAATTAAGAGCCTTTGTTATTGTGGTGAGTTGTTAAGTTACCCCCAACATGCCTTTCTCCAATATGTGTATTATTTGCATCTTATTGGACCTTCCCCTTGTTCTACCCCTGAGCCCTCAGACCATGGCCCCTGTTGTTTTAACCCACCCCCTACCTTCCCTATATAATCCCCGTTCTCCCTGAGCTGGGAGCAGTCTTTCTCCCTGGACCCCCTTTCAAGGAAGAAAATGAGGACTTCCGTCCCTTTCTTCTGAGTCACCCAAGGAATGACGGCCATCCAATAGCCCTTTTAAGGGCTAGGAGCTGAAATCACCAGGGCAAGGCAGATATGCCTTTATGCCCAAGGGGTGTCCCAGTGGAGACATTTCCCTGGAAAACACTCTACCATCCTTGCTTGTTGCAACAGCGCACACATCTTTTTGTGGACTGCCCCGATTCTGAGCTGTGTTGGATAATACTCACAGTTTCCAGCTCTTCCTGACTATACCATCCTGTGTACTCTGATAATTTCTGGAGTGTAGGTCAGAGGTGGACTCTGTATGTTAACAGAGCTTTACTGTAGTGTTTTGGCTTTGCAACGCTGGACCCAGGCCAGCTGCGAGTGGTGTGACAAATAACAGGGCAGGCATGATTGGGTGACCCGAAAAGTAAAACTGCTTTAATGACTAAATAACAAACAGCAAAAGGTGAACACTCATTATAGGGACAACCACAAAAGATGCAAAACACATGGATACAACAGCATACATACAGAGATCTGAGGGTGGATCTGAAGGCAGGGTTACAATGATAGACTGAGATTAGGAATATTAAAATAATATGGCAAATGTCTACCAATCAGAGGGGAAAACTGAGAATATTCTGAAAGTATAACTTTACATGAACAGGCTTGCCATTACCCTGCTTACAAGCTTAACTCCCATGGTCTTAGATTAATACCTAAGGCTGATTTTTTTGTCAGCTCCAGCCAGTTCCTTCTCCACACTTTACCAGTTTTGGTTTTGTTTTGACAGAAGCAAAGATTTTGCTAATTTGGAGACATTACATCTGAATCCTTTTTTTTTGACACAGCATAGCACTGGGAGCACATTGAGCATTTTATCCAAAATCCTAATTCAGGAAAACTTTCCAAAGCAGTGGTCCCTATTTTGATTGTAATCGACACCTTTGCCATATGTCTGATTTATGGACATAAACACTAGGCTTTAGTAGTAGAGTGATCCAAGTCGTGATGACCTTACATCACTATTTTTCTTGTCAATTGTAATGTCATTCAGAAAAATTGTCATAAAGTTTTTTTCACACAGAATTGATCTGTAGAATATTAAAATTATACAGGGACTCCTCCCAGCTTTCCGGTGCACTATTATCCCCTTATTCTTCACTATCTCTGTGGGTTTGTTTTATACCCAGATGTTATGACCAAGTTAATTGTATATACCATCTGTTGTTACAATTAAAATTTCTTCAGCAAAATCCAGACATATGATACCAACCTGTGGGAACCAAATCAACTGGGGTAGATCATACCCTGGACCAAGTTCCTGACACGGAGGGAATAAACCTGAGATTGTGGGAGCTGGGATACTGAAAGGATGGATATTAGGATGCTACTGGGATCATTCCATAATAGGTCATGTCCCTGGCCCACATTTGCGACTGGATACCTGCACCCATGTAACCCTATGTACTGCTAGGTTAAGCACGTCCCCTGGTCTTTGGTTGCAGACCCTCAGACCATGCAGTCCCAGTGATCATTAAAATCTATCTTTGGGCTACATAGTACCCATCCTGATATATTCTGACCTGGGTGAACTGGACGAGAGGTCTCAGAACCCCACTGTGACACGTGATGCCCAAATAGGGATTCTCATACTGAGAGACCTCTAATGGACTCGATTTCACTGGGTCTTGACAAACCAATAGGACTCTCCTCTGGAATAAGTCATTAGGCCTGACGCAGAAGTGAGGGACCTTTGGAGAGGACCAGTCACCTCAGACAACCCTGCATAGAATGCAGGTGAGCAGAGAAAGGGGACACCTTTCCATTGCACCTAACCTCAACCAGGAAGGTACATCTCACCCAATCCTAGTTTTGCAGGATGGGACTAAGGCTGTTCCATTTAGAACGGGGGGTATATGGATGATTTAAAGAACTTTTAGCAGACCATGGGAAGGAGGTTAAAAAACATGAGCTGAAAATTCTACTGAAATGAGTCTTGCAAAGTTTCCCAGCCACTTTAAAGCCAAGCGGAGATGCTCCACACACCACCCCAGGACCTGGCTTGGACTGTGATATCTTTTCTTCAGGATATTGGGACTTCATCAGGGTAAGAATGTGTGACTTAACAATGAGGAGGGACTCTCAAGACCCTCTCTTGTTGCCTGTCTTCCACGTGGTCCTAGAGGCCCTAAAAGCCAAAGAAAAGCAGCATGGATTCCAGGCTAAAACCACCCCTCCTGATAAACCTGGGAGTGAAATGCCACTGCCAAGCAAAACCTCCTACCCACCTTAGTCTGCCTCTAGTCCCTCTAACCCTGGGATAAGAACCCAAGAACATGTTGCCTATGCAGGAGCCTGGCTTATTAGCTACTCCTGCCCTTTCGTGTTCTTGTCCTTCTCACCCTTTGGACTACCCTGGAGTAGGGCTGGTATTGCCTGTGTGATTAGAGGAAACATTGGTTCATCCTGTTACGCTGCCACCCTGTGTGCCTCCATCTCCTCTACATGGGTCTCAACATGGCGGTGGCCATTCTATCCAGGACCCTCTGCTCTCCTCCTCCTCCTTTCCCCCAGTACCTCTGATCCATCCCGCCCATTCACTCAAAACAAAGCTAGCTAACATCTCTGCTCCTGCCTCACAGCACACTCCAGCCACATTGTCTCAGGTTTCCTCACCCAGCCCCACCTCCAGCTCCCCCTTCTTGCCCTGGGTCCTGCTTCTGCCCCACCCCTGCCCACGCTGCTTCTCCCCGCTGGAGCAGGCTCTGCAGGGCCAGCTCCACCCTCACCCACCCCTTCAGCATCTGGTCACACTCCTCCTGAGGGACCAGAACTACCCCCAGCATCATCCTGGAAGCCCTCATTTCCAACACCGTGGTGCCTGTTTGACTGGTGCCAGTCCTGGTGCCCATGATAGAACCCAAGCCCTACCACTTATGCATCCAGCAATAAAGGCATTGTGTTTGTGCCCTCCCACTCCTCCTCTGAAGAGGACTTAAGCCCTTCTGGTTCCAGCAGTTTTCATCGATCCATAGGAAAACATCATGACTGGTGCAGTAAAAGAAGGAGATTGGGAGTTAGCTTCTAAAAATGCAGGTTTTCCAGTGCTATACAGGAGAGAGGGTCTGGCCCTAGGTGGGAACTGCTCTCGTATGGGGAAGTAAAAGAACTATGTAAGGCTGCTAAGGATTACTGGATAAGTTCTCCTTTTTTTAACAATCTGATTAAGGCTACATTCACAGCACCTCATGACTTCATGACCTCATTAACCCCTCATGACTTAAAGCATATTATGACTGTGCTCCTGTCCCCAACCGAGTTCATCCTGTGGGAAGGTGGGTGGAAGAGACTGTTAAACCAATTGCTGCTTAATTATGTCGGGGACCAAGCAGGGGCCATGCTAACGTTGGAACACCTGGCAGGGGAGGAAGCACATACTCAATCTGATGACCAGGCTGTTAACCTCCCAAGGTTAGATGATATTAGAAATTATATTATCATACCTTTTTTAATATCATATTAGGTGATATTAAAAATGCTGAAAGAAAAGCACTTACTCAAGTGCCTGATGGTAACTCACCTGCACAGAATTTTGTGGAGATAAAACCCCAAGACCCTACTGAACCATACATTAAGTTTATTGATTTCCTGAAGCAGGCCATTGGAAGACAAATAATAGAAGAGAAAGCGAAAGATTAATTGGTGCTAAAACTAGGCATGTCAAATGCAAATCCTGAATGCAAGAAAGAGTTACATGCCCTTTTTATTTGGTACTCATTCTGCTTATGTTATAGGTATCATCAAAAGAGCTGAAAAACCATTTCTAAAGACAGTTATTAATGATCAGTTATATATGTTGCTGAAAAATTTAATTTTTATTCTTTCTCAGAGACAGCATCCTTAGTTTTTCTTGAGCATCCATTCCCACACCTCAGTGACTGGACTTCTGACAGAATGGCCTATTCCATTAATTAACTAGGGGAGGGCATATGGTTGTCTCTACAGGCAAAGGACCTCAGTGGGTTCTGGCGAGAAATATCAAACCTTATCTGCAGCCTCCACTGGAACACCAAGATGCTCTACAAGAGAAACCACAAAAGGGATCTAAGGAAAAGATATCCTGAGAACTACCACCTACCTGCTTCAGAGCTCCTTTTTACTTCCCCAACATTCTTAGATTTCCCACAGTTTATTCCATTAAACATGACCCCCCAAGGGACTCCTGCTTGCTACTGCCATCCTAATCAACCCCATGCTACTCGCAAAGACCTGGATAGTCCCGTAGCCAAAACAGAACATATGGAAAACTCTGGAAAAACAAGATATCCTGTGCCTGTTGCTAGCCCTGATGACCCCTTTTCCATCTGCTTAGTAGGGTTACCTATGGATATGTGTCCTATTGTTGAATCCTGTTGCAGCAGAGTCATGTCTAGGGAGGTTACAGCCGGTGACTGGCATAAGAGATTCAATGAGAGGAGTCTCTGCTTGGTTAAACTCAGTAATACATTTATTGCACCAACACAGGAACCAACTCAGCTTAATCCAGAGACAGAGAACTCTGAAGAGGAACAGGGTGGTGGATTTTATATAGGAAGGGTGGAGTTTTACTTTTCCCAGGCTTAGAGGACACATCCTCTAAAGCAGAGGGGTGAAGTTTACTTTTCCTGGACTTTAAAGGCACACCTCTCACTTGAACAATGCCTGTCTAAAAATCAAATCCCTGCCTCTTTGGGTGGGCACAATCCACAGCCAATAACTATTAATGCCACCCATAGTATGAAAGATAACAATCCTAATAGCATATGGAAACACAAGTCTGTTGATGCCTGGGATTTCTGGACCCAGAAGCTCCCACATGCATCACTCAAACCTCAGGAGCTAGAAATTCTCATCTGTGTGAAAAATAGATTTTTGCATAAGGTTTTTTTTATCTACCAAGGTGGGAAAAGACTAAAAGACCCACAATCACAAAAGAAAGAGAAATTATCAGGGAAAATGCTTCACCCTACCACCTAGCTTGCAAAAATCAGAACTGATGGTATAATTACACGTTCTCCATCACTTCTTGGTCCAGTAGTCACCCACTCCACTTACAGCAGAGTTTGTTTATTTGTGGGGACAAAGCATGGGCTGGCATACCCTCACACATTAAAGGAGGACCATGTAGCTTGGGGAGGCTTACTTTGCTGGCACTCAACACAAAAATTATTCATAGGCAAAGAAACAGAGCAAAAAGATCTATGCAATGATGCAATGATGCAATGATGAGGTCACATTTTGGAGTAAAAACAAGAGAATAGCTGTCTCCATTTTACTACCTTGGGTAGCTGTGGCAAAAGCTTTAGTGTTGGAGAAGCTAAAATTGAGAAACTCTGTAAGCATGAATGCTCAGCAAAAGATTCTGAAAATATGAAACTCGTAATCAAAGTAGAAATGAAAGTTAGCTTTGAGACTCAGGATACTGAGTCAGTTACTATATAACTCAAGAACAATAGCATAGCCAGCTAAAACAGAATCCCCTGGACTCAACAAAACCCTTTTGCTGATAGAGAATCCAAACGTCTAAGTAGAAATAAAAGTCAGTTTTACCACTGATGTTGACTGGCAAAAGCCTGGCCAAGCAAGGAAGAATCTGAGGAATGTGAATTCAGATAAGATAATAGAGTCACTCCTATAGGCTATATGTAAACCCCTTGGTTTTCATTTTATATGTTGGTTGGTTAGTGTAACCTAGAATATTCATTATAGAAAAAGATATAATGTATTGTAAGAAGAACCTCACTCTCTTTTTCATCTCTCAATACTTCACTCTCTCTTTATCCCTCTCCTGATCCCCCTCCTTGTCCCTCTCTTTATCCCTCCCTTTTCTTCCTCTCTCCATCCTTCTTTGCCCTCTCTTTACTCCTAACTCTCCTATCTCTCCCTCCTCCACCTTCTCTCCCCTTTGCTTCTTCACCTCTATCCCCATGCTCTCAGGCCCAGCTTTCTCTCTCTGAGCACGTTGTAGGCTGAAGCTGTAGCCTCAAACAGAGCTCTGTCCTTGTAAACAATAAACCGTCTTTCCCCTGAGCTAGCTGGGTGTAACTAGAAAACCTATAGATTCCCAGAAAGAGTCTCATGCTGCAACAACTACCACCACTACAGCTAGCCGGGCTCTCTAACTTCTACAATTTAGGACAACTAGACCATGTCAGGTACCTCCTGAGTAAGCAAACCAATGCCACCTCCCTTGTGTTAAGCGGCTTGCTCTCAACATAGATGCCATCAGGCATGCCACATTGCAAAACACTAGCAATAGACTTTCTACTTGCAGCACATGGGCATGGCTGTGGGGACTTCGAGAGCATATGTTGTATGAACCTTTCTGATCATAGTGAGTCCATTCATCACAGTATATGGATTCTCAAGGAAGGAGTCAAGAAATTTCAAGTAGAAGACGACAGCTGTTGCATTGCATAGAGCAGTCTGTTTAGTTATTATTCTGTACTAGTGGTTTGGTTTATTCCATACACCTCCCCCCCCC
>VWYI01008108.1:0-20890 GCA_013399455.1 Anthoscopus minutus | reverse complement strand
CTTCCTTCCTTCCGCCCTTCCTTCCTTCCGCCCTTCCTTCCGCCCTTCCTTCCGCCCTTCCTTCCGCCCTTCCTTCCTTCCGCCCTTCCTTCTGCCCGCCCTTCCTTCCGCCTGCCCTTCCTCCCTTCCTTCCACCCTTCCGCACTTCCTTCCGCACTTCCCCTCTCTCTTTTTTTCTCTTGCTCTCTTTCATTGGTTGGTTTGGTGCTGTGATTTTTTTCCGCAGGCAGGTGTATGGGGATAACAAGTAAAAACATTCTTGTGTAATACTTGGATAACAGCATTATAGTAGAGAATGGAGTAGAGCTTGGTTCACAGTTTTCAAAATATAATAGCTATGGGCATCCAGTTTCTCCAGACATTACTGATCATCTAGTCTTTGTTTCTGTGGGAAAACCAAGGCAATCATAGGATATGAATGTGTAGGACTTGTAAAATATTCCTGCTTTGAGTACCATTATAGTATGTGCTGAGATATCCTAGATGGGGAAAAATTACTACTGAATAAATCTTTCATTTCTGTTTTGTGACAAACATAGCAGTATTTTTATCTTCTGAAATGACTGGGAAGTTGAGAGGGGATAGTTATAGGTGGACCTAAAATAATATTCAGTTAGTAATATATTTTGGCTTCATTGTCACAAACAGATTTCACAACGAAAATGAAGTGTATAAATAACGGTGAAACATAATTTTCATTTTGTGCTTATATAGGTTTCTCTTTCTCTTTTTTTCCCAAAGGGGGTACTTAGCCTGTCTTATCACTGTCTCTAGAATTCATAGAATAAAATCATTAGGTCCTTCATAAGAAAGAATTGTGGAAGTGAGATATTATACTGTAACCAATAAATCATGCATGACTAACTTTTTTGTAATTTAGAGGAAGACCATGTCTCAGAAAGAGCTTTTCATATGACATGTTTTGTAATGAAAAATAGCTTGTAGAATTTATTGTCATTAAGTTTTATAAAAATAAGTTCAATGACATTTAAATTTCTTCGAATACTTCTTGTAACTTTGTTTCACACGCTATTGTGAGATATAGAAATATTGGCTAAAAACTTTAAAAAATTTTCAGATTTGTGAATTACCACTTAAAACTAGAATATTATTACAGTGCGTACCAAGATCTGAATGATTTTTCTGTCAGTGGGTACCATATCCTGCAACAGGTCAGTGCAAGGAGAGAATCTCTTGCTGATCATTTTAGCTGGATGTGATTTCATATCTATTTTAAGAGAAGAAAGTGTAAGCTGTAGATAATTTTTTTGGCTCTTCTCAGTTTTCAGATTTTTAAGTCTCGGATCTTGTCAGTGAGGTCAGGTACAAAAATTATAAACTCCTGTGCCACAGCAGAATCTGGAATACCATTACAGCTTTTGTTCTTTTTCTTCACCTTACCTTTTTGTTCTTCGAATATGTTGTCCATTTAGTTTTGTACTACAGAAATATTTGCTATCAGAGAAAAATTCTGCCTTCAAATACATGCAGAAAGTCTCATACACGTCAAAGGATGTTCTTCTCCAGGGACTCATTCTGGAGAAAGAAAATAATGAAATGTATTTGTGTTAAACAGGGTAAATAGGTGTCCTGAGTATCAACATTGAGTGATCTTTCAAAATATCAGTGCAAAAAAGTTTTATTGTATTATAACTTAGCAAATCTTAACAGAAAATTTTGATAATTTCACATTTAATGGCAGCATTTACAAGATTTAGAGTCAAAAACAATTCTTCCTATATCAAAATAAAATTAGTATCTGTACCACAGATT
This sequence comes from Anthoscopus minutus, assembly GCA_013399455.1. Taxonomy (NCBI): domain Eukaryota; kingdom Metazoa; phylum Chordata; class Aves; order Passeriformes; family Paridae; genus Anthoscopus; species Anthoscopus minutus. Next base: position 19,117 of record VWYI01008108.1, on the reverse strand, counting down.
CTACCTGCAGCTATCTGACAACTTACCCATGCTTTGAAAATTACTACTGACAGTACTGGGTATTCCTTAATCTGCAGTAATAAAGGGGGCTCGCTTTTTTCTTTTATGTGACTGCAATATATAGTAATATATACTGTGAAATATTTAGTGATGTATGCAAACTATATAATTTATTCTGTAAAATGGGATTATTTTGATGGAGAGACAGCTGGTAGAAGCAAGGAGGCATAAGTAAGTGGAAGAGAAAATTATGAGTATATAGGATTTCTCAATGTTTCTCTTACCTCATTGTCCTACTTTGAATTATTAGCAACAGTAAGTACACCAATACTGCTTTTAGCCTTCTGCTACCTCAAGATCTGTTGACAAACAAATAAAAAAAAATTTTAAAAACCAACAAAACCAAGGTGGGAGACCATTCTTTAACTTTAAGGCCAAACTATATTACTTATCTTTGGATTTTCTCTTGACTATTTGGTAAGAGAGATGCCTAAGATTAATTTTTGTTTATATCCTTTTCCCTTTCCAGAATGCCTAAAATAGGGTGAAAATGGAATCACAGGCTACTTTCATACCAAGAAATGGACAGTACATATTGAAATCCCTGATGTGTGGCAATTGAGAAAATTTAGTTCAGAGCAAGTGATGTACAAGTCTGGAAATTCAGGAGTAAATTTGAGTTGTATTGACCAGTCAAGTTTAAAGCACATGGAAAGTTGCAGTTATTTGTGCAGTCTCATGTATATTATGGCTCATTTGATGACTCAATGTGACATAGATTGAGGGCAGAGCTTGTGAAAGTAGTGTTTCTACTTCCTGACCCCTTCCAATTTTTTCAGAACTTTTGTTGTTTTTCTTGTTATTAAGTTTGTATTAGCTTCCTCTCAGAGAATAAAAGTTCTGTTTAAATAGAGGTCATGAGAAACAAAACAACCAAAAAGCTATTATGGATTTTAAAGGATATTTATAAGCTCTCTGTGAAATCGGATGAACTTGGTACTTATGCACATCCTTATTTACAACATTTCTGTACCCACAGAAAAAAATTCTTTTGTGTATGGATTTTTCTCCAACAGGTTTATTCAATCAGGTCTGAGTCACTGAATTTAAAGCATGCAATATCTTTTTTTTCTTCTGGTCTGAATGAAAATGAACAGATATATTACTTTCAAAAATATTAACTGTGTCTACCATCCTAGTTAGAAAAAAACTTCTAATTTAATAGTCTTTTGCATAGACATTTTATCTCAGTCATATGCTTGCTTTTTCTATCCCTACATCTTTTTTTTGATGGGGTTTCTAATTTCACAATGCTTTAAAAACCTGGTTAAAAATAAATTTAATAGAAAAGATTAGGAAATCCACTGAAATATTTGACTGAGCTATATAAAATTATTCTGCCAAAAAAGAAGGTGACTCTCTAAAGGAAGAAGATAACAATTCTTTTTATACATTAATAGCAAGAATTTTCTCTAATCCATTTCTACCTAACCTTATTATTTTGAAATGTATTACTCTGAAGATCTCCCCATCAGTGTGTCTATGTATCATTCCTAACAGTTTTCTACAGCATTACAAATGTGTAAGGCTTACAAAAGCAAAAGAGTTTTAGGAAAATTATTATTCAGAAACCAAAATACGATGCATATGCAAATGTAAAAGGATAGAGGGTATGCAACAATGAAGCTTCATTTTAAAAGGGAAAGGATGATAACCACCCAAAAGGAGATAAAAATGAATTTAAAGTTCCAATCTCTTCTGCAAATCCTTGATTTTACCCTCATCTAAATATGAAGGATAAAAACACAGTACAGCTTCATAATAATGTTTAAACCTCATAGTAAACTGTTCACTGACATAGTAAACTGTTCACTGATCAATATTATGTTGAAATTAATATTTTTTATGAAGATAATTGAATCAAAACTTAATATGCAATAGGACTTAGTGTCTGGATGCTAATTTTCTACCAGATCTTTGTCTGTCTTTCTGTACAAGTTCATTAAAAACTTCTTAGGAAATGGTTGTGAACTGGTATTACAGGCATCATCACTGGCTGGTTGTGTATATCAGAATCAAGGTTTTCCATCAAAGAAAATATGATCTTTTCTCTTTTCAAATCCTTTCTTTGTTTCTAATTTTTCCTCTGGATATATTTTGGACATTTTGCAGTGTTTATTGACAGAGAAAACAAAGTAACTTTTGTGAACACAATTAGGCCATGTGCACAGAAGTAACCAGCTTATTACTTTTTGGGAGATCACATTTTTCTCTGCATTATGTACAGAGTCAATTGTAACCAAATTTTAGTCTATGACAGTAAATAAAATTATTAGGTAAGAAGACAAGTGCTTCACTGTGGTTATTTTGAGAATCTGTTTCCAGTGTTTTGAAGTCTGCTTTCTCTGCTGGTATCATCTCACGCATTAGAAGAGGTCATTAAAAAACAGACCAAACAAAACCAAAAAAGACACAAAATGACAAAAATCCAACAAAACAACAAAAACTACCAGCAAAACAGAACAAAACCAAAATCAAAGCAAAAAAAAAAAAGGAATAAATACCCCAACCCAAAAACCAAACCCAAACTCAAACACCAAAGCAGATCTTTCTATCTATTTTAGTCTGCTAACCAATGTATAAATAGTAAAAAGGTGCATATTTGAAGACTGAGCTACAAACTGTTTTTCTGAGTGTTTGGAAACTCTGCGGGCCTCAGAGTGTTTTGGACAGGAGTGTGCACTCTGCCCCACTGTTTTAAATTCATATTGGTGTCTCTGGTTTTCTTTTTCACAGGAAGAGCCTGTGAAAGTCCTGTTATGTTGATGTTTATTTTACAGACTGACATCTTGAAAGGTTTAAACTAGCTTTACTTCTGGTCTGGGATCAGTTCTGTGATAAAAGTCCATCAGTCTTTTGTTTCCTATATGTATTGCAAATCTTTTTTATTTCTGATAGGAAAATTTAGCCATAGAAGAAACAATGTTTCCTCTCCTCAGGAACATGGTAGGAACACTTTATCTGTCAAATTATATTTTCGTATGGATTCTTCTTTTCTGAACAGCTTGACATGAGAAGATTAGGGTATGAAATCTCCTTTATCTCTCATCTCTGAGAAATGTCATTGCTTGTACATGCCAGAAATATTTCCAATATTGCAGTTGCTGTGTTTGCCAAGCCTAATGTAAAAAGTATGACAAAAATTCAGAAATTACATCTGTTTGTGAGGAACTTGATTTTTTAATTTGTTGTGACTTGCATATTTTATGTGTACATACATATATATATCTCTATATGTAATCAGCCACAATAATGTTAAGCTTAAAAGAGACCAACTCCAATAGGTCATGAAGTACAAAGTGCTGTGAACTAGTAGAATGTACTGAGAAAACAAGAAGATAAACTGAGGAAAAGACTACTGATAGGGTTTCCTTATAAATGCTCCACTAACATACCTTAACAAAACCAGAAGAGAGTTTGTCATGGCTTTTAAAGATACAATTTCAGTATCCTAATTATTCTTCGAAGTGTTAAATCCTCCTTTCTCCTTCTCATTTCACTTACTTGAAACTGTACATATTCACCCTGAGCTCCTACTATATATTTTTCTACTTCACATCCTACCCTACCTCATTCTACCATCACAGATCTTTACAGTGATCAATATCCTCTCCCCAGGTATATCTTTTCCTTCCTAGGGCATTCATCACCCTGCTTTAATCTTCTCCATCTGGTGGGGTTTCTACCCACACATCTATTCAATAAGCCTATGGATTGTACCGACATTTCTCATTTCCTGCATCTTCTCTGCTCTGAGCAGCGCCAAGCAGGCGGAACCTGCGTGATGAGCGGGACAGCGCCACGCTGATATGTTGTGATGTGCCACTGAGCAAGCTTTTATCATCTTGTCCTTTCCTTTACGTTTCAGCTGGCCCAAGCAGAGCAACATCCATCAAGGCCAGAGACAAAAGATAAAGCATCAGCTGAAAGATCTGTCTTTGGACCTGGGCTGCTCAGGGATTAGGTAACGTAGGAGTGCTTTGCTGGTATTCTGCCTTTAGATGGCACAGTGCTCACCACGTAACAAGGCTGTGCTGTAAACATCTGTGCATTGTGTGTAATCAATAAATCTCAGCTGTGCATTAGGTTTAAAATATTTTAAGACATCTCAATTTCAATGTCCTTTCAAAACTGCACTCTCCTCTTGACAGAGACTTTTGGCATTTTAAAATGGTTTGTGAGATATTCAAAGCCCATCAGATGTCAGAACTCTTTTAACCAGTGGATCCCTCCAAGGATTTCCAAATTTCTCACAATTGCAGCAGAAATTAGATATAAAGCATTGTCAGTACCCGCTGAAAATTTGTATTTTAGCGTTTGTGAAACTCCACAGTATACATCCTAAACATATTTCTTCTATATCACACTGCTTTAGTCACATAATTTTGTTTCAATATGTAACATCTGCAAAGTCCAAAGGCTCTCATCAGGCATTCACTAGCCAGTAGATATTACCTTAATGTACGTACACATACATAAATATTTCCTTTCACCTACAAAATTAAAATAATTAGTGGTTAATCTTAAATAAAAGTAATTCTGAACAGTCTAAAAGGAGAGGGAGAAAACACCTTTTGTTTCTTAAAGCCACTGTTCCTGTGAATCTTGTATTACTGTGTTTACTGTTAGGCTTGTCACCATTTATTTTGATTAAGAGGTGTTATACAGCCTTTTTAAATGAGAAGAAATAAATCGTCCTGTCTTCATCTCTTTCTACCCCACTGTGAGGGGAATGGTGTTGCAAGTTTCATTATATAGAGAGAGAAGTTGATCATTAATAGAGTAGACAGTCTCTGCAGAGCTGCACCTTACAGCTTTTGCTCTATTTTACTCCCCCTTTGGCAAATCTAATTTTATATGTGAAGTATCAAATCAAGAAATAATCATATGGTGAAACATAGACTGTATAAATGCACAGTATTTGTCAAAAAATTTATTTGGTTTTTGTACATAATTTTTTTGCCCTACTGGTCAGATATTAGAGACTGAATAAAGAAACATGAGCTGGAAAAGTAAGAAAAGTGTTAAGTGAAAACAGAAATAGTTGATGCTGTTCATTAAGTTGCATTATTTCAAGTTTACATTTCATTATCTTTTCTCCTTTTTTCCCCCCTTATTTTCATTTTCCTTTTTCTTCTCATAGATTTTTTTTTCCACTTTAAACCATTGCAATAAACTGATACATTTCAAATATGCTTGTCTACTAGGGAAGTTCTTTTTTCTAGACTATGATTTATATAGTTATAGTGAGTTTGAAGTGTCCCTTAAATAAAAAAGTAGTCTTTCAGAGATAACACTTAGAAAATGGATGGTCCTACAGTGTTGTGCACTTATATTCTTTACACATGGAAGACTCAAAGAAAGAAATTGGGAAATAGCTTGAGGAAACAATTCAGAGGATGATACATACAGACAGAAAGGTAACATGTGAAAATGGGAGTTGGTAGCTATCAGTGATGTGTTCAGCATGCCATAAATCACAGATATTTATGTAACCATTCTGCCCAGAGCGTCTCTGATGACATTGAGCACCACTCAGTGTCTTATAGCAAGCTTAGAATCTTTTGTATAGGGGTGGGTGAACTAAACACATTATCTGCTTTTGTTCAGCTCAGTTGTTCGTGTAGTCCTTGCAGTAATGCTAGAAAGACCCAAACACTGCCCTGGGCAGATGGTGCCTGTGCATCATGGGCTTAACAGTTGGACTTAACAGGAACACCTCTTGTGTTAGACTAATACGATTACACTGACACTGGACAATTACTTCTGGAAACCATGCAGAAGTAATCATCAGGCAAAAAATAATGTTGATTCTAGATTCTGAAGACGTAACTTCAAAACCTTAATGAGGTAAATGTCACAAATTTTTCTATTAGCATCTTGATGATATTACACTACAAGTGAATACTTGCTTTAATTAGGAAACAGAAACGCTTTGTGAGATAATTGAGAACATACTTTTTTCTTTCTGTGGCTATTGATATTGGTTTTTCCTTGTAAAAAATGTGTGTTTTCAAAATATGAGTAAATATAACTATTATGTGGGTTCTGACTTTTTACACCTCACTCAAAATTCCATAGCTATTTCAAACATCAGATTTATTTCAGTTGAGTAATACAACAATTTTTAAAATATGACAGTTATCTATATTCCAGTGAAAAGGATTTTATGTATTTTCCTTCAGATTTTCTTCATTTTTCATCTATAGAAAAAAATACTAATTCAGAAAATTCTGCAGAATCTGTTACTGATGAAAGTAAAAAGCATGTGGCCTTGTGTAGTACTGTGATTTCTAGCATTATAATCGGACCATCATCTTTAATATACTTAATGTTTACATATGTTAACATAACTAATTTTTTACATACCAAGTATGTCTCTGGGTATGTGCTTGCCACAGTTTCTGAGCTAAAAGTTCAATTATTACTTCCCCTCCTCTCTCCATTTCTGAAGAATTTTTTTTCAAAATATTTTGGTCTCAGTTTTGATCTAAGACGCAGTCTGGGTAGTGAAAATATTTTCCTTGAAATGCCTTGTTTAATAAAAAGCCTTACAGATATGCTCACTATCTGCTTTTTCTCTTGAGATGGAGGACGTATATGGTATTGAAAATTCAGGAATTTAGAAGCCTATAACATGCTTAAACAGATGGCAGGGAAAGCAGGGGGCTTATCAGAAACACTAAGTAACAAATTGCACAGGAACATAGCTGCTAGGAAAAACCATTAAGATAAGGAGTATTATGAATCAGTAAAGCAAGACCTAGGTATTGTTAGAAACCTGCAAAGCATGAACCTGTGGCTCCAAAAGCAGCCAGGCCCAGATGGATGATGTCTAGGAGGACAGACTGACCTGAAGTGAAGCCAAATCTCCACTGCACCTGCCCAGAAGCTAAAGATGAGTTATGGCCTTCATCCTCAGAGCCCGAGCGCGCCCACCAGGAGCCGCGGCAGCTCCTCACAGCATGGAGTGAGAGAGGGCAGGGATGGGTGGGCAGGGAGCTGTGGGTCTGTGGGATCAGTGTGTGCTCATACCTGGAACCTGTCCTGAGCAGGTACACACGGTTTGGAGGAGATACCCCACATGTGTCCCAGCTGGCAATAAAACATATCTCTGCAATTTTCGGTGTCCAGCTTTGATTCCCGAAATCACACTCACCTGGAAAAATAGGAAATATTTTAACATCTCTACCTTTGGTAAATCCATTTTTAATATCCTGACATTTGTCAGTGCATATCATGCGATTTTGTATTCATTAAAAGGTAAACATTATAGTTTGATAGGCATTCAGATGACCTAACATAGTATGATGATATTATGATTTCTTTACTACTGATCTTGTAATTTTTTTCAGTTCCATCATAGCTATAACTGTAATATGTATATCAATATCATTTTTTTTAGTGTTCTTTTCTTGTCACGTAGAGCTATCTTTTTAGTTTTCCCAACAAAAGACATTCTCACAGTATGTTTGTTACTTTTGAATGCAGTATAGCCAATTGTAAAAGCATTATAAAATGCAAAGTTTTATTTTACTTTGTCTATTTTACCAAAATTGTCAAAACCCAACAGGTCAATTTAAGTTATGCTGAAACATAACTTAATGGCATTCTCAAATACAGGGATGAGATCAGAAATTGATATAGACAAATTTACATCATAGCTAATAAAAAGAACTTCTAACTTGTTAGAATTTCTAAATGTACTTATGGTGTTTCAAGTAGAGGTTTTTGGGGGTCTTTGGGGGGTTTTATTTTTTTTTTGTTTATTGATTTATTGTTTTGTTTTAAATTTTTCGCTTGGTTTTTTGTCTTTTTTTGTTTGTTTGTTTGTTTGTTTTTTCTTTAAATACAACTACAATATTTTTTCCCCCTGTTTGCAATGCACCTGGTTGTTATGAAAACAGCTTGACATCTCCATGACAGCCTATAGCACAGTCTTGTCAGGTAGTGTTGTTTTGCTCTTTAGTCTGATCTAACTCTGAATTTTGATCAAATTTTGAAATAGATCCTGCTTTGAGTAGAGAGTAAGATCAGATAACCTCCAGGGGCAGCTTTCAACCTAAAGCATTTTGTAATTCTATCTTATTTAGTGATGTGCTATTCTTCCTCTTATTTTTTCTCATTTTGGTCTTTCTCATCTTCCTTTCCCTATTCATTTTTCCTCCTTCTTGTGATCATTTTATAAAATCTCAATCTCTAAAATAAGGTAAGTGCATCTTGCTATCTTTGTTTTCCAAAGGGATTGAGACCTTAGATACTTAGCTGCTATTTGTCTAAAAAAAGCCCCTGAAATTAGTCATTATGGTTTGGTAACTTTACTGATTTGATGTTATAGTAAATTTACAGATTTAATTTGCCACTTTTAGTGCAAAAGTCCAGTAGCTTGCATAATTTAGCTTAAATACGAAACCATAATTAGAACAGCCTAGCTTGGAAGGGACCTGCAAATTCTCATTAATACTTTCGGATCAAAATTGAGCTCACAGAGCCAGTTCAAGTAATTCTGCCCTATGATTTCTACTTCTTAGGTAAATAAGCTTTTAGGCATTTTATGTCCGAGTTTGCTTGTGTAAAATGAAGATTTTACACAATTCCAGGCTCATAATATATGGACCTGTTGGTATTTTTCTTAAAAGCAGGCAAATTTTTTGAGGTCATAGTTAAGATCACATAAAGGAAAAATAGTAATTTATGTTCAATACTTGGTTAGAATGTTATATTTTTATTTGAACCAAGTATGGAATCACAGAAAGAGAGCCTAAATATTTACTGTTTCAAAGGAGCCTATAAAATCCTTCAAAATTAAAAATTTTGAAGGGACTTTCCTTTAAAAGTCTCCTATTTAGAGTGGGATTGAAGATACGCATGAGAAATGAGTTATGGAACAAAAGATGTTCCAAAAACATGATCTGTAGGTCATGTGAATTTGATGTGATAGCACTAAAATCCACAAGGTTACATGACATAATAGCAGCTTAGAATTATTAATTTATAGCAACAGAATGTTAATGTGAAACCTAAATCTACAATCAGAACTGTGAGTAAGCTGATGGAAAAGATACATTAGTTAGTGTATTTTGTCAGATATGACACTTCATTTTTGGTATTTTTAGCTCCAAGCAACTGGAAAAGGTCACAGAGTTCTTTATTAGTTCACTTGAACAGAACTCTGGTCCAGATGCACTCAGAACACTTTTTTTGCACTATCATCATTTCACTTGCAACTATTCTTTCAGAAAAAAATGCAAAACAATATATTCATAACAAAAATTCTTCATATGTTTCTAGGTGAAAATTTACTTTTCCCTTAACTTCCCCTTACCTCTTTAAGCATTGATACATTCTTTTATCTCTAAACCGTATAAAATATATTTGCTGAATATATAGATATGATTATAAAAGAGAAAATATATAGATATGATTATAAAAGGAAGAATTAAATTACTAGTTCAAATAATGGAAAGATGCTGTTCAATGCTGCCTTTCTGTACTCCATATTACTTTGTTTTCCTTCCTTTTCTATTTGTATTTTAGCTACTATTCTATTTCCTGTGTAATTTATTTTCTCTTAATCTATGTTTTATTTGCCACTGTTACTTAAATTGTATGTACATAAATGTCTTAGTTCAGACCAGAGTTGAGACTAGGGAGTAGATATTGTAATAATTGCACTTCTCTCTTTGGTAGCTTCAGGTAGTCACGAAGAGTGAAAAGTAGATTTTTTCAAGATGAAAATGAACAAAAAAATTTTATTGTAGAAGCTGATGGATAATTAATGGGATCAGACTAAAGACATTCTAGTCTCTGAATATATACGTGTTGTGCACTAAGTATCATCAGACCCATACACTTTATTCCATAAACCTGCTCCAGTTTAGCCACAATTTTATGGAAGCAGACTTAGCCTTATCCTTTGGAGAACTAGTGTTCAATGACGAATAGTTCTCCCACTCCCTCACTAGTTTAACTTTTGCCAATTAAACCATGACTACAAGGATGGAGAAAAACTGAGGATTTGAAGTGGTGTGATAAAAAGACTTCCCTGGGCTCTTGCCAGGTGGATATTTTCTTTTAAGGTTGTTATTTTTATTCCAGTTTCCTGATTATTTCTCCATGCTGCCTCCTCTAGAAATGAGAGAGATTATTTGTTATTTCTTTCATCCAAATGCAGTACACATAAGAGGTATACTTGCTTTTCTTTAGTTTTTTAATTTGCTTTCTTAGGTGCTGTTGTGGTTGGTCTTGTTTCAGCTATCAATCATCCCAAGTGTCTATAGAATCAAACTGCTGCTGCTGGTGACGTATGTATGTATGTGCTTTTACAAAACCTCTACATGGGAAAATTCAAGTATCTCTGTGGGGAAGAAATGGCTGGGCAGACAGGTTTGAGGTGATAGAAGTCTTGAATAATGGTGACTGGTAGAAAAACTTCAAGACCTTCTATTTATTTCATAATGAAACATAATGGTTATGTGCCATATTTTAAAGAAATTATTAATTTTCCTATTCTACTAGGAATTGAGGGCATAAATTAAAAGCTCCCTGCTGTCTGTTTACTAAGTGAAGGAGATGGTTTTTTCATTTCCATTCCAGCTCTGAGCGCAATATTGATGTATGTGTCTTCATTTCTCACAGAACAAATATAAATTTATGGGCAATTGAATCAAATTTCTAAAGTGGTTTCACTTTGTAGAGTTCAAATATTAGTATTAATTGATTTTTGTATTTACTGTAGTAACCATCCAGCAATGAATTATTTGCTGCTATTAATGATTTGCAATTCTTGCTTGCATAGTGTATCCATTTATCAAATAATAGTGTAGTTTTCCTTATTCTGTTTAATGTGCAAAATCATACTTATCAGGTTATCAGATATTCTTCTAGACATTTAATCCTGTTCATTCAATTTCTTTCTTACTGAGTAACTAAGAACATTTTTTCTGAAATCCCAGTTAAATACAAAAAAAATGCCCATCTGTAAGGTTATGGGAACAAATAGCAAAGTGAATGGGAGCAATGGTATTTGTTTGTCAGATGGTTCAGGAATATGCAGATAGCATCATCCATGACAAGCCTGACTCCACTGCTTTCCTGATAAACCTATGCTCCAGCACAGGGTAGCTTTAGGACACAAACAGCAGTTGGTGACTAAAAATTTGGCTTAGAGTGATGGAAAGGTCAGCACATAAACTCAGATATTTTTATCCTTTAACTTCTTTGAATGAACAGCCCTGAGGGAGCAAAACAGCTTTTCTAATGTCTGTATGGAGACAGCTTGCTCTAACTGAGGTTGCAATTCCAGTCAAAATTAAGATTTTTCTTCATTTGAAATATATTTGAAGGCATTTCCTCTATTTGAACTATGAATGATTCTGTTACAGCAGAGCAACATCCCAATGCATGCAAAGACTCTGGAGGAATTTTTGTAGAAACTGAGTTGAAGACCTCTGATTTATAAAACATAAGGTTTTTCTAGTGCAAGTTCCATTTAGGTCAGGGTAGCATGTCTGCTATTACCATCATGAGCAGAGGCTATCTGCTAGGGGGAGATGACAAAGCTTCATGTTGTTTTGTGGAGTGCACAGCTGCCCTTAAGCATATGGTCTTCTGCCAGTGTTTGAGGAAACTCTGCTGGACATATAATTAGAAACTTTGTGATAAAGTCTCTGCTCTTCAGGCAAAATAATTATAAGAGCTGTGAATTAACACAAGCAGCAGAACATCAAGAAATATTTAATCTTCTGAAACAACTTACTCTGCTTTAAACTGAGTGTTAACAGTGAAGTAATATACTCTTTACCAAGGAAGACTGTAATACTACCATTTCTCATGCCATAGACAGAGAAATGTGTGTCTCTTCTTTAAATAAAAGTGATTTGCCACTTACTGGGACAATAATGTTTGTGAAAGTTTGAATCAGCAGTGTTAAGTAGCAAGAGATGTTCCAAGTTTGTTCATGATGCATGGTTTGTAAAATATTTGTGTTTGTTTATGAGATTGACTTCCCAGTCTTAAATCTTAGGCACATATGATTCTTTCTCCTCTTAAAAGAAAAAGGAGAATAAGAGATAATAAATGTGTAATTGCTTAATGAGTGCTAATGAGTAAATGAGTGTTCCTTTCATCAATATTGTAATCTTGCTTTAAAGCTCTGAGGGCACCACTGATAACTGAGGTTACTGTTGCTTTCCAACAAAAAGTGTCTTCAGTTTCCTTGTCATAAGAAGGAAGAAAATGTTGCCACAGTGTCTGCTTATATGAGTTATCTGCTCTTTGTTAAAGAACAGAAATCAGCAATTTGTGGAACATTTGCCTTTCTGCAGAGTTATTTCTTGCAGTTGTATGCAAATGGAATTCAAACTACACCACTTACAATAAGCTGACCACCACTGCATCTCTAGTTTCAGTTTACACCAGCCTGAGCATGTTCTAGTCTAAAAGAAAAATCCCTGTGCATCTTTTGGTTAAACTTGGGCTTGTATATAAGAAACTTGGATGTTTCTGTGTCATTGGTAAAGTTGGTCCCTCGTATTCCTTGAAGGCAAAGAGGAGGAAAATCAGATTCTCTTAAAAAGCGTGTCTGGAAAAAGTAAACTTTAAAAGATGGATGTGGGAGTAGATATTGTGAAAGAAAACTTAATAGAATAGTATGAAAGTGAACAGAGAATTGTAAAGGAGAATATGTCCTTGCTGCTTTACATAGGCATCTCCTCACCCAGTAAGAGATAGTTAAATGCTGAGCAATAGGGAGGACAGTAACTGTCTGACTGGAGCAAAGATTATAAAGGAAAAGGAAAACACTTAAGAAAGATGTCAGATGCTTACTATGCCTTGAATAAATAAGCCTGGTTTTAAATAGCTGCTTGTAAAGTGAATTTTTCCCATTTTATGACTTAAGCAAGTTGGTATTCCTGCTGGCAGAGAGACGAGAAATACTGAATTTAATTACATGGTTTAAGGAATATGTCTTGTATGTCTCATATTGGAGTGTTTTGAGGGCTGGATGTAATACATTGCCTCTGTTCCTAAAGAGAAAAAATAAAAAAGCCTTAAACATAGGAGAAAGTAGGATAAGGATAATAATTTGGATTCACACAGAACACTATTTTCAAAGATTATTTTTATAGGGTAAATATTTAGGAAATTACTGCACAAAACAGACTTATATGCTGCTTTCACTCAAATGAAACAGTTCAATATAAGTAGTTTTGAATAAATTTCAAAATGAGCACTGATATCTCTCTATTGGAATATTTTATATTGTTTCCTTCTAGGATGCAAGTTTCTCCTTAGATTTCATTAAATGCTCTCTGATTTCAGGGATTCCTAGTATAGTCTCTCTTACAGTGCATTTTCCTGAGTGTTTGCATGTGTAATCTGAGTAAAAAGTGTGGTACTACAGTTTAAAATGTAAACATTCCATTTCCTGAATGCATGGGAATTGAATATACATTGTTGAATTTATAACTGCATAAAAAATATAGCAAGGTCTATAGATATATATATATATATGGTCACCTTAGTGCCTGGGAAGGTGATGGAGCAATTCCCAGGCACACAGAAGTGCAGCCCATGAGTATCATCTTAGATTCACTAGTGAGAAGTCATTCTTGCCTGACTTGCTACACCTCTGTCACAAAGTGACTGTTTTGGTAGAAGAAGGGAGAGCAGTGGGTATTGTCTACCTAAACTTCAGGAAAGTTTCTATTCTGTCTCCCACAAAAGCCTTACAAAGAAGCTGATAAGTGTGAGGCGGATGATCAGGCTCTGATGGTTGATTGAACACTTGTTAGTAGGGCTCTGAGCAGTAGTGAGCACTGTAACAAAGTCCAGTTGGGAGCCAGCAGTGTACCACAGGAGCCAATATTGGATCAACTCCTATTAAATTTCTCCAATAAAGATATGGATGACAAAGAGGAGTGCACTCTCAGCACCACCTGGACTTCTGCACCAAGTTCTTGGCTCCTCAGTATGGACCCATAGGAGGAAGTCTGGCTTGCACAAGCAATCTTTTAAAGGAAAAGAGTTGGTGTTTTAAGGAATGACAATCAGATCCAGGCCAGAGAGTTTTGTGAAACACTAGGAGAAGGGGCTGGACAAAGTGGGAAGAAGGAGACAGAGTTATTAGCTGATAATAAGCTGAATTCTTAAGAAACCACTCAACTTTCAAAAATCAGTAAGAGAAAATGAACTATTAAGAATTAGAAGTACAAAATGAACCAAGCACACAGAATAAGTCTCTGGGAAGTAACTGCTCAGCAGTTCAGACTGCAGCTACTCTCTGCTGTCAATGAGTGGCCCATGGGGGTAGAGGCTGCCAGTGCCTCTGGTGCTCAGAGATTCAACTTTACTGTCCTCTGGTCTCCTCTTCTCAGGAGCCTTACAGACACTGTCTTCTTGGAAGCTGGCCTCAAGTCCTGCCTTTGTAAATCTCGTCTGCCATCCTACTCTGTTGCTGCACAATGGGTGCTCAAGGGGTGAGTAAGAGCTCCTGGTGAGCAGCCTTGAGCGAGAAGCAATCAGCAGCACTGCCAAAACGCACAGGTGGCACCAGGCTGAACCCATCACATTTATAAAGAGCTGCACTTGGCAGGAGCAGGTGCTGCGCTGGCGGGGACTCCATGTCAGATTTAATTTACTGGATGATCTGGCTCAGCAAACATTAAGCATAGAAGCTTGCTCCTGCCTAATGCTAAGTAGCTGAGTAAACACGATAGAAGATCTCAACAAGTGTTAAATAGCTGCTGAAAAACACAAGGTCTTGAAATGTACTAGTGCACAAGAAGTGTTTTCACTCGATTGACTGCTAATATGCCTAATTTGTACATTATATCAATGCATTATTGCTTCCAGATTACCCAGGAGCCTGAATATTTCTCAAAGGTCTTTGTATACATTCCCAAGAGTCAATTTTTCAAGAAAAATTTAAGTGTGAGCTTCAAAGCCAAGAGTTTGAACGAGGTCTCAAAGGTTTCCATGTTTCTACTTTCCAGGAGATTTCTCTCCTTCAAAAGTAAAATCTGCTTGAAAGTGTCCTGTAAGTCAATTTTTTTTAAAATGTTGTCTTATTTTTTATACTACTAAAGATATCATGCCTCCTTCAGTTGCATTTTCAATGAAATAGATGTTTACATAAGAGCTAAGGATCAAATACCATTATTAAATAATACCAATGCCTTGAAGAGAATTTGAGGATGGTGAAGGAGATACAAAATTACAATGGTTCTGGGTTTAAATAGCTAATCTTGACAGCCTTTTCCTTAATTTCATTTTCCAATCCTTATTTGTCATTTTTGAAGAGTGAAATTTAAATATGAGTCACCTGTATTGCTAGAAATCACTGATTTGTATGTTAGCTGCTGTTGTGTAAGAAGAGTATTCCATCTATTAAATCAGTGAAGGAGACTTTCACTATTATAGATTAGGATCTAACAATCCATGTTTGTCAGATAATTGCAATGAAGATATTTGAAATACATCATCATCCTAATAGACATTCTTAGACTTTGTGTTAGAATCAAATTAGCAATTTTTCCTGTATCTGGCTACTGTAACACTTGTTAATGAGACAGCTCTTGAACAGTTGAAGTAGACTTTTGGCAGTTCATGTGTGAATGTGTGGACATATTCTCTTCCAATTTCCACTTGAATAGCGGCAATAACAACACACATAACAAAAAAGTAAGCAGTTATTTTATAATTTTTGCTACTTTTTTAATGCCTTGAAAGGAATCTTTAGAGTGATACCGTTTAATGCCATTAATATTTTCAATAATAATGTATGGTTGGGTACCTGCCATTCTGCTGAAAATGATTAGAAAATTCATTGTTGTGATTACTGAAGTAAAAAATTGGATGACATTTTTTTCCAGTGTAAATGTGACACTTCATGAAGAGAAGGTTGAGAATCAAGTCATTATATCATGCTGATATTCTTTGAAATATAACAAATTAGAGTTAAATTGGTTTAAGTGTGACTTTATTTTTGTTAAAATAGATCCTTGGTTCATCGTCCTTAACATTAATGTAACTTTTGCCTACAGAAAACCATGTTTTGTCCTATTATTCACCATAGACCCATTTAACAATTAAGATACTCCCAATCAAGTATAATTGGCAAAATTATTTTGTTTTACTGCTGTCCCCTTTGTAGTCATGCTTCTGGTGGTCTGTAATAAATGGCTGTTGAAATTTCAATAATCAAGTTATCAGCTTTTTCTATTTGTATGGATTATCATAGATTGTACTAAGCAAAAAAGCAAATTTTAGATGCATTACTACTTTTACCCACAGCATTAGTGAGTAAAGGCATTAAAAGGCATTAAAAAAAGAAATTTAATTTACTCTCCAAGTCCATGTAATTTTCAGTCATACTTAGGGTTTGGGTTTTTTTCACCACTACATAAAGTGCCAAACTGGTACAGACAACTGCTTTGTCAGGAGGTTTGTGGTTTTTTTTTTGTTAGCTTTTCAGTTAACAACTCGAAACCCAAGGGGAGGAAGTGAATTTTTGGGTATGGGGTGGTCAAGTCTCCCTTCTGAGTAAGACTAAGCACCCATCACAGGAGGCTCTGAGTTTTGAGCCAGATAAAGGAGAAGGTTGACCAGAAGAAGATCCTTTGGGGAGCAGGATGGTGCTTTTTATCAAGCTGTTTATCTTCTTTTAGACAGTTCAGTTGTAAAACTGCCCACCCAGCCTCTCTCTCAGGAAGGTTACATTCACATCAGACATCAGGACATTCACATGCACAGGTAGGCATGAGAGTGTTCATCCCTTCTGATGGGGCACAACTGCTTCAATTATGCTGACATGAGAGGCAGGTATCATGTCTTAGGAGGGGCCATACACCATCAAAGACCCCCAAAGTCCTCACAGACTAATTCCTGAGGCCTTCTACCAAAGGTCTGCACGTGATCCACAGTGTTGCAACAGATGCAGAGTCCTTTGAAAAAGACAGTGTAAAAAACCCCTCCAGGGAAGTTGATTAAGTGCACTCACATATACATGTACATATACATATACATGTACATGTATATGTATATGTATGTATATTAACCAATTAAATTAAAGGTTTGGTGGGCTTTCCCCCACCCATGATGGATCAAGACTGTGACCATCATTTCGACCAACACCTCATTGCTGCATCCAAAGGTTCTGATATCTTTCTATGCTTATAGCTTCTCTTTCTTTTTTTTTTTTCTTATGCACTTTCTAAAGCATATTTTTTAGTCTTTCATATTGCTGTATTTCCACAGATAATAACCAAACCAGCTCCTAAACATTGCAACCAAATTGTTCTAAAATAAGACTACTACTCTTACAAATTCATGAGAGAATTATAAAATGGGGATTTCTGCCTCTCAGCAACAAAGTCTCCTTTTAATTTTTGCTTTGTTTTGTTTTAAAAGACAAAACAAATGTAGATGCATTTTTCAGTGATGTGAAAACATGCTACTTTTTACTTTAAACTGCAAACTGTTGGTTTGCAGGCTGAGGAATGAGCACGTTGAGAGCAGCCCTGCCAAGAAAACCTTGGGGATGCTGGTGGATGAGAGGCTGGACATGACCTAGCAACATGTGCTTGCAGCTCAGAATGCCTAGAAAGCCAAACATGTCCTGGGCTGCATCCAAAGCAGTGTGGACAGCAGGGAGAGGGAGGGGACTCTGCCCCTCTGCTCTACTCTGGTGAGACCTCACTATCCAGCTCTTGTGACCCCAACATGAGAAGGATGTGGAGTTCAGAGAAGGACCTTGGAGAGGCTCAGAGGGATGAAGCACCTCTGCTCTGAAGACAGCCTGAGAGAATTTGGACTGTTCAGCAAAATGTCATGGAGTGAAACTGATGGAGGAATTATTTACAGTCACAATAGTATTTGTTGTGACATCTGCTTGGAAAAATGAAAAAAACCCCAAACTTCTGGTCTCATATTCAGATACTGTCTTGTTGTGTTCATTATAAGTATTATAGAACTCTGCAGTTCCATGACTTTGTTGTTGTCCTTTCCTTTATCACATATTTCACTTTTACAGCATGCTGTACATAAATTGTAGCTTGTTAGAAACATGTTATACAAGAACAACACAAGGTTATTTGTAAACACCTGAAAAACTGAAGTTCTTGCCTCGACTAGACAAACACTTGCAAACGCTCTATTTGAAAGATTTTTTAGAATATAGTTCTGTCCTTGTTTCAGCTGAAATAGAGTCAGTTTTTCTCCTAGCGGGTATGGTGCTGTCTTTTGAATTCAGTTGAGACTAATGTTAATAACCCACTGAGTGTTTTGGTTGTTACTAAGTGAAGGACTTTTCAATGTTGCGCAATCTACAAGTATGGAAATGCACAAGAAGCTGAAAGGAAGCAGTTAAAAATGGAATCAGCCTGGTACTAAGAGTGATTTCAGCATTTATTGTAAAAGGAAAAGGCCTAAAGCACGGGGGCCCACAGGCCAGGCAGGAGTGTTCCCAAGGATGCAGCAGCAGCAGCGCTTGGCTCCTCTCGAGCAGCGATGTCTTGTCCTCAGTGTTCCAGTTGGAGCAGCATGACTTCTTCGGTACAGATGCCTCTTTTTATCCTGTTTTTTGTCCTTCTGGATTGGTTTCTTGTCTGGATCCTTTCATTTGCATGAAAGTTTAAGGTGCTCAATTGGTCCATCCTAGTTTTTGTTTAGGCTGGCTCATTTCACTGGGGGTTGGTAATTCACTTTTGTTATGTTTATTCTGTCTGGCTTGGTTGGGGGGTGGTGATTTTGTGTGTGGTACAGTATTTCTTATAACTACCCTTTTAACCCCTTTTACAATATAATAACACTACAAATACTATACCAAATACCATACTTAATTAGAAATGACAAAAAACAAATAACAAATAACAAACCAATAACAAACTAACAGTACATGCCAAACAATTATTTTACAACAATTTCTAGCCTATTTTTAACAGAAACATAACCAGGACAACCAGTCCAAACTGGCAAAAGGGATATTCCATATCACAGAATGCCATGCTCAACATATAAACTGGGCAGATGTCCTAGGGTGACTTTATGATGCTTG
>VWYI01008107.1:1048-78488 GCA_013399455.1 Anthoscopus minutus | reverse complement strand
GCTATTTAAAACACACCAGCAGCTTTCAGAAAGTCGGTCTAGACATGTTTGCTGCTTTTGCTGTCCATATTTTTCTCCTTGTAAAAGATAAACATGATGGATTTGTGTCTGGAAATGTTCAAGTGGTTAGTATCGAAAAAATTTTTTTTCAACTTTAAATAAAAATGAGATGCTTGTTGATAGCTCCAGGTTAGGCTTTCGTGGTTATCAAATAAGATGCCTTTTTTAAGCAGCTCCTTTTAAAACTAAAACTTTTCCTGTTATAATGAGTTGTAGTACAGATTTGGTGATCTTTGTCATGTTTTACCTCCACAGAGTTGTGTGTATTTCTCACCACATAATGTTTCATACAGAGTCTGAAATGAAAAACTGACTTTATATACACCTCAGGCTCCAGGTATATCTTAGAGACATGTCCGAGTCCCAGGACAGTATAAAATATAATAGGCAGAAAAACTTGGAACAATTTAAAGTATTTTTAAAATGCATTATTGGGCAACTTTTGTTCTGGCATCCTTAATACTTTGTTTTCCACCTTACAAAATAGCAAGGTATCAAAGCAGCTACTTTTTGTTTGGTGGATGCCCGTCTCTAGGGCACTGCCAGTTGGTTGGTGAGGTTTCCATTGTGCCTGACCTGCCATGGATCACTTTGTCCTCAGGCTTCATTGTGTGTTAGGATAAGTGCCCACCTGCCCTCGTGGAGACGTCTGAGGACTCTGAGATGAGTCCAGATAATGGATCTCATGCTGGAGCTGATAACTGACCTCCCCTGAAGTGCTGAGCAGTGAGGTTTCTGTCGGTGCTGACTCAGCACTCACAAATCAGGCTCCTGGGAGTCGATGCCACTCATGGCTCACCTCAGGCAGCACTGTCATCTAAAAGCTCTAGAATATGAAGACAAGCTACTGATCGGGATGAGTCTCTTGGTAGCAACATTTCAGAGCATCCTGTTCCACTGGATATTAGCTGCTTGCTTTAAATAGTTCTGTTTGGAGTTGCCTGTACCTCCCAGCATTTGTTATGCAAGCTGCAATCCTGCATTGAAGTTCACTTCCCGTGCAGTATCTTGCAGCTGGTCTGATCTTTGTTCAGTATGTGCCAATAGTGTAAATGCTCCTATCTACTCTGTAATCACAGTTTACTTGGCAATATCCTACCCATAATGGAGTAGTACTTTGATTTGTATATCGAATAGAAACTGAATTGGAGGAGTATGTTCCTTTATAAATCAGTGGCAGGCACAGATAATCTGAGAATTCAGTAAATGTAAAAATCATTCATTGTCTAGCAGGAGTAGCAGTGGGTTTGGGGTATAGACTGTAAGTATAAGCCCTTTTAAAGCACTGCATCCACCATAAATAAAGAAGAAGGAATTGGGAGATGAAAGTGAGATTTCTTTTTCTCTTAGTTTAGAAAACCCATCTTTGGTTACCTTGCATGTGGAACCTAATGTTTCAGTGGGAAAAGAGGGCTTAAGAAGCTCTTCAGCCTTTTTATTTTATTCTGAGAAACAAGAAGTTCATGTGTTAGCTATTTCTAAATCCTCATTTGGTAAAATAGTGAGTGAGGAGTAGCTCTGCTGAAGATCAGCATTGCTTTATGAAGTACCCAGCTCAGTTAAAACTTGGCTGTAATACAAACTTCAGGAACTGTTCCCAGTTTCCATAGGGACAAGGTTTTTATTGTTTGCTGGGGAAAGATGTGTATCTCTTAATCTAATGATGGCAGTCTAAACCAAACAGTTACCTGCAGGCATTATCTTATCTTCATTGTTTGTATTTGCTTGAAATAAAGATTTTTAAGACCTATGGCTTATAAACAACCAGTACTCTTCTTAAAGCAGTTCAAGGAGACAGACCATTTGTTTTGGAATTAATAGGAGCTTTCAGGCTGTGGAAGCTAGCTGAGCATTGAAAATACAGACTGTATTTTGTGGATATTGATACTGCATTTTAAAACAAAATATTAGAAGTTACTTTTATAGCTGCAATATTTTCTAACACATATGATGGTAAATTTAAATGTATCTTCTGTTGTGAATTGCATGCTTTCCATTAGGCATTCCAGAATCTAAATTAAACATTCTCTGGGGTATCCAGCAGGCTGGATGGTCATTTAGAAACTTGCTTCTGCAAGCACTTCTCTGTAGCTTGCTTTCATGCTGTGCTTATTTTCCCTCTTTCTTCTTTAAATGCTCTTCTGTACAAGTTAGTGCCATTCTCTGTTCTCACCAAGCTTTTTGAAAATGCTTAGGATGTCATTGCTGCTTCCGAAATTGGGACAGATAGTTCCTCCCCAGAAAAACAAACAGAAGTTCTGCCAGCCCCTTTTTCTTCACACTTGCTGCTCTCTCTGAGAATGAAACCAATGTGATATAATTGGAGACTTTGCACTCCAAGATATTTCATTCTTACAGTGTTAAAATTAGTGTTGCAGACTTGGAACATGCAGTAGCTTATGCTGGAATGTATTCTTGTTCCATTACTTGCTGTAAGAATATAAAGTTTATATATCTGCAATAANCTATGTAAACCCAGTGCTTCAAAACACATTAAGAGAATATTTTTATAACTGGCTAAAGTAGGGAGATTGTGAATTAAAGTGATATACTGAAGGAAAAGGTATTAGTTTTCTAGTAGTAGTTCTCTGTAACAACCAGTAAAATTATGCTGACCTATTTTCTTTTCAATTAATTAGCTTCAGAAGAATATTGTGTTTATATTGTTTTCTATAACTTTCCCTTGAAAAGTAAACAGCCTGGAAAGAATCTGTAGTTTAAATGGCTCCTGAAGCCTTCCTGTGTTTCCCGTGGTTACTTAGCTTCAGCTTGCAGCAGCTAAAAGTTCTCACAGTCAGGTTTTGGAAAAAAGCCAGACTGCTTTCCACTGCACCCGCCTTCCACACACCACTGCTTTTTCCTATGTGGAAACATCAAAGGGTTAAGAAATCCTATTTTTATACCACTCTCCCAAGATAAGACATTTAGGTATTAATAAATTAGTGAAATATATTTGGGTGATTGATCTTAGCATTGAGCTTATGAGCTTAATAAGCTGCACAGTAAGTGATGATTTTGTGGTGCTTTTAACACTGGTTTAAGATGATAACATGATTCTGCCATGAGACTGTTGGGGTAGAGGGTAGGGCTGGTGGAAATATCAGGTAAGAATTTTCCCATATTTAAACTTGTGCTGAAGAAGCTACCTGTGGTGTAACTCCTTATGAATGAGTGTCTTCTGACTCTAGTGGAATTCTTCACCCACTTGGTCAGTCTTGAATTCTTTCCTGTCAGTGGATGTACACCTTATTTCTGCCTCGCCTGTCCTGTGCCCTCTCCCCATCCCCACAATGTGCTGTTTCTGAAATACTGGCTTTGGCTTGGTTCTCTTAATGTTTTGCAACTTGGATTGAGCTTTGGGCACCCTACTGACCATGGACTTCATCTACACTTAATGTTATAGTTCTTGGAGAGGGGAAACGGGAGGCAATTGGCTGTTGGCATAAAACTGTTTTGTTTTGTTTGTTTTTCTTTCCTTTTTATTTCTTTTCTTGAAAGTCTGGGAAGAAAGCCGTCAAAGCTGTCCTGTGGGTTTCGGCGGATGGACTCAGAGTTGTAGATGAGAAAACAAAGGTTAGATTCCCCTGGGCAAAAGTTTTACATCTCTCTGTAATAATGTATGTGCTATATCTTTAAATGGACATCAATCTTTATGTTACTGCAAATGTTGGTACTGGAAAGGAAGACTGAAGTTTGTGGTTTAGTTTAATAATTTCTTGTTTTCTAAACATATGTACACCTGCTAATTTTTTTCCCAGTTAATTCCACACTACTCTCAAGACAGACACATTTTGTAAGATGTGGCAGGTGTAGCACAAGCTTGAATATTTTTTGTTGCACTTACTGCATCAAGCATTTGTTTTCCTGGTAAGTTCTGTTGTCAGTGAACTTGAAGAGTCCCTAGGCTTTGTTCTGCCCCACTGCAAAAGGTTGCAATAGCAATGCATAGGCAAATTCACACATATATATTAATTAGTATAATTTTCAGTGCATCCAGATCCTAGAATGGATCTAAATGAACAAGAGCTTCCAAAAAGGCAATGAAGAGAGTAAATTAAATAGAGAGATTGTAGCTTCAGACTCAATCTAAACAGTAACTGCATATATCAAATTTAATAATCTTTAATAGTGAAGATGTTGGTCTGAAGTGGGAAACTAATATATTTGTGGCATGATTCTAGATTGTTTTACAGTTTTTCATTGTGAAATTACAACTTTTTATTCTGAATTAGTGCATGGTGTACCACCAAGGCACATGTGTCCAAGTAAAAGCAAATGATTCTTAGTTTTGTGTAGATGTAGGCAATTAGAAATAAGAGCATTAGGCTTACCACCACAAGTGCATTAGATTTTTAAAAGATGCCATATCTGTGAGAGCAGTTTTGACTCTTGTCAGTCTGAAATCTTTCGTTTTATATCAATTGTTCATATCAATTGACACTTACTTTTGTTAACTTAAAAGATTATTTCTCCAAGCCAATACTGACAGGTAGAAGTAATTCATATCCCTCTGGAGTGCAACTGCCTGTCAAATATCTGCTTTTGGTTAGACTTCTCCAGGGCTGCTGTAGTGATATGGCTCATCAGAGCTAAAGTTACTGTCTCTCAAGAATTCACTTTCTAATACAAACATACTGATGTGAATGAATTCAGTCTACTGATTGCCTCATGTAAAAGTAATAATACATGTATTATTTTTAGAAATGTCGCTGCATATATGTAATATTTTCAAATTGAATCTTAATAAGTTGTGAATACTCTGAAGGTAATTAAAAGTATAGGATTTAAAAAGAAAATAAACTATTGCCTCCTGGTGGTTGAATTCATCAGCAGAGGTGCCAAGTACTAGCCAACCAACCAAATGAAATAATTTGGAAAAAAATATTAAAAATCTAATTTTTCATGAGGATGGCATAATCTTAAACTGCACTATCTCCTTTTTAGAAACACGTCTTCCATATGTGGGATTAAATAGGGAGTATTTGGTGCTACCAGTGCTGCTGGTGCTTTTCTTTTGCGTCCCTGCTTAGCTGACTGGGAGATGAGTTTTGCTCTTTGTGTAGCAGCTGCAAGACCTTTTCACATTTGTAGACCTCTCCCCTAAATTTCAGTGTTGTGTGTTAACCACAGTGAAGACTTTCTGGTTGCAAGACTACGGAGCTGCTGTAAAAATAACGTGTGCCTCTATAGTCTAGAGGAGAGGTCATAGGAATTCACTGGATCCCTAAATTTTTAAGTGATGCCCTGGCACACCTCTCCCAAAGATGAGTGGTGGAGAATGTCACATCTTCTTTTTGTTTTGTACTGGGAACAGATTCTGAATGATGACTGATGATAATTACAGCCCCATCAAGTCATCTCCTTTTTAGTACAACTCATTTTTGTGCAGTTACTCCTGACAATGACTTCTTCAAGTGTTTGGCCATATTTCCTCACATTTCTTTTATTGTGGGGGGTGATTTTTTCCCTCTAGGATCTTATAGTTGATCAGACAATAGAGAAGGTTTCTTTCTGCGCACCAGACAGGAACTTTGACCGGGCGTTCTCATACATCTGCCGAGATGGCACAACGAGACGCTGGATCTGCCACTGCTTTATGGCTGTGAAGGACACGGTAAGTTCAATATGGTGTGTGGCCAGCTCTCCCAGCTTTTAGCTAGAAGTAAAGGGCAGAAAAATTGAGTACCTGGAATGGTGCAGTATGTTTTGACTCCAGCTGAGATATTACTTAGTCCTTGTAAATTACTTTATTTATAACTCCCTGTATCTGAAATACTTGTCTTCCTCTGTGGTGCTGTCTTAGGGAGAGAAATGCTTCTCAGCCTGTGTGTAAAAGGAGTGCAGTCAGCCTCCAACAGAAGGGAACTACTCTTCTAAGAATAGGCAAAAAGTTTTCTCATCTGAAAATGTTTACAGCCAAAAACTGAAACAGAAATGACAGTTTTTCTAGGATAAAATCATAGTGAGTAAATACAGACTGGTTATGAATGCAGCGTCTTGTATGTGAGTGTTATCTTGAATGAAAAGTCATCTGAATGTTAAGAGATGGAGCTAAACTGAATTAAATTAGCATTCTCTTTGCTTCTGAGTGACAAAAATGTTTTGAGTAGGTTTAAAATCAGTTTCTTGCTGTGTAGACTTAGGTAAGTAAGTTATTTAATTCCCTCATCTGACCTTTCTTCTCTCTGCTGTTTGTTGAATTCTGCCTATATTGTACAAAGTACTTGAAACCTCATGCAAATTAACTTTGTGAACTCCCCAGAGCTGCATGTTCAGAGAAATGGTGCTTGATAATTTATCATTTTTCTTTAAACAATGAAGTCAGAAATTCCTAGTAAAACTTGCATTAGAGCTGGAAGATTTCTGTTTTCCTCTGTGAATAACAGGTCAATTCACTTACTGATTATGATAGATGAGTTGAGCTACTGGTAGCAATAGTGCCTGTGATTCAACTGTAGCAGCTGTCTCAGCTGGGTTGCTGGACTTCCTCCGACCTGAATTTCCTTTTTACAGTTATTGGACTGTGGATTCTTTTGACCTGGTGAACAATGGAAGTGCTTTTCATTAGGCACTCCTAAATCTAACTTCTGCATTTGGCCAGGACCATTAAGAGGTGTGAGTAGTCACCACTGTACTTGTAGCTTTCACAGGTGCACACAAGGGTAGTGTCTCCCTGAGCCCTCTGTCAACTTTCTCCAACAGTATTTACCTGTGCTTTAGGATTTAGACCTTAAAGCGGTTTCATCAGAGTTTCTTTGTGCACAGACATATCTAGAGGCGAGGGATCAGTGTATCCACTTTACTGCACTGGCATCTTAGTATCACCTGAGCTAAACAGATCATCCAACAATCTCTCTCATTCCTGGGTGGCCTTCTTGAACATGGTTCATGCATTGGTAGCTGGGAGTCTTTATGTAGAGGGAGGCTGAAATACAATTACAATAGTTTTTAATGCCTTAATTAGGTCTGTCATGTAAAGGCAGGTTATCAGTTTGTGATGCTTGAAGCACATGTATGTTTCTGTTCAGTCACTGTGTGATGCAATGTTGTCTTGTGCAGGGGGAAAGGTTGAGTCACGCCGTGGGCTGTGCATTTGCAGCATGCCTGGAGCGAAAGCAGAAGCGAGAGAAGGAGTGTGGAGTGACTGCCACCTTTGATGCCAGCAGAACCACATTCACTAGAGAAGGGTCATTCAGGGTCACTACAGCTACTGAACAAGCAGAGAGAGAGGAAATTATGAGACAGATGCCGGATGCTAAAGGTAGGGGATGCAATTTGAACAATCATCTGCAGCAAGCAGAACCAGCACTGAGGCCTCTGCGAAGATTGAAGTTTAATGTCCTTTCAGCATTCCCTCTCTTGAACTTTACTATGTTCAAATCATATTCCCAGACCTTTGTCAGTTCACAAGATGAGAAATGCTCTCAAATTCACTCAGCATTTTCCCACATCTTCTAGAAAATGTGCAAGTGGCTTGATACGTGAAAGCTGCTTCTGCTTTGTTTTGTCAGTCTGCTTTATGGCAGAGAACACCATAGGTACCTTTCTAAAAGGCCCAATTAGAAAAGTGTTTAAAACATAGAACAAGCTTGCCAGACACAGAATAATCATTTATGCAGTCAAATGCTTGTGGTACATGAACCAAAAATTATTTGCATTTTTCTTTGAAAATAATGTATTTTTATTTTAAGGCAGCTTACAGAGTGTATGTATAGAGCTATACTGCATGAAGGAAGAACAGATCTATCACAGAGTGCTTTCCAAAAAAAATCTAGAATAACCACTCCCTCCCCATAAAACACACAGGTGTTTGACTATTAATTACATTCAAAATTAGTGATGAACTGATTTGAGAGGAGAGAATGTGTTCTGAAATTAAGTGAAAGTAGAATTTCTTACTCAAGTTTTATTACAAAGCCTGGAGTTCTACAGCAAACAAAAAAAAGTATTATAAATACTGTTCATAACCTGCTTCACAGTGAAGTCAGACTTTTGTTTCAGAGGATTCCACAGCAAGTTTTATGCTGCCCCTTTATTGCAAAACTTTAATCTTTGTTTTCATCATCCATCTGCTTGTTTCCATACGTTAGTTTTAGAATGTGCTAAATGAAGCTTAAACACAAGGCCTTTTGTTACTTGAGGGCATGAGTCAAAGTCTTGACTCAGTGAAGGTGTGTGAAATCCTTTCCAAGAAAGACTGATTAGAAAAGTTTCACTTGAATGAGCAGCTGCAACTCATGGGTACTGAAGCTTGCAAGACAACATAATTAGTTCCTACCATTCCAGCTCCTCAGAAATCTCTAGTCTGACTCCTCTCTTTACCAGACTTTCAGCTATTCTGCTGATGTGTCAAAAAAAAGTCATTGCTTTTTCTAAAATACTTGGAAAACAGTATAGGTAAAATGAGAGTTCATACCAGGATAGTGACATTTCTTCTTGTCCTTCTCTGATGATGTTTGTTGCCCCCAAAGCCAATTCATTTATAAGTGAGAGTTTTCCTAGAGACGGAAAAATCCCCCCATTGCAATACTAATCATAAGTGTCATGATGTAAACAAATCTTAATCCTACATTTCTGCCATTAGGTCTGTCTGACAGGAGCACTGTGGTGCTATGCAAAGCCCTGCAAAATGAAAGAGCTGACTTTAAGTTGGAGGAGCTTCCACTGCAACTAACACATGATTGTGTAGTAACATTGCAGCTAAATTCAGTACAGAAGTAACACAGGAACTCCTTGCAAATGTGTCTAGTGTTAGCAAGGCCTGTCAGCTCAGAGGCTGGATCTACCTTGCAGCACATTTCCCTCTACCTGTAAGGTGTTTCCTGGAGGAGTTGGGAGCTGCAGCCCAACCTTTTAAGTGCTGCTACCTTTGGCCTGCTAAAGCTTGTGCAGTGTGTTTGGCTGCTGCTGCTGATTCTGCAGGGCTGGGAGAGTGGCTTTTAAAAGAGGGTCCTGGAGCTGCATTTTGTTCCCTGCTGCTGCTAAGTTGTGCTGCCCAAAGTCACTTAATACAGTTGGTAGAAATATTTTTTCCATGGTTCTGTGTGAGACGAAGTAAATGCACAGTACATTTTTTGGTCTTAGCCATAAATGAATTGCAACTACTTCTAGAGCTGGGATCTCAGGAACAGCTTGAAAGAGTACGTGTGTAAGGCCATCCTTTCTAGGAAGTGGCTTGCCTTAGAAAGCTGTGGGACTTGGGTGTGTGTCAGGTGATGTGGTGAAGACAATGAAGGTATACAGAAATTATGTTTTTGCTGTGCTATTAGAAACTCATTTGCAAGAGTACTAGTTATGCAAATTCCCGCAATTTCTCTTTTCAAAACAAATGGGAGTACAGGTAGGCAGCTGAACAGTACTTTGCTTTACTCTTCTAACCTCACCCTGTTTCCTCCAGCAGTTGAAACAGAAGTGAAAACAGTAGCACCAGGTGCTGCACCAAACAATACTGCCCCCTCTTCTGGCTCACCAACCTCTCCTACTGCTGAAGTTGCTGCCTCTCTGGATAAAGAAATGAGCAACCCCCACGCTATCCCACGGCGGCACGCCCCCATAGAACAGCTTGCCAGGCAAGGCTCTTTCAGGGGCTTCCCTGCCCTTAGCCAAAAGATGTCTCCTTTTAAACGCCAGTTGTCTTTGCGAATAAATGAGCTGCCTTCAACAGTGCAAAGGAAGACTGATTTCCCCATGAAAAACTCAGGTAAAACCAAATGGTTCCAGTGAAACATTGCCTTAAATTGTCTCTTCCTCCTTTCTTTCTTCTGTGGCTTCAAGTAATTCCTTATTTTCTAGTAAATCCTTCCTGCCTCATGTTGATCATTTATCATGAGCAAACATCACCGTGTCAGAAAATTTCTGCTTTGGGAATAGGCAAGAATTTCAAATGTGAGATTCACATGCAGAAGACAGTTCTAATTGCTATCTGAAGTACAGCTTGAAGTGTTCCAGGAATGGGTGTTGGTGAATTAGTAGGTTTTGGTTCTTCCCTCTGAGTCACTGAACCAGTTCTTCCACTTACTTGTTAGGGCATCCTGAGACACAAATCCCTTCAAGGCTTTAACCACTTGTCTTGGGATCATGTGATGCTCTTCTGCAGTCTGTCCTTCTACCCATCTGAATTCTTTTTGAGAGCAATGAAATTGCTTTTCACATTGCATTAAGAGAACCTACCTGTTTAGGTGGTACAGCTGGCTGTATGGGTACTCCGTGGTACAGCTTTCACAGCTTTCAATGCTAGTTGGGTTTTCTAAGAGTCATCCCATCATAAACTCCTGGGGTGCTCATTACCTTGCCTAATGTCCTTGAGTTTCCTTGGCTAGGTGTTATCCTTCAGGCCAGCTGTATTCTCACTTGGCAACAGAGCTGGTTTTGGGATTCTAAGCTTTGAAGTAAAAATACTGTGGCAAAAGCAAACCCAACAAAAATACCTAGTCTGACTTGTTTCATAACCCTTGTTTAGTGACCTATGCTGTAAGACCAGCACTGAGCCAATCAGTTTTGCAATAATAGTGCACTGCTCAGTAGTGATAGTCACTGAGCACACCACAATCTCTATTTTTCATGATTCAGAACATTTCTGATGCATGCTCCTGTATATGCCACTGCCAGTGCTGCTTACCGTCCCACTGCATGCACTGTATTGGAATATCCCGCGAAGAATATTTTTGGGCATGCCTCCCCCTGAACTTTAGATCTGGTGCATGTTGTATGCAGACATTTTATGTTTCTTACACTATTTTTGTGCTTGATTATGCCTGCTCATGTCAGTTCTGTGCAATGACAGACTGATGATCCGTACTTTTGGAAAACACTGCCATTAGTAATAATGAGAACATCTGGTTAGCTGGGAGCTTTACTCCAGATGTTACATTATCCACATCATACTGATGCTTTGTTTAAAACTGAGCATCCATTTTATCTGAGCATTCAGCTCTTGCTTTTATGATCCTAGCACAGGAACTGGGGATTTCAGCTACCACTGAACTGGAACAATCAACACTAACTCTAGACTGAACTTGCCACTGTGCATTGCTGTCAGTACATTTAAAGTTTGTCTAGTTGCTGCACAAGTATGTTGTTGGAACACTTGAATCTATCACAAGTCTTCATTTCACAGAATGCCAAATCTTAGAGCCTAACCCTTGAGAAGTTCAGCACTTTAGTAGTGAAAGATTTAGATACCTACTTAAACTGTAGAAAACCCTTTTTATTTTCTGATACGAGCATCCTTTAAATCTGGAAAGTGATCTCCTTGCCTTCTTGACTTAATCACAAAATACATTAATGTGGTGTTCTATTTCAGGCCAGATCTTCAGCACTAATGTTAAAAAAAAAAAGCTGCAAATCATGCAAATCAGTATCAAGAACATGTAGGACATAAGGGAACTAATTATATTTCAGTTTCACATTGGTAGTTGTAAATTGTTTCTGTATCCTTTAAACTTTCAATTTAATGAATTCTGTTTACATTTTAGTCCCAGAGGTAGAAGGGGAAACAGACAGCATTAGTGCCCTGTGCTCTCAGATCACCAGTGCTTTCAGCACGCCATCAGAAGATCCTTTCTCTTCGGCCCCCATGACAAAACCAGTGACAGTAGTTGCACCACAGTCTCCTGCCTTTCAAGGTTTGTGATTTCTTTGGGTGCTGGATGAGGCTTGAATGCACATAATGTTGCTTTCCAGTAACACATGGTCTTAATTTCTTGTGCAAGTCCTGTTACCAGTAATTTGGGTGAATGCATCCTGCTTTATTCATCTTGTCTGTTTAATTTTTCTGTGGTTTTGTTTTTAACAATAAGTTCATACACCTACCACACGATAGTTACCTATAAAAGGGACTGGCTTTGAGGCAATGGCTATTTTATCATTCTGCCTCCTGAACTGCATAGGAGTGTGTCATAGGAACCAAATCTCGCAAGGGAAGGGATTGTGTGCCACCACAATTACTGTTTTTTACACAAATTCTTAGGTAAGGTGTGGGAAAGTGCCAGCTGTAGAAGTCATAGCAGCCATTGGTATTCATTTCACTGCTATGCTTTTATAGAGAATGTGTGGAAAAAGAACCCCTCTCCATGTTAAATGTAGTTATTGTTACTTTGTATCTACAAAGTGTTGTTCTTTTGAATCTAAAATTAACTGTACAATAACTACGGGTGAGCCATATCTCTTCCTTATAGAAACAACAAATTTAACTTCAGTCAGTCATCAGAACTCAAGGCCTCCTAAAGGACATCAAAATCCACCATCCCATGATTCTTTTAACAAGTGTTGGCTTGGTGAAATGAAATTTACTACCTTTTATTGACTGTCAGTCCAGTTTGGCTAATTATACAAACTCCTGTCATGTGGAAGTGTCTAAAAGTGTTGTGTGTTGATAGGTATGACCTGGCCCACTAATACTCCAGTCATGTGCATGCTTTGCATGAATTAATTGCACTGATGTTGTCTGCTCCCATTTTAGTTAATGGCACTGCCTCTGCCTTCTGTGTGCTTGATGCTAAACCATCCCAAGCTGCTGTAGTGTCCACAGCTATGCCAGTTCGTGAAACCAATCCTTGGGCTCATGCTCCTGCTGCTAATACTGGAGCTGCAGCCATGGTCGCTGGTAAGACTGGAAGTAGATCCGGTGCATTGCTATAAGAACTTGGATCAAAAGCGTAATTGAGCCCCTGAGACAATTGTCAGTGCCACTTAATGGCAAGTGGAAGGAACAGGAACAAAAGCCGGAAGTAGTCGCGTTTTGCACAAGTGGATGGAGGGAAGTGATGAACTTGCTGGTTCTAGGTCTATAACCTGGACTGATTCTTATTTTGGCAGCATTTTATAAAATCAGTGCTTAAAAAGGAAGTAATGAAGTTGTATGCGAGTTTGTGTGTATAAAAGGGAAAGAATCTATGTGTACCCAAAATAATTTTTGTGTATTCTTTTCACTAACGTACATAAGGAGGGATTAAGTTGGTTGCTTAGAGACTTAGGAGTTCATTTCTTCTCTTTAGTAGCCTGTCCCTCCAGGCCTTGTCTGCACTGTGTAAAGTGAAATGGCTGTCATCCATGTAGGCACACATGCTAAAAGGCTGCAGTTTGAGTTACTTCATTAGTTACTTCATTGAGTTACTGCAGTGTTAGCACCACTTCATGAGAGAAACTTCACTAGTGAAACAGTAGGTTCTGCTTGGCCTTGTAAGAGTACCAGACTTTCTTAGAGTACTAAGACAGTTTCTTAGACCTTCGTGTTCCAAGTCCAACCGTCCTGAGCTGTGCAATCAGAAACTGCTACTCCCCACTTAGGGGGAATTAGTGATTATGGACTAGATCATTGCCACCAAGTTGTGAGTGCAGGCGGCAGCTTTCCTGCGTACCCTAAAGTGTTAGATGTCTGCTATGAAGAAAAAACCCCATAAATCCACACTTAAGTGAAGAAGCTCTTACCTACCTCATCTTGACGAATATCTTCCTAGAACAGTACAGTGGATACATAAAGATGCTTCCAATGGTGGGAGCATCTTTCAGTCATAGCAGGAGGAGGCCTGTGTGTTCTTGTGTACACCCTCCAGTCTTTCTAACCAGTAAAGAATGAGGAGTGGAAATATTAGTGACTTGTCCATGCTTTCCTTCCCAGGCACTGAATGGAGCACCACCTCCTCAGGTGCGGCCTCACCAAGTCTCTTCCAAGGAAATCACAGACGTACTCCCTCAGAAGCAGACCGCTGGTTGGAAGAGGTCTCAAAGACTGTCAGAGCCCAGCAGCAGCCAACCTCAGCCCCAGCCCCACAGCCACTGCTCCAGCCTCCTCCAGCAGCTCCAGCCTCCCAGTCAGCACCAGCCTTCCCAGTCAGCACCTTCATTGCGCCTCAGCCTGTGCCGGTGGGTGTGGTACCGCCCATGCAGCCGCCATTTATTCCAGCTCAGCCCTATGCTGTACCAAATGGGATGACCTATGCAGCCCCAAGTGTCCCTGTGGTTGGGATCACACCTTCCCAGATGGTGGCCAACGTCTTTGGTACGGCCGGCCACACTCCAGCAGCCCACTCTCATCAGTCGCCCAGCCTGGTGAAGCAGCAGTCGGTCCCTCAGTACGACAGCAGCAGCAGCAGCGCCACTGCCAGCCCCTTCTTCCACCCGCCCGCGCAGCACAACGGCTCCGCCGCCTTCAACGGCGTGGAGGGGGGCAAATGGGCTGCTGAGGACAAGCATTCGCAGCCCCCCGCGCCCACCCCGCAGGTCGACCCCTTTGAGGCGCAGTGGGCAGCTCTGGAGGGCAAGGCAAAGCAGCGCACCAACCCTTCCCCCACCAACCCCTTCTCCAGCGACCTGCAGAAGACATTCGAGATCGAACTTTAAGCGCTCCTGCGGGGGCGGGTAAATTGTACATTAGCATTGAGGGATAAAGGGAGCAGAGGGGACTGTTTCTGATCAGTTTGCTTTGATAATCCCAAAGGTCCCTTCAAACAAAAATGGGTTAGAAAGAGGGAGCAGTTATGGGGAGGATGGAAACACATGGAGAATTTAATGTGCAGTTCTTAAAAGGAATCCTGAGCCACCCCAGTCTGCATTCTCTCCTCTCTTGGAAAGCTGGAAGTCAAATGGAGCAGAGAAAGGCACCCAGTCCCAAAGCCTGTTCTGCAGAAACATCAATCATCTCACAGAAAGGAAGGCAGATGTTTGTACCTGTGTCCTCCTGATGCCCTGCAAGCCCTGGATGTTCCCCCTCAGGGAAAAATTGGGTAGGGTGGGAGGGTGGATATGGGTGGGATGTTGTCACCTTAGCAAAAAGCTAGGTTTGTGGAAAAAGTTGAGCTTCCATTTTGAGTAACAAAGTGAATATTATATGTAAAGAATAAAGTAAAGCCAAAATCTTTATTTTTATGCATTTAGAATATTTTAAATAGTTGGATATTAAAAGCTGTATGAGTTGTAAGTAATCTTGCCAAAGGTTAAAAAACAAGGGGCGTGGATGTAAGAAATTGTACATAAGATTGATTTATCGCTGATTCTTATAGTAAGTAATATTGGGGGGGGTGGAAAAAGGGGCTCTAGCTTGTTCTTGTATCTGTTCATTGTAAGTAGCATATTGCAACAACAATCACAACCAATAAGTCATTGTATTGTAGTTTTAAATAAAGAAAATTAAAGAACAGTATTGTCATGGTTTGAAAACCATGGGGAGAATTTACTGTTTTTTATTGGAATCAATCTACATATTCTATATAGTATGGATTTTTTTTCCTTTCATATATTGCTGCAGTTTCTTTGTCTTAATCTATTGGTTCTAACACTACTGTGACAATTTACTGTCGTCATATCTACATCCTGGGGCTGCCTGGGAAACCATTTTATGTTTGTCTGTCAATAGTTCTTAGAGGTTTTTAACTTTGGTTTTATTTTTTCCCACTGATTTGTGAAACCTTGTGGTTAAGGCTGCAGCTGGTCCAGGTTCTGCCTCTGGTGACTTGTGAAAACCATCTCATTTTAACTTTACTTTTAAACTTTGGCCTTACAAGCAAATGTAAGTTATATATATTTGTACTGATGATTTATAATCTGCTTTAACAGAAATAAATGTTGGTGGTAGAAGCAGTGTGTATGAGAGATTTATTTCCCACCCTAATTCAGTTTTCAGCATTTGCCCTTCTGGGTGTCTTCTGTCTTGTAAGGTAAATGTGGATGAGCACTGCTTGCCAGCCTAGCAGCTTAAGAATAGTATCTTAACACTTCTCATTTTCTGCAACCTGTTAGGGTGCATTGAACTTTAAAACTGATTTTCAGAATGTCCTTGTGACACATGAACACTTAAAGCTCTAAAATAGAGGCCTTTACTGGAAACATCAGATTCTGGGTTTACATGGCTGTATTTTCTATCACTGAATATTTATAAAGAAACAAAATGAGGACAGTAACATTTAATAATAGCAAAAAGGAAAACTGTTTCTTTCCCTTACTATTAAAAAGAGCCATAAGATATGATGGTGTATTTTCACCTCTTTTCTGTCTTTCCAGTGAGCTGATATCTACCCTGTTAGTTTGACTGGTTCTAACTGCATTCTTATGGGCACCGTGTCAGTTTAGACACAAAGAAATAAGTCAGACTCCATAACCTGAAGGGGAAGAAATGCTCCCTTTGTTGGCGCTTGGATTTGAGCTTGCCAGCAGTTTCCATTTCCAGGCAAGTGCAGTGAGTCTTAAGAATGACAGTCTAGAAAACTACAGCTTTTGCCATTACAGATTCTTACCTATGTTAAGTGTTGTGTGATTAGTAATGCAAACACTCCCTGTGGGATTCGAGTTGGTGTCAATGCTTTTTTCAGCTTTCAAAAAGCAAACAAGTATTTATAGACATTCATAGTAGGAAAGAAAGCAGTTAGTTATGTATCTTTCACAGTAAGGGCCTCAAGATCAAGCTGAAAATAGCCCAGTACAGCTACACCCTTCTCCTGCCCTGGAGATAAGCACTTCCTACAACCCATTGTTCAGGGAAGAAAATGAACATCTTGATTCTCGAATAAAAAAAAGTAAACCTTGAGTAGGTGATTAAGTGGTACTACAGAGAGAGAGAAGCTGGTCTTGTCAGTAGAAATGTAAAGATCCTTTAGTTAACTTGATGGCATGGATTTACAGCAGGGAGTTGCATGCCTGTCAATCCCACCCTTACTGTGGTTGTGCATGAAAAGGAGGTCAGCATAAACTCTCCACTTTCCAGAGCACTTCCAGTGTTAAAGTCCTGCCCATCAGCAGGCGGGGAGGAGACTGTTACAGCCCACCGAAGTATGGAGAAAGCACTTCCTGGTCCCATCTTACATAACCATAGAGCTTAAATGACAGCTGACTACACAGAATATTTAAATATTCTAAAAATAGTGCCTCTGACATCTTAGAAAGGGATTTTATAGAACTGGCTACTTACTCTGGGACACAAGGGTCTGATACATCCACAATCCACTTCTAATTGTGCTCCTGAGCAGACCCTGACTACCCTTTGATGCCACCCATGGAATGGAGGTGGCTTCAAAATGACTGGAATTTACAGACTCTCTGGTCTCAAAAGGCAAAAATCTTATCATATATTAAAATGGTAAAATATCCTATACACACAGAGAAAAAGATGCTGGTCTGAGATGTTACATGGAAAAACATGTACAAACACAAGTGGATGTTTTCAGGACCATCTCACTGTTCTTAAATATCCAATGATTTCCGCTACACTGTGTGCCCTGCATTCCAGCAGAGGAATTTTTCCCTAATCAAATTAAAGGATCTTAAATGCAGAATAAGTATTTTTGTCTTTTCTAGCAAACAGAATTTATCAGATTACAGAAGGACCCAGCCCCAGATAGCTGTGATTGTCACCTGTCTCTACCTGTCTCCCCTGTATCGGATTGCTTGTAGACTTCACTGTTTGCTCACATCCTAGCAGTGTGTCCAGTCCTGAACCATACCTGTGCTGATGAGAGTGCAGTCATTAGGTCAGTGATTCTTATTTTTGGGTCCATGTGAACTGATTTACTGGGTTTAGTGTAGAAACCACCTCTAGGCTGT
This sequence comes from Anthoscopus minutus, assembly GCA_013399455.1. Taxonomy (NCBI): domain Eukaryota; kingdom Metazoa; phylum Chordata; class Aves; order Passeriformes; family Paridae; genus Anthoscopus; species Anthoscopus minutus. The sequence goes on along the minus strand of VWYI01008107.1, from coordinate 60,896 downwards.
CAACCCTGGCAATTTACACCTATGTTTTGCTGCTGCTCTGATGGGTCCTGAGTCAGGACTGAAGAAGAGGAGAGTGGTTTGAGCACAGTCCTGAATTAGCTGCATTTCTTAAAAGCCTTAAAGTAATGCAAGTAGAAGACAAAAATAAAAAAACCCAATCTTCCATCCCCAAAACCAAAATAGTCAACATCACACACCAGTTTATAGCTATATCTATGCAAATAATACATGGGTAATGTTGCTAATAATTATGATCAGCCCATCCAAGTCTAGAATGAGGAAGAAGGGAACTGTCAGGGCTGGTGCTAGGGTAGAACAGTAGTGCAGAAGCTGTAAAAGAATCTTTTTGCTCAAAATTAATTCCATTTTGAGATACTGAAGATATCTAAGGGCCTTTCGTGGCCCTTAACATGATATAATCATAATCAAATCTCACCTCCCCACCCCCAATGCCCAAGATTTTCAGAGCCCCAAATACACACTTGCTGCCACTCCCTGTTGGTCTTGAAATTAAGGATGCTTTTCAGCTACAATTGCTCTGCATCTGGAAGTCCTGCCTTGTTAGCCTGTAGCAGCAGCCCAGGCCACATGCAGAGCCAGGCTTTTCTGGATTTAACAGAGACTAGATCCTTGGGAGGTTTATTCTGGCAAATAAAATGCCCCCACACATGTATTTCTATGGCCAACCTCAGCCCATCGTCAGAACAGCACATTTCTGGCTTAGGGGAAAAAGATCAGCTGCTGAGCCTTCCTAGAATGAGTGTTGTTTAAAACTGCAGCATCTCAGAACAGGTATATTAATCTAAATTACCCCTAGTGTTCAGGAAGGGCTAAAAGTAGTTTTCTATTTTGTGTTAAGCTTTTCTGAAGCATTCTGCATTTTACTCCAAAGCTGATTGCAGCCAAGTAGGTACCAAACTGACCCTACTAGAAATTTGTCTAAGCTGTAATAAAACAGCTACAGTAACATGACATTACAGCTGCATCCCGAGAGCCAGTAATCTCCTAGGACTTGAACACCAATTTTATATGCATCGAGCTGTTTCTTGTGGCCAGAGTGCTTTGCATTTAGATGGAAAGTGGTCCCCAGGAGCACTTGTTCAGCAATGCTCATTGGAGGAACAAATGTTCCTGGCTCATTAGTGCTTCAGTTGGAATGGTTCAGGCTCATCTTCAAACACTTCAGAGATTATGCTTTTAAAAGCACTTCTCTCTTGCTTGTATGAAGAATTGGCCTCTCCCTCTTTCAAGCTGGTCATCTGCCTTCTCTAGTAACATCATCCTTACATCCCTACTATCATCTGGTTTCTGTGAACGACAGCAACTACCGTTAAGAGACAGATTAGGTACAGCAAGGCATACAGGGGAGAAGGAATTTACAATAAACCTGAGGGTGGGAGGGTCTCCCACCTCTGAGCATTTCACCCACTACACGCTGTTCAATTCACCCTTTTGAGCTTTACAGCAGAGCAGAGTTCCTAGAACTGTTCCATGCAGTTAAAGAACAGAACTGAGACCTCCAGTCTTGTCATCGGTCACTGTGGCGGTGGCTGTCACCCACGGGGGTGCGGGGGGCCGCTCTGGGGGCGGTGGCGAGTGCAGCTGGCGCAGCAGAAGCTGGAATAGTACTCGTTACCACACAGCTGGGCCTGCAGGATCAGGTCACAGTTGGCAAGGTGAGGCTGGTCCACACACTCTCTGCTCAGGTCCACAACGTGACTCACAGTAGCTGCAGCCAAGCAAAGGGTGAACCAGCTGTAAATTTATCCTCAGATTGCTATTCCCTCCCAAAAGACACAGCACCTTCCTGCATCCTCCACCCCGCCAGTTCTAAATTTAGTCCAGCATCAAGAAGGAGATAATGAGTTTCAAGATGAAACAGACACCTCTGGTGAGATAGATACAGGAGGAAAATGCAGTTTCCAGGGAGAGAGACTACTCTACCTACCCTCTATGTAAAGATAGCTGTGTGGTGTCCAAAATCCAGCTACAAATCATGCAACCAACTATTTGGTCAACCAATTGTGGCATTTTGGCCTCAGGAAGTTAATTAGGCTCCCAGTGCCCTAGTCAGGGGGAAATTCCAGCGTCCTGCCTTTCTGTCTGTGGAAATCAGGGCTCATGAGGCAGCATGACCCAGAGGCTCCTGCTGCTCCCCAAAGCCCGAGGCTGCTGCTGGACTGGCACACACAAGGGGTGTGCTAGCGGCCAGGGGCCAGGCACTGTGCTGGGAAAGCTGGAAGGCTGGGCTGTACTCACTGCTAGGCTGGCTCCTCAGCACCTTCACCTCTGAGCTGGCACTGACAGAGCTGCTGCTGCTGTAGGCGCTGCATGTGTAGGATCCCTCGTCAGCCTCTCGGACGTTGCTTATAGTGAGGGTTCCATCCTGGGACAGGTGGATGTGGTGGCCATCCCCCCACACAGGAACTCCATTCCTGTGGTGAAAACCAAAATATTTCACTATTGCCTCCCATGGGTGCTGAAGGAGCATCCTGTGCTCTTTGGAAAATTATGTTCTGTGAAAGGGGTGAATTTTTACGAGTTCAGCAGGAAAGGAGAAATCTTTTGCACAACCTGGCCCTAGAGTTGGGTGGTAACATGAGCCTGAGTGAGTCTGCATCGGTTGCCCAGTGTCTGCGTGGGAGGTAGCTGTGTCTGTGTGCTCTGTGCAAAGACATTGCCCTTTCCACTAGCACACATTCTTGAGGTTAGAGGAGCTAAGAGAAAATCCAATGTGCCTTTCCCTCTCTCCAGGTTGTGGTCTGGCTGTACTTCTTTGGCTGGCATTGATAGCAGCACATATTGCTTGATGAACATATGGGGAGAATGCGCCCTCTTTCCTCTCCCTTTCTAAGTGTTTAAAAAAACCAGCAAGATTGTGTCTGTTCAGTTCCACCAGGAATAATCTGTGCCCAGCGGGAAAATTGCCTGAATTATGAACTCCTAGTTACCAACGAAATGAAATTTGTTTCACCAAAAAGGTTTCATTCCAGCTCTGAAACATGCATCATTTTGCTAGCTCAAATGCCAAACTTAGGTATGAACGAAAAGCTCTGCATGTGACATAGCCCACGTCAGTCCTACTCCTTGGAATTTCAACACTTATTAGTCCTTCTCTCTGGATAGTTTGTAAGAAGGCTCCAAAGCAGAACTGATTCTTTTCAAACAGGAAAAACAACCCTCACTAAACACTTGCACAAATTCAGTTTCCTGATCTGAAACCTCAAGATAAGAGGACACAGCTTTTCTCTTTAAAACACTTCTAAATCTCCTTTGCTCCCACTTGACAGTAAATAGAGAGAACTGTTACAACAGGAAGCTGGGAGAAGAGGGCCTAAAATGTCTGTCACGATTAGGCAGAGAGGGTTTTTTAAAAAGCAACTAAAGCTTTTCCTGTGATTACTCATTTTAGTTCTTGTTATTTTCATGTCACTAGTTTTCCAGCACAGAGCCCTACTGAACTTCATGAAATCCTAGTTTAATGTCTGATTTCCTCCTTTTTGAGCTGGAGCATGAACTTGATGACCCTCACACTCCACAGGGATTTTGCCCAGGCTTTTTGGGTATCATCCAGGTTGTTTTAAGAAAGGGTAGGTGATACTAGGTGGGGCTGATAACTGTCGTCTCTGCCCATACCTGGCAGACTCCCTGCATTAGTATTTGGAGGGTAAATGATTAGGTTTGGGAAGAGAAGGAAAGGGAAGTTCCATCTCATTTTTGCTCACCTTGACCACCTTATAGTCACATTGTTGCCAGTCACTGTACAATGAAGCTGAGCAGTCCCTCCCTCAGGTACTGTGATGCTTGGCAGAAGACCAGTGATCCTCAGCTCTCCTAGACCAGGAAGGAAATCATCACAAGCAGGGAGACAATGCCATGGTCCCCCTGGGAGTAGGAGCATTCCCTCATGGGAAAAGTCCAACACATCCCATGATGAGCTACAAGCCCCTAGGCCTTGAAATAGCATGTTTGAGGTTGTGCCATTGCTGCTATGGGGAATGTGGATTTCCTAGGACTTTGGCTCAAGAAAGGACAAGTAACAGAGGTCTCAAAGAACTTTTTTCTCCAGCTGGACACATGCATGTTGCATGCACAGAAGAACCATCTCCTTAGTTTCTCTTGCTCTTATACTCATTCCACACCAATGTCCCAGAAACAAGGCCCCAAGACTCTCTCTTACTGTGCTTTCAATCCCTTTTCCCAGCTGCCTGGAGCACCATGAAATACTGGACACATGCAGATGACCACTGGGCAAAACAGCTCATTCTTCCCTTGCCCTCAAGATGCTTGTTAAATTCTAGGTGTGAAGCAAAGAGGCACAGCCAGCAAAGGAACTCACACTGGCTCTGCACAGCCTTCCCTGTTTCCCACTGCTGTGCCCACGAGCCCTGTGTGCTTCCCCTCAGGCAGTACCCAGAGGCCAGAGCAGGACCTGGCGCTGGTCGCGGTCACGTCCATTGGAGGCGATGCAGGTGAAGAAGCCGATGTCTTCAGAACTGACCCGGCTGATCACCAGGGCCCCGTCTGACTGCTGCCTGTGCCTGGGGAACAAAGCCAGAATGTCCCTCAGCCTGTGCTTGGGTCACCAGCCAGCAGAGATGAAGCTAAGCCTCCTGCACAACTTTTTAGTACCACTGAGCAAAGGTTTAGCAGCTCAAATGTTGCAGGGGTTGTAATGCAACCCTTAGTCCTCAAATCCCAGCACTGATGCTCTAAGACTCTGGAAAAACTCACTAATAGAGCAGATTTCTGGGAGCAGAGAGAGGGGAGAGCAGCACCAGTAGCTGTGGAAATTCATTGCAGATGTCCTGATGCTCTATCTGCTGTGAATCTCTGCCCTTGCTCACTGACCAGCTGGTTTTTGGCAAATTTGCTAGCCAAGTGTTCTTTTTCTGCTAACCTTGTAGCTGAATGAATTTGACCCCTGGCTCACTTGTAGACCCTGTGTCACAGCTGTTCCCTTAAGGGTTCAACATTCAAACTTCCATCTGTGAGGGAGGGAGGACAGGGCAGCCCAGCAGTACGGCCTGGCCCTGATGGAGGAAGCAGGACAACAAAAAGCCAGACAGGCCCTTGCTGCATGGCCAACAGCTCTGTTCTCTCAGAGAGGAGACAGGGAAGCGAAAGCAAGGAGCGGCTTCTCATGAACGGCTGGAGCTGCTTGGGAGCTCACCTGGGAGAGGAGAGGGGCTGCCCATCTTTCTGCCACTCAATGGTGAGAGCTGGTGATGCTTCCACTGCGCAGGGCAGTCTGACTCTCTCCCCAACAATGGCCTCCACTACTGTGGGCTCGCTCTTGTCCATTTTCAACCTGCAAAGTTCACAAGCACAGCAAAAGATGTAGAAAGTTCCTTGCTCAGCATTTGACCTTCAGCACGAGGCTTTATCAATCACAGGCCTTATTTTTTGCCTCCAAAGGCAAAGGGAGGTCTCTGTATTACCATGAGAGATCTGATGCTTGCTATTACCAACATACATTCCCACATTCAGAAAAGAGTAGCTTCTATAAAATCCTGCTCCAGTTCAGCACAGCTTGGTGCTGCACTCCTGTCAGTCAGCTTAGCTTACAGACAGCAACACTGGTTCTTATAGCAACCTTCTGGAAAACAGCTGAGGAAGCATTAACAATGTGAATACATGGCAAACAGTACAAAGTCCTAAACAGGGCACCAATCAAGCTTCCCCTTAGGTGCTTATCTGGCACACCAAAATGAGCCTTTTTAGGGTGTGAAGAACTTATTGCAATCACCTGACTGCACACAAGGTCCAGTAGCTGGTCATCCACTTCATGCAGCAGAAAGGTTGAGGTCATGTCCTCACAACACTCATCTCCTCATGTTCTTTGCTCTCTTATAACTACAGCAGAACACTGCCTTAGAAGGGAACTAAACCATGATGTTCCCAGTTAAATAAAACGTCATCTACCCTACCCCCATTCTATGACCTGAATTCTTGATCTCAAAAAATAAAACCAAAGAGCCTTAATTCAATGTTCCTAATTCATTGAAACACTTATTATTGCTTTTAGGCAGAAGCAGCTAAGGAGATTGCTGCAGAGCTCAGCAAATTGGCTAGGCTTTAGGCTGAAAACTCAGAGAGAGATCAGATCACGGCCCTATTTAATCTGGAATTGCAACATGCTACATTTAAGGAAAAAATAATTTGTCCCCCTTTATTTCTGTGGGGCCTAGAAGCAATAAAAAACCATTCTTTTTTCTCCAGCTGGACACATGCATGTGCATGTGCATGTATGCAAGAAGCTACAAAATATGCCCATACATGAGGAGACAGTTTTGGGTTAAACTGGTTTGTTCACAAAATTTTTAAAATTATTTAGTGGAAGCTGAAGGAACTGAAGTTTTTTTCAATATACATATGTCTGTTTTGTGCTAATTAAGCAGCTCCTATTTGCTTTGGTTTTTTTCAGAACAGGTTTCTATTTCTGCCTGCACTAACATGAACAGCTAAGGATGCTGCCTCGAGACTTCTTTTGTTTGAACCCAGCTCCTTTGCTGCCAGCTTCCCTGTGCATCTCTGCTCAGAGTATGCTTCTTTCAAGAGACCCTCGGAGAGGACAGAAGACAGCTTGTGACTGGGATCTTCTTCCTGTTGTCAACAGTTCAGTACTGCTTGCTTCCCAACTGTGCCCTGGAACAGCTGACCCAGGACCTCTCCAGTCTTTGGCTTTTCTACATGAAGAGATGCCATATGGTTCATCAGCTGGGCACGGTGAACAAACTGTTGCTGTAGGTGAACCTACCTGTATGTGAGCTGCTGACGCACAGAGGAGCCGGCTGCCTGCACAAGCTGCCTGCCTCTGGATAACCCTCGGTGCTGCTGATCTGCCTTGTGAAGGACCCGGCCTCTCTCACCCTCTGCCAGAACAGTGCTCTGGTACTCTGTTCAAAACAAAATGCCATATGTGAATGAAAGGACACTTCTTGCTGTGACCTCTTGCGTCAGGTTTCTGTGTGCTTGGGAGAGCTTGCTGAACTGGAGCCAAAGAGCCCTTCAGCCATCTGCTTTCTGGCTGACTAGTGCAGCAAACCTGCACTGTCTACTAATGAGAGTCACGGACCTGCAGGCAAGCAATTTTAGACTCCTTTTTCTCCTCTGTCTGAGCACTTTGTAACATCCCTTAGGCCACAATGCCTTCTGCCTCATGTGCCATTGCTGTGACAAAGCACACTTCAGAGATTGAAGGCTACGGGATGCCTTTCTGGCCCATCTTTTGAGACTAGTTCTTCATTTTTTTGGTTTTGTTTCTGAAATAAGGCACATTTTTCAGAACGGGGAATTATCTGTTACCCAGCAGGATCTGTTTGGGCAAAATACAAAACATAAATGCACCAGCAGTTAGGGAGGAAGACATGCTTGCTGTGCTCAAAACAGGGCAGGTTAGAGGCAAGCCATGACCGCTTACAGGGTGGCACTTCAGGAAAGAAAGTATTTTAGGACTAAGGCTTTATCATGAGGCAACAGCCAAAGAGGCCCTGCTGCCTCCACACTCCCTCTTGGCAGGCGAGGAAGTTTGCTCCTGCAGCTGGCTTTATTGAGCCTGTGGCCAGTAACCATTAATGAGGAGCCCTGAGTTACCTCTCTGGTCCTGAGCAGAAGGTAACTCACCTCTGACCTGCAGCTGAATCTGCCGGCTCTCCATCCTGCCGTGGGAAGTGCGGCACGTGTAGGTGCCAGCGTCCTCGGGCTCAACGTGGCTGATGACCAGGGAGCTGTCGGACTGGTAGGTGTGCCTGCAACACGGATGGGGAGCGCTGCCTCTGCCTGGCCCCACCCGCAACCCGCCGGGGCACAGTGGCCCCGCGGCTGGTGTTACCCAAACCAGCCCCACGTACTGCCCTCCCTGGCTCAGAAAAAACAAAACCGTGCTGACCACAGACGGGTCACAGGCTGGGGGAACAACTGCAGGAGAAAGGAGGTCAGGAACTGAGAGGAAAAACTGAGATGGAAAACAGAGAACTGCTTTCAGTAACCCTCTCTCATAAGGATGCAAGCTGCCCTTCCAGGGGGGAGCTTGAGTCCCAGCAGTCAACTGCAAACAGAAAAGCATAACTGGCCTTTTCTAAACTGTGATTTTCATTACACAAAGGGACTGACTAACTCCAGACTCTTGCTGGAAACAGACTTCCCAGGAAAAACAGGTCTAAAAGTAGTTTTAAAAAAAATTGTGCCAGGGATTTCCAGCCAGAGGAACTCTGGCTTATTAGGCTGCAAGTTTTACCCTCAACCATTGACTTAATGCTGCCCCAAGATGACCCCAAGGGAAGCAATATTCTTCTCTATCACCACCCGTGTCAGTTTCCACCAGTACCTTCCACCAGTGTTACAGGACAGCACTTGCTCTGCCCCATAACTCTAGCCAACACCTCATTACTGGTGCACACTATACCTGTTTCAGCTATGCACAGAGCAGGTGGACAGTTCATGCCCTTAGATGAATATGAGGGCTTCTTTATTTCTTTAAAAAAAAACCAGTGTGCTGGTTGTGGCTGGTATTGTGTTAATTTTCTTCACAGTAGCTGGTATGTGGCTGTGTTTTGGATTTGTGCTGAAAACAGTGTTGATGTTTTCATTACTGCTGAGAAGTGTTTACACCAACTCAGGGCCTTTTCTGCTTCTCACCCCACCTGCCAGTGCACTGGGCTGGGGCTTGGGCTGTGGGTGCACAAGAAGATGGGAGGGGACACAGCTGGGACAGCTGACCCTGACAGACCACAGGGATATTCCATACCATATGGCATCATGCTCAGCATGTAAAGCTGGAGAAAGGAGGGAGGAGCACGGGGGGAGTTTGGAGTGATGGCGTTTGTCTTCCCAAGTCACTGTTGTGTGTGATGGGGCCCCGCTCTTCTGGAGACAGCTGAACACCTGCCTGCCCGTGGGCAGTGATGAATGAATTCCTTGTTTTGCTTTGCTTGCACCCACGGCTTTTGTTTTATCTTTTAAACTGTCTTTATTTCAGTCCATGGATTTTCTCAGTTTTACCCTTCTGATTCTCCCATCACACCAGGGGTGAGTGAGCAGCTCTGTGGGGCCGAGTTGCCAGCTGGGGTGAAACCATGACAGTCCTTTTTGGACAGCAAATTTGGCACTCTGCCTAGCAAGAAGCCCATCTGCTCTACAATGAAGGGAGCTGAGCTCACCTGTCAGAAGACACCGGTCGGCTGTTCTTCATCCACTCTACTCTGGAGAGTGGGGATATGCCTGTCTTGCAGACCAGCTGGATGTTTTGTCCCACAACTGCTGTCACAAGAGAGGGCTTGGCTTCCTCCAGGATTGTTCTGAAAGAGAAAGTGATTCCATTGCCACTTCTGCTGACCTCCTCACCTCTGTGTCCTCTCATGTGACTCTGGATGAGTTACAACCACAAGGCAAAGCAGGACCAGCTGCTCATTCAACTTTGAGCAGATGCACTGGGCAACATGGGGAGCCCTCTCCTATACAGCAAAGACTGCTCTGGACAGACTGAATGCTACAATATGTCCTGGAAGAAATCCCTGTAACCCCTCTCTTCTGAAGGAAAAAAGTTCAGCTCAGCAGACAGACACAGATCCAGTGCAGACATATTTATATCTAGCTTTACACACTCCTGATTTTCACAGTAACGCTGTCTGGATCTTGATCCAAAGTCTGCATCTTAAACGTCTTCCCTAGAACAACCCACTGCTGCTCCAGGCAGTGCTGAGATAAAGGCTCTAAAGTCAGAGAGTCAGCTAAATTTGTTGGTCAGAATAAGAAAAACACCTATGGATTCTCATTTGCAACGGCCTCCTAGACAGAGACCCCAGGATTCTGCAGGATTCCCCCAGGATTCTGACTCTTCACACATCATACTTCAGTGCTGTCAGAGACCAGGGAGTGTGTGAGGAAAGAGACCGCAGGTAATGCCAGGGCCTGAATAGCAATGACTTGATTTTCCAAGGGGCCACATGTGTAGCTAATCCATCACATGGTATTCCCAGTTAGTTGGTCCCAGCTGGAGCAACATTTTCACTCCAGAGAAAGCTGCACTGATGCTTCACAATGAGCTGGCAGAACAGGGGGGAGGGGTGGGTTGAAATCATCACCTGTGCAGAGCCTGTGCTGGGAGCAAGTCTGCAGAATCCTGGTGCCCAAATCCCTCTGTCACGGAAACATCTGCTCCGAAAGCTTCACGCCACTGCTTGCCTTCCCGGGGCAGCACCTGCTGGCCACTGCTGCTCTGCCTGTCCAAGAGGCCAGGCACGGCTGTTTCCCAGGAGTGCAGCTGGCCCAGGCTGTCCAGTCTGCTTTGCTGGGTGTTCCAGTGCTGGCTCTCCAGCACACCAGTCCGTGGCAAGGCTTCTGGCAGCATATCCCTCCTCCAGCTGTCCTGCCTGTGGCTGTCTTGTGTGGGGAGTGAAGCCCCATAGGTTCTTCCTTCTTGGCTGTGACTTGCAGTCTCTCTGGTGGGTGATTGCTGCTGACCCTGAGCATGTCCTGTATGAGAACTGGAGCCAGTCTGCTGGTGTTGCAGGGCTCCTGTGCTGGGAGAGGGCTGGAGCTCCAGATGACTGATGCCCACAGAGCTGTGGCACACTCTCATGCACTCCTCCTCCGAGGCAAAGCTGTTCTTATTGCCGTGACAGCCGCCATACCAGAACCGGTTGCACTTGCCAACAACTCCCACAAAGTACCAGCGAGTGGTCCAGTTGGTGCAGGGGCCGTGGGCACTGGGCAGCAGGCACATGACAGGGTACGCTATCAAGAACAGTGGAACAGAGGGAGATGTGAGGGTCACAAAGCACAGAGGTCCAGGGGCTTCAAGCCACCTACGTAGATGATTTATCTGATGGCCTTGTGGGCAGAAGGCAGGTGGGAAAGTAGGACACTTGGGTGTCCTACCCAGCTGTGCTTTGAAACTGAGAAACTGCTCACATGTTTCTTATTGCCTCAGTTTTGCCTCTGATGGAAGAAGCATCCTTGGAGACATTTTTAAATCTAGATACTAGACAGATGCTTTACAGCCTTGCTTGGAGAATTATGCAGCTGCAAAGCAGGCTCTGGGGCTTCCTCTCTTCAAGGGACACATGGCTGCCATTGGCCCACTTCCAGCCCACAAAGCAAGTGGCTTAGACCCAGCTGTGAAGAAGACTCATGCATTACAGAATACCCCTGTACACCGATATAAAGAGGATCACGGCCCAAGGTGTCTACAAACCCAGAGCCACGAGGATCACAGCCACGTGCTGACAAACACTGCAGGGCTCCAGCTGTAAGGTGCTTTGTCAAGCTGTGGCTCAGGTGAGAGGATCCAGAGAGCCTTCCCCTTCCCCAAGGCCACACCACAGGGACGGCCACCAAGCAATCTCTGTGCTGCAGCAGGAGGGCAAGGCACTGCAGCAGCAATGTGCCTGCAGAGAGTACAGCTGGGCACTAAAGGCTGTCTGGATGCCTTGAGCAACTCCTCCTTCCCCATGTAGTTCTCATTCCTCCCCTGTCCACAGGCTGTCTGAAGGCTGAGCACTGTCCTGATTCCTCAGGAGATCCCTACTCCTCCTCAACGTGGGTTATTCATTCAGAGCACTCCAGGCTGCATCAGTGTCTTCTCAGGGACAAACAGCTCCTGAGTTGTCTTACAGACTGACAGAGATCACACAAACACACTTCTGCCCAGCTATCAGCAGAGGACAACAAGAATTTCTAGGGCAGCTGGCAGAGCTGAATCCTCAGGCTGCTTTTCTACACTCCCTCCAAGCTTCTGCTGCCCCAACCACCAGGTAGAAGTTCTCTTCAGAGAGATTATTTACTGCATTCTACAGAGAGCAGAGCCTCTACACAGGAAATTTCTATATGCTACTGGACTCTTTTTGTGTTTCCAAACCAAGGAGCCAAAGCATGACTTACGGTAGCTGGGCCTATGGAGACATCCTTCCCCTCGAGGACCTGAGGCTGAGGCAACGTTGTCAAAGCAGCAGCCGTACATGGAGCCGCGGCACTTGCCCGAGGGGTGCTGCTGGGACAAGGCTTGGCTTGCCTTGGAGACAGCAATGGAAAGCCAAGAGTTATCCTCACACATGAGGACAGCAGCACATGCAAGCTGTCTGCCACACAGTCAGCTGTTAGAGGCACCAGTGTTCGCTTGTTTGCCTCCTGGAGGCTTTTGTCCTGGGGACAGGTGGGAAACTTGGCTGTCAGCCATGGAGCCAGGGCTGCACTTTTCTGCAAGGCACACCTAAGCAGTCCAGCAGCGGGCCAGTTCTTATTGCTGCCACCAACAAGCACCCCAGCCTATGGGAGGAATCACCTCCCCATCCTGAATTAATCTGCAGAGCTGACAAACAAAAGCAATTAATAGAAGCCATGTTTTCCCCATTATTTTTCCTACAAACTGGTTAGCAATCAGCTCCACATAGGATGGCCTACTTCTCAGACATCTCCCCACCACCTGCTTTGTACCCTGCTTGTAGAGGATTGCAGGTGGATGCTCCAGACTGAACAGGAGCAACATGGGCCAAAGGGCTTGATGCCATGCCTGGAGTATTGGTTCCTCAGCATTTACTGTCATGAAGCCCAACAGAATCTACAATGTGAGCCAGCAGGGTCAAATCTGAATCTTTGTATTTGATCAACTCCTAAATGCAAAGAGCTTTTGTACTTACTGCTGGAGTGGTTGCAGTGGGATGACTTTGTCTCATTTGAATGTCATGATAATATTGTGGGCATCCAATGTTGTTTGGACCCTGGGCAGCCGATACTCCATCAGGGCAGCAGCCATACCTACAGACAGAAGGGCTGCAGTAAAACCTGATCTGCCCTGTCAACAGGTACAGGTTACAAGATTCAGGAAGCTTTCAAGGAAGGCAATGCCTCCCTTCTCAGGCCTATCTACTTCCAGCTACCTGTTGTGGTGGCAGGTGCTGGAAGGGCAACCTCTCCCCAGAGGGCCTGACGCCGGAGTGTGCCCATCTGGACAGCAGCCGTGTGGGCTCTGGTGGCAGTCCTGGGAGGCAGACCCTGCAGGGGGGTCCTGAGAGAAGCTGAGCTGATGGGAACCTGACAAGCGGGCCTGGGGCTCCCAGTGGACAGGAAACAAGTTGATGCCGTGGTTTTGGGTGGATGGAATGTGCTGATTCCCTGAGGTACTATGGATCATGGTGTTGCCAGGCAGCATTCTTCCATCATCAGAATCTGGAGAGAGAACTCTTTAAAGTATGCAGGTAAGCATGAAAATCTGGTCAGCTTTCCTCCTCTCTGCTTTCTTTCACCTGCCCAAGGCTACCTGGAAGGATTTTCTGCATCACATTTAAGGGGACAGTTTCTGGCCCACCTTTCTGATCTGGCTGAGATTTACTTATTGCCTTGACCATTCTTCCTGCTGTCCCATGAGAAACCACTCATCACATTGCTGTGGTCCCTTCATATCTTCCTTTCCTGTTCCTTTAATCTGCTTTAGGCCTAATTTCTTCCAGGCAGCACTTAAGTCACACTGACAGAACCTGGGATCCATACACTGTCTTCTGTATGGATAGATTCAAACACTGCTCACTGTTGGTGTAAAAGAATCTGTATTTTGTCCCTGGCTCTTTGAGTTTCTAGGAGCCCATGAAAAAAACTGAGAAATGAAGAAAAGAACAATCCCTCTCCCTACCACATCCTATTCCAAGTACCCCATCATCAAACCCCAAATTAAAAAAAATTCTTCCAAACCTGGGGAAGGGTTGTTTGGATTGTAACGCGTCAGCAAGGACTGGCGACTGATATTGTATCCCATAGTGTCCTGCATACTGGGGACCTCTGCAAAGAGAGACACACACAAAATGAGTGCAGTTAGTCCAGCCCTGTGCTCTAATAACTGCAAATACATCTAGCAATTAGCAGGAGACAAAAGTTGATGAAAATGTTCCTGTTCCTCTTGTGGAATAGCTGCTGAGCAGTAATTGGATTAGATTGGATTGTCAGGACAAGCGACCTACAATGAGTAGGCAGACAAAAGGCAGCATTGCAGTTCTGACAGAGGGAATAGACACAGATAAATGGTAAAATGTTCTGAAGAGTTGTGACTCCTTTAGAGCCAGTCCACAGAGGGATGAGAGTTGGCTATAGCTTTTAGCTACTGACCTGCCCAAATTACCATCCTTCTGGACTAGGAGTCTAGGATCAGCACACACTGCAGCACACACTGGATGAGCCATTATAGAATACTGCATTCAAAATGGACACACACCAGTGTTGTTCCCAAGCCTGTTGCATACACTTCAAATAGCACAGATATTGGGACTCTGAAGATGCTTTATGCACGTAACCTTGGCAAACTCACAGGATGGAGACAGGCAGGCAAAAAGCTGAGAACATAAGCTGTTGCAGAGCTGGGAATGTCTACTCCTAAGCAAAAGCATGTTGGAAAAAGCTGGGTGTGCAGCAATACCACTCACGCTGTGGCAGGTAGCATGGCTGTGTGTTGCAGCTACCCAGGGTGGCTGGTTGCTGAGGCTGGATGGCTTTGCATGTCTCAGGACTGTAGAATTTGTAGTCGCCGTCAGCACAGATGACCTGGCGTGTCCGGATGCCTGAATCGCAGCTCTTCGAACACTTGGGCACAGAGACAAGGCAGTGAGCAGGCAGCAAAGGCTGAATGCAGGAGCCCCACAGAGCAGAAGTGGGGAATAGCTGCATGATTAGCTGCAGGCTGAGCACAGCTTCCTCCAGCAAGACAAAGCAAACAATATTTCAGCTGGAATCATCTGAACAATTAGAAAACGATACTTTAAACCATTTTACCAGATGTTCCACCCAGCCCTGAAGCATTAGGCTCTGTGCCACACTCAGCCTGTTACATCCAGATGAGCTCCTGTTACCCACAGTGGTGTGTCAAGGAGCTGGAGAGAATAATTTCAGCCTGAAGGCATAAAGGCACCTCAGTTCTCTGGGGATCCACCAGCTGTGAGTGGGTCAGTTTGCATTCAAGAACAACAAATTACAACTGCAAAGCAAACAAGTAGCTTTCTTGTAAGCAGCTAGCTGGAGTGAGTTTGCCTGACTGGAAGCTGTGGATGAGAGGGAGCAGTGGCTCAGAGGAGGGTCTGTGCAGCCCACACGGCTCATGGCAAGCTCTATAAGCATAAGGAGAGTATTTCTCTCTAATTCAGAGAGGCAGATAGGAGACCTTCTGATCTCAGAAAGGCAGGAGAAAGATCAAATTGAGATATGAAACTTCTTTAGCTGTAGCTAAAACTAGGCCCACATTTCATGAAGGAACAGATGTAACATGTTTTAGCTCAGAACAAGTTGGTCTGACTAGCACCGAGGTGAAAAAGTGTGTTTGGAAGTCACCTGATACATTTGATCTACCTGTAGCTCTAACTCCTAACCCTTTTCCCAGGTTGAAGGCAGTCAGGTTTCAACCACAAAGACAGGATTAATCCATCTGAAGCACAGTTCATCTGAATAATTACAAAAATGTACTTTAAAGCCTATCACCAAGTGCAATGATCAGTCCTGAAGCCTAGAGCTCTAAGCCACACTTGGCCAGAGGGCTGTTCTGCTGATCACAGTGATGGAGCAAAGAATTGGGAATAAGCAGCAAGAGTGGATTGTTTCAGCTTATTGGCTGCATTTTGCCACTGCCACTGAAATGATAATCTCTCCTCAGAAGGATTTATTTTTGCAGCAGCTGCACACAAAGCAGGCATCAGATTAACTGGAGCATTACTAGTGCCAGTTACAACCCAACTGTGAGCCAAGGGGCTGGTAATGAAGCAGTCCTTGCTCCCAGCCTCAGCCAATGTGCAGACTGCAGGGATCAAAGCTTGTTTGTGAGGAGCACAGCAACACAATCAGTAATTTCCGAGCCATGACAGCGAGGTGCTCACCAGACCCCAGTCTCCCACGTGCCAGCCAACTTCCTGGATGCAGTTCTCCTTAAGGCAGGGCTGGGTGGCCGATGGCTTTGGCTCCATTAGACAGGCGAAGTCCTGAGCCTGAGAGCCCTGCTTCGTCCTGCAGGTGACAGTCCGGGTCTGCACTCCTTCCCCACAGCTGGCCGAGCACTACAGAAGGGGGACCAACTATTACAAAGAGGCACCTGGTTTCCTCTTGAAGTTCCAGGCTGAGCTCCCTACCATTAGAGCAGGGCACCATTCTGAGGCTGCCTGAACCACCCAGCTATCATTAAAATAATTTTCTGGGGTGGGAGTTAGCAGAGTAGCTGTTTACGCTGTAGATGAGACAATAAGGCATGGGAGCATGAAGGAGAGTCTGGGAGATCTGGAGCTCACTGGATGATCTTGGCCTGTTCATATAATTACTCTTGATGTCTCCCCAAAGGAGGTGCAGAGAATGAATTTAGAAAAATATCAACACTGCAGAATATATATGGAAACTCATGTTATTCACATCTGATTAAAATCACTGCAAGGTAAAGAGTTTTAGGGAAGGTAAGAGGTTAGGTTCTTGTATTGCTCATGTCTTTTGCTTGAAGACCTTGTGCTCTATTTTTACAGCGTGGAGCTGTGACAACTTCTGTACTAGTAATTAGTTTGTGACATTTTCAATGCCCTCTTAAATTCACAGTGGTGTTTCCTGGAATCCAGCCTACTTCTACATGAATTACTAAGGAGTCTTACAGAAAGTATTAACCTGGGGACAGTCTGAATCACTTAAGATGAGCTTCCTAGCTGAGTTTCAGCCATTCATTTACCAGAATAATCTTTTAACTCTGAGAGTACACAAAATACAGTTGCTTCTGAGAACCTTGGAATGAATCACTCAAGCATCAGTTTGTAAGAACATGACCCTTGGTGCCTTCCCCAAATAGTGCTCTTACTTACAACCCCAAAGTCACACCTCGCATCTCACAAGGTGGGAGGAGAAGAGGGAGTGGAAGGACTTTCCAGTCTAGGTGATCATGCCTCCAAGTTGCATTTCATGCTGTTGCACAACTCAGGCAGGCTAAGTACAGCCACAGGACTGCAAATCAGATGTTGCAAGCATGTGTGTACTTCTTCTAATAGAGGAAAATTCACTTGTACTTTAGGGACTGAGTAGACATTCTCTTTGCTTTCTAAGCCCTTGGGATGTAAGATGCCTTCTAAAAGCCTGTCTGGCTGAACTGTGCGCACACAGTTTGAGCTGTTTGCACTCTTGCAGATCTAAATGCACACAAGCATCAAAAATGCACCACATGGCTGTGTCTGGAGAAGCCCTGTGCAGACACGCAGCAAAACAGCAGATCACCAGTTTTTCAAGAGTATTGCTGTCCTGGGCTAATGATGTGAGCCCATATTTCCAAAATACATGGAAATAACCAGCACAGGCAGGAGCCATGAGCTCCTGTTTCACAGAGGAGGGTTTGCTACTGCACATCCTCAGCTGATGGACAGAAGCTCTCCTGCTGATGCTCCACCTCCACCAGGCCTGGCTCAGAAACCAAGCCAGTGCCATGTGTGAGTGGGGGGCGGTCTGATAAAAACATAGCAGTGGAGAAAGGATTGGGAGACCAGAGAAAAGAGAACCTGCAATGAGAAGAGCAGAGATGCAGGGACATGCACAGTTTTGAGGAACTGGGTTGTGTTCATAGGAGGGCATGGCAGGGCTGCGGGGACAAGTTCTGACCTCTGCACGCCAGCTATCCAGGGACACACACGTTTTTGTAATCCCAAAATAGGAGCCTGGCTCTTTCCTCCTAAGCTCTGGCAGATCCTCCTCCAGCAGGTGCCAGGAGGCTGTTACCTGCCCAGGGGCACTGACCTGGGACCAGGGCCCCGTGCTCCAGGTGGCACAGGGCTGGACGTTGCAGGGCTGGCTGCGGCGCGGCTGCTGGGCGAAGGCCATGCACTCAGCGTCATCCAGCACCCCCTGTGAGCTCTGGCCGTCAAACGCCACGCAGTACACGGAGCGGGTCTGGCTGCCCCCGCCACAGCTGGCTGAGCAGGATCCCCACTCTCCTGTTTTCCACCTGCAGGTCACAGAATCAAGCACAAAAATAAAGTAAGCCCAGCCAAACTGCCCAGAGGCACAGAGGAGTCAGTGCCACATCCCTGTAGAAATCAATCAGGGATGATGTCCCTTTGCAGAATAGAATCAGAGGCGAGTTCCCATTTGACCAAGTGTGCCCAGCTTAATTGGCAATGCAGAGCATTAGTCCTACTCCAGAGACTTATCTCCAGCTACAAAACACTTGTTTCTCTGGAAATGCAGAGCTCTCCCAGAAGGGGAAGATCTCTCTCCATGGCTTTTGGTCTCCTGACGTCTGCAAAAATGTCATGCCCAGAATAGAACATCAAAAATAAAAGGAAAGAAAAAGCTCAAAGAGAACAATCCAGGTCAGCTAAAAGAAGAGCTACCACAACAGCCTAATCCACACATAACACTCCAGACATTATCAGAAACAGTAAAACCAAGCCAAGTCCTCACTCTGCCCGCAAACCGTGCCAGACACTCTCAGAAGTGCTTAACTTTTCACTGACAGTCAATAGAAGGCTGGTTTATTCCTCCCATTAGTCAAATTCTCTAACTGCAGCACACATACAAAAAACCCACAAAAATGTAAATAGATTTTTTCCTGTCTTTGGTTGCTGAAGCTGCTGCAGAAATTATACACCCTTGCTAACAAGGGGAATGTCTACAAAACAATCTGTCTAAATACTAAAATCTCTGTCCATGGCCACTCCAGCTTCTCAGAGCTAGCTGGGTAGCTGGAAGCACAGCTTGCATGGCCTGGCTTCAGGGACAGTACAATGTTTCATCCCCAAATCCAGCATGCAGTGCAGTCCAAAGGCACTGGTTGTGGAGGGCGAGCATCATGGTGATCTGCTTGCCAGCTGCTATGTCCTGTTGCAGGAAGGTAAGGTCCAGCCTGGGAGTGAAAGTAGTTCATGTTTTCTCCCCCAGCATTCCAGCTACTTCCCTAGCCTGGCCTTTGCCACCCCTTAACCAAGTTTCAGCTAGCCAACCACATTCACATCCTGACAGGATTTTATAGCAGACTCTGCCATGGTCAGTAACTAAACACACCCTTCTTTATTGCTAAAGATGCACTTGTCAACCCAAAACGGAATGACCTTCACTATAAAACGTTTCCTTCGGAAAGGGAACAAATACATTCAGGAGAAGCCATTTATAATGGTATGGTTCCAGGGCTTACAATAAATTATTCATCAAGTTTTTTCAAAAGCTCTAATGGGAAGAACTTCCCCCCCTACCAAGTGCTGCATTCTGCCTCCTGTAAAGCAAATGTACAGTTTTGGAAAGGCTGTATCAACCAGATGGGGTCACAGACAGCTTCCTTCAGTTGTGAGTCAAGACTTCTCTGATACTTGTTTCACTTCCTTTGTAAGACAAGGTCAACCATAAGGCTGGGACCCTCATCAGAGGGCAAAAATTACCAGTCCTAAGCTATTAGTAGCTTGCTAGGGGACAACTGTTTTGCTTTTGATACTTTAAACTTCTCATACCTCGGTGTACATTATTGTGTCTGTCACATCCTTGTACTCATCACACCTTACATGCTCTTTTCTGCCTGCTATAGGGCTCATGCCAAAAAAGAAGAGCTTTTAGGAAACTCTGTCTTTCTCTATGCCATGCTGGCCAGTGTTACAATTGTCCAAACAATCATGCTCTCTTTTTATTTATGTTCTTTTATTTATCTTGATAAGAATATTTAAAAAAAAATATTCCAGAGCTTCTTTGCCCTGATTCCAGAGAAAACATGAGAATAAGCAGCCAGAAACTAGGAAGAAATTGTCCCCTAAGAATCAAGTTACCAGAGGCACGTGCAGCCACCTAAGCAAAGCTGCTAGCCAGCACCCTCCACCGCCATTTTCACTGGCAAGCATCAAAAGCAAAGCAACACCCACTTCTACCACCAGTGCCAGAGAGGAAAGTCCCCACGCACTTCAGTGGACAACTAGGTGGAGAGCAGAAGAAAGCAGCTGCCTTCCTGTGCTTTCTGAAACTTCCCTCTCTTTGTTACCTCTTCATCTGAGCGCTCCATGCGCCGCTGTGACTCCATGCTTGCGGCAGGTAGATGTAAGAAGTCCTTTATATACAGAACAAAGGTTTTAAAGAACTTAAAACAAGTAGCTGACATGTATTCAGAAATGCTCCCAGGTGCCCTCTCATGCACACCAGCTCTCTCAGAGGCCTCCACTGGTACACAGATACATAGCAAATGCTCATCATACAGCTGTGCATGTTGAGTAAGAGCCAAGTGAAGCCAGCTGTAGGGGACAAGGTGGAAATGGCTGAGTGAAAGGGTTTGAAAATGCTGGAGAATTAAAAGACTCCAGGATTCATCCCTTTCTAAGAACAGACACTGGGAATGCAGAAATGACATAAAATGGCACCAGCTCAGACCTCCTACTTTGTAGGATCCAGCTCATGACAAGAAAAAAACAGAATCTGTTTCATATCTCCTACATGGGCTAGACAACTGTCTTCCACAATCTTATTTTGGAAGGCAAATTTAATTGGTCTATAAAATGAACACGGGATGTATTAAGCCCTTTCCTTGCGCACACAGAAATGCTCATCACTCATCACTGTGTTATCATCCCAATCTTTTGTCTTTGGCTTTCTCTTAGAAATGAAGCACCTCCTTGGAGAGAACCATGCAGGAGGGCAGAATTGAGAGGGTCACTTTTTTCTCAGTTCCAAAAGCACTTCAGGAAGAGGTCAGACCCCAGACGACGGAAAGAAATCGTACCGTTTTGTCTGGGGACAAGGCTGATGACCACACATCCGGTTGTTGTCTGGTCGTGGTTTGTTCCTGCACATATAGTCTGGATAAATTTCATTGTCTATGGTACAAAACACCAAGCGGGACTGGAAACCTAGAGGGCGAGCAAGAGAGTATCTGATCAACACAAGCTACCCAGGACTAGGTTAGCGATGTGCTGGGCTTGGCAAGACAAGTTTCTAGAGTCGTGTAGAATCCACACCTGTCGCAGCCATTCTGGAAAAGAAACCTGGTGCAGGTCTCTGTCTCTCACCATATGGACATATTATGCCTTCTCACAGTACAGGACTTTACTGGAGGAGTGAAGGAGACAGTATAGTTCTATGTGGCTGAGGGGAATTTTCCTGTTATATTATAGACTGAGACTCAAAACAGGAGTGCTGTACCCTTAACTGCTCTTGGAGGAGCCCTGTAGATGTGTGCAGTCTACAGCAGAACTGAGGGTCTCCTGTTAGACTCAAAAGTTCAGTCTTGTGAGGACTGGATATGGGAGTAAAACTTACAACTCTTCATGCTTCCTACAGGGCATGAGCACCCAGGCAAAGACAATTTTAGCACCTACAGTCACAATATGGCAAAAACTGCCAAAATGGCCATTAGCACGGGAGCTCAGAAGAGGCTAATAAGAACTCTATATACTAATCAGCTGGAGAGGGGTATTTTGTTTGTTTGAAGTTTTTGGGCTGTTTTTCTTTCAAGCTTAAAATCCATAATGTTGCTCACGGAGGAATCTGTAAACTGAATATGATGGGAATACCCCAGGAGATCTGACAGTCCTTTTGGAGAGAGGGAATCTTCCAGGCTGTGGCAGAGGAGAATGATATTCACTAATGTAGGCCTGATCTCTCTGGAGAGGACCTCTCAAGTGGTTGAAAAGACTATGAAGACCTGAAGCAAATCAAAACAAAGACTATCTATAAAGATTCTTAACAGGTCTTAGTAATAAGTCTGAGGGCTAGGGAATGGAAAATAAGAACAAGGCATGAGGCACAATCCTGTTGTTTCTCCATGCATGACCCTCCCTTGACACAACCTTAGCAACACCCTGTGGATCCCTGTGCTGCCTTCCAGCAGGAGGCTGCTGGGAAGCTGCTGCAGAGGGCAGCACACTGTCACACTGCCTGCAGGGTGTGGATATAAACCCCACACCAGCCACCAGGGATCACGTCCTCTCCCCTTACCTCCTCCACATTCGGAGCTGCACTCGCTCCAGGAACTGTAGCTCCAGCTGTAACCCAAGGCCTGTCCTTGCAGGGGCAGGTAATACTCATACTGTACCCCCGTGTTTGGCTCCTGGCTGATGAGCTGCAAAAGCATGGGAGGAGATCAGGGAAATTACACTTTTCCTCTTCACAGCATTTCCCCACCATGTCTGAGGATTCATGCTAACTTTCACCCCTCCCATTCAAGAAGCACTAATTCTCTGCACTGGATTTTCCCCTTGTCTTCCATCTGCATTCCATATTCCATCTCCATTCTGGAGAGCATTATTTTTCAGAGAAGGGTACATTCATCCCTCTTGGCTTTAGAAGATCCAGCTGCTCCTGCCACAGCAAGTACATTTCTTGCCCTACAGCACAGTATAACAAGCAGTGTCCTGGAGCCTGTCCCTGCCTCAATACGATTTGGTGCTGTCTCTTGCCTCCCTTTAGTCAGTGCCAAAGGAATAGGCAGGAAACCAACATGAAGCCTTGCACTGCTCATTTCTGGGCAATAGAAGCAGAGCAGCAATAAGTGCTGTTTCTGGGGTCTAGCTTGAAGGCCTACAGCCTTGTAAGACTCCTGGGGCCCCATCACATCTCCAGTTTTTCCCAGCATGTTCCCACTGTGCAAAGTGAGAGCAGAGTGTCAGCAGAGGAAGGCACAGCCTCTCACCTCAATGACAAGGGGTTCTGTGGTGGGTCCCCGGGCATGGAGGAGCTCTGGGGCCACATCCCCCTCCGAGCCACGGTCATAGTGCAGCACCGTGCTGGCCACCTGCAGTGTCCGGCTGAAGTCAATTGTCCAATGCCCGTTCAGGTAATACTCCCCTCGCACGTTCTTGACAGCTGGACAAACCCACATGCCAGAGAAAGTATCATAAGAACTCCAAAATGTTGCTCCTGTTTCCACTTGATAGTGTGCCACAAGCAACTGAGGGTGACCATCAGGCTCCATCAATGCTGTCCTTTCCATATGACTTTTTTAGCAGAAGCGGCTCCACATTCAAACAGTGGTTCTTGCCAGCTTTGCTGCAGATCAAGCATTTTTTTTTGCTGCACAGCTGAATGTCTCCAGCATATTCCTGCCCTGCCCCTGCATTCCCCACTGTTAGTTGCTGGAGCACAGCTGATGCCAGCCTCTGTCCTGCTTGCCATTAAGATGTGGGATTCACACTCCACTGCCTTTACATCACTATCTGGCTCATCAGATACTCTATTCAGAAAGCAAGATGTGTGCTGAATCCAGTTTTTCACAAAAGAAAACATCACCAGAGTGATTAAGCACTGGGTTGATGGAACACTCAGAAAGCAGAAGAGTATTTGCTTTCTCTACTGGAATTTCCTCAGCCCTGCCCAGAAAGCTAGGCATGGCCTTTTCTCCCTCCTTCTCCCCCACTGCAGAATGACCAGAGTTTGAGGCTGTGCAAATGCCCCAAAGAAATCAATGGAGAAAAAAAGCCCACCTTAAACTTCTAGATGACAGGGGTAGGTAGGGTTTGCATCCACCAAACAGAACTTGTAGCCGAATTTGGCTAGATCATCTAGATTTCTTGTAAGTTACAGGCAGGAAGTATCAATGTGGTTTGGGTATTTAAATTCCCTACCCAACAGTAAGATCTCCACAGGAGAGAAAATTAAGTAAATGTGAAGCCCAGAGTTGTGCATCACTCATATTTCAAGGATACTCAATAGTCAGATCCTGATATTCAGTTTTTCACTCTGCCATATCGAGCCCTCAAGATAAACCCATACCTTAAAACCAGATTTTAGCATAATGGCTGGAATCCAAGTGGACTGATACACAGATTTTGACATCAATCATACCTAGGAAGTTCCTGCTGGGCTTAACTTCCTTAATTTGGATGCTTGTGGCTCCCACAGGGATAATAAAGATTTGATTGTAACCTGAGGAAAAAAAAAGGGTCATTCAATATCTGACTGTGGATGCCATACAGCCACTCTTCTGTGCCAAAGATGGTCATGGTTTCATCTGTGCCTGAACAACTAGATGCACTTTTTGATGGTAACATGAAGCACTTCCATCATCACTTCAACTGTATGTTGAATAACCTATCCCTACATTATCCACAGATCAGTCCACATGTAAAAAAATTCCACTGACACCTCAGAAAAGTCCATTTTCTACATTTTGAAATTTCTTTGGAATTTAGAAAATTCATTTGGAATTTCTGCAAGCAACATAGAGAGATGTGACCGCAAGTGCGATTGACATATTGAAATTTTTTAAAATTGGCCAAATGCAGAAGATGCAGTCCCATTTCTAGCCCTGCATATGTCCTGGTGGGGTTATCAAGACACTGAACAGGCTCACAAAGGCAGTGTATGGTGATGTTATTAAGGTGCATTTATGGCACCTGCTGGTGGGAAAGACATCAGCATCATGGCAAGTACTCCAGTATGGAGACAGATTAAGGAAGTGATTCCCAGGATAAGGCCAAGAGTACTTTTTCTGATGCTAAGGCCACACACTGCACAGATATTTCAAGTGAACATCCAAGCATGTCTATAACAATCATGTGAGCAAGTGTCCCCACTGGCCCTTGAAGCAGTTGATTTTTGGTCTAACTCTCTCCTCCTCACCTGCCCAAACTACCTAGGATCATCCGTACCTTTGGGGAGGCTGGCCACATCAAAAGTGCCCTTCACACCATAGCAGGTGCTGCCATCTCCTCCACACTGCAGGCACTTGTCCTCCTTCTTGGCAGATTCCAACATATTATCACAGCCAACAGCCTGTCAGAGCACAGGAGCATTAATAGGAATAAACTGTGATGAGAGAAGGGGCAGAAAAAAAGGACAAATGCTGGACAGATCCCTGAATCTAGGGAGCCTGGAAAGTCAGAACAGGGCAGAGAAAATGACAAAGCTGTTATATACTATTTCACATCCAGAGCCAGATAAATGCTGTCCCCATGCTCCTCAGCACCTTGAAACTGAGTGATTCACCTTTTCTGATGATACTATGAAAGGTCAAGCAGAACAAAGGGAGGCAATGGAAAGACTGACAGGCCCAATGATGAATGAAGGAAGTACCAAGAGGACTAACCTGACAAACACCCCCTACACAGATATCTCGCTTGCCAGGTTCACAGGTAGTCCCATCTACCACTGCTTCCTTGTGCCTGTAGTAAAAGTTTTCTCCCTTGGGAATGCAGTTTAACTCACACTTATTAGGTGCTGGTAGGAGAGAAAAAAGAAACATTATATAATAACTAGATACTGCATCAGGAGCCTAGTTCTGGATCACAGGAGCTGAAACAAGGGGTCTACTTTATTAAGTGGCAGATATTAAGTGAATTTCTGGGCCACAAACTGCTGCAGGCTGGAAAAATACCCTAGTATAATCTCACTGTATGCATATATTTCCTATGGGGACATTGGTCTAAGTGGATCTTTGGTTATTCCTTAGTAGGATTGCTCTTATACTCCCTTGGAGTACAGAGCTTTCTAGACTGAGAACATGTGCTGATGCAGAACTTATTTTAACCAACCAACAAAAAAACCCCCTTTAAATCCATCCTAAAATCCCTCATAATTTGTTAACCTACTGATGGAGACCATATCAAAGCTCAGAGCAAGGAACCCTGGTTCCCACACCTGCCTTCTGAGCTGATTCCTCAAGAAAGCATGGGCTGATGAAAGAGATGTCATATTTTCTGAAGCACTCATCATATGCATACATTTGCTTCTCTTGTGCCCTGCTAACATTCTTTTGACAATAACAGAAAATACAGCAGAACTTCTGCTCCTCTAATACTTCAGAACCCAGCTGCAACCAGTTCCAGATTCCCTTGAGCAATGTTTCTGAAGGAATGGCTGTTACAAGAGACAAGTACATATTGCTGCAATGCTGTCTCTTGGCGCATGCATCCAGTGTCTTCAGGATAGCAGTGCTTTGCTGCTCGCAAAAGGATTTTTTTCCATGCCAACTCCTGCCCCCACTCCAACTAAGGAAGTACCCTGCAAGGATACTACAGTAAAAAACATTACAGTCACTTTAAAACATATTGTTGATAGGTAGCGATGAAGTGTAACCCCACATGTTTATCATTACCTCCATAATATGGAAGCCACTTATATTTCTTGCCTTGGAATTCTGTTCCATCAAACTCTGAACACTGCTCTGCCCGGAAATCTCGGGAGCCTTCCGGACACTTCTGTTTGGAAGAGAAAATGTTTGTGTTGGAGTACTATAAAAAAGGAGGAAAATAAAGTATACAATAAAAATTTGAGATTTATTCTTATTCCTCCCCTTTAAATTGGGGCGTAATTTCAATATAATTTGAATGGATACTGTTAATGAACTGCATCCACCAGTGACATCAGAGAAACAGGAACTAATAGTCACATCTTATTTCTGAACAACAATGATGTTTGTCTGGGGAAAAGGAGCAACATGCAAGAAAAACTAAAACCAGAGCACTATACCTGGACATTACATGACTGATAGCTTCGTGTTGGTCCAACACAACTGGAAGGACTTCCTGTCCTGGAAGACAGGAAAAATACATGGAGCTCTCTGAAGAATACACATGTAAAAAGTCATCTCATGGCAGACGTTACAAATCACGTTGACACTGAGCATATCACCCTCACAGAGTTCCCTGATAGCAAAATAACTAAAATGCACTTCCTCACCACTAAAGCAAGCTGGCATTTTCTGGTGGTATTTTATGCTATGGTTTGTGTTCTAGCATGAATGAGACATACACCATGAACAACTGCAGTACAGCTCTGCAGGTCACATTTCAACTAAATAATGGAAGCTGAGATTTTAGTCCATCATCCACCAGCAAAGGGCCCAGGTGTCCATACAAGAAAGAGAAACATATTATGAGCAGCGTGAGGATAGTGGCCAGTTCAGAATATCTTTGTGCATCATTTATTAATTTTTCTGTGCACAATAGGTCCCTTATTAGGAAGAGCTAAACATGCCTATGGAAAGTGTGCAACACCCTTAGTCCAGTAAAATGACCCCAGCTGAGAATTATGGAGGGTAACAATTATGGAAGAAATTGATCTAAAAAGCCAATCAATGCCTAACACCTCAGTGTTCCTGAAATGGAGAGACAGGCCTCCAGGGATTCTGGCAGGTATAAAACATAATGGACAGCCTTCAAAAGAGACCTTTCTTTATTCTGTGTGGAAAGCAAAAACCTCCTTCTACTGCAAAACCTCTCATTTCTCTAAATAGAGAGAGGCTTTTTTTTCAGGATATTATTGACAATCTGCCTTTTTCTTCCTCCTTTGCTTTGTTTTCATTTACAACAGGATCTCTAAGGGCCATCATTCCCAACAGGTGCAGTACCAGTCATCATCCTCATTAGGATGCAGCTAACCCAGCTGCAAATGAGGCGGCACAGCTCTAGCAGTGCTTGAGCCAAATTCACTCTTCCATTTCTTCTGGGCCAATTTACTATTCTGGGAATCATAAACCTGAGGAAACCTCAGCACTGTCACCCGCTCTCGGGAGAGGAACCAACTCTGGCCTGGACTCCATTTCCTTCAGGGCTTGCCAAACTAGACCTGATTGAGCAGCTGCTACTATGCCAATCCCCTGATTGCACAGCCTCCAATCTCACAGAGGAGCTGCTGTGTCCTGTCAAAGGAGCCAAAGTAAGCATGTGTTGAAGAGGGCACTACTCAAAACAGCAGTAACAAGACTGAAACTGAGGTTCATCCCAAAGTGGACTCATTCCTCTGAGATCAAACACTAAGTCATTTTTTCTCTTGAGTGTATTTTGGAGCATAACTGCAGAAGCTCAGTAACAACATAACACATTTAAAGAAGGAAAAAAGAAAAAAAGAAAAAAAGACAAGAGGTTAGCTCTCACCTTTGGGAATAGCAGTGCCGTTGCCGAAAGCTGACTCCACCGCCACAGCTCCGGCTGCACTTGCTCCATTCACCCCAGCTCCCCCAGACATCAACTTGCCGTTTCATCCGGCAGCCCTGCAAATAAAAAAACCCACAGACACGGCAAAAAGACATGGCAACACAGGAAAAAAAAAAAAAGAAAATGAATCAGAGGTCCTATCTGTTCTCTTGCAAAAAAGGCTGTCTTGCTGCGCTGTATTCCTGACATGAAAAGTGGCACACAGTAATACACCAGAAAGATCAGGTCTCTAGTTTCTAGGAGTATTAGCTTCCTGAAGCCATACAGCACATCCAGCTTCGTAATCTCTCTTAACTGCTACTGTTTGTCTATTCATAGAATTTCAGCACTTTTGAATAACTGTCTAAAAGAGGATAACATCTCTGTCTCAGCAAGGCAGCAAAGGCAAATAATTACTTCAGGGACTTTGAGCACTGTCACTCCACACCAGATCAATAGAGCCACTTAAACCCAAATCCTTGGCTCTAGGTCCAGTACTTAAGAGAAGTAAGGAAGCCAAAAGAAAAGTTCCAGAACACACTTTTTACTGCAATAGAAGTCCATATATGGACCTTTATTACCCTTACCCAACGACAATGTTAAGGTCTAGTCCATCATTAGCAAAACCCTTATTAATTTTGTATTTAGAAAGTCAGATACTGACAGTAAGAGAAATAACCATGATAATATAGACAAAAATTTACAAGTGCAATGGAACCAATCAAGATACATTGTCTGGAAATATAATATTTTCAGAAAAAAAAATCCTTCTGCAGCTGATGGGATGCACATGCATGTGTGGTTAGTGAAAATTAATGTTTGCAAGATGCAGTAGGATTAATTCTGCTTGAAAAAAGAAGGTAAGTGTGTGGTTATGTGGTAAGTGACAGTGTAAAAGCAGGGTTTGCTGTGCAGCTGCACCTGTAGGGCAGTTTATGTGTACAGTT
This sequence comes from Anthoscopus minutus, assembly GCA_013399455.1. Classification (NCBI taxonomy): domain Eukaryota; kingdom Metazoa; phylum Chordata; class Aves; order Passeriformes; family Paridae; genus Anthoscopus; species Anthoscopus minutus. The sequence continues at coordinate 32,140 of VWYI01008107.1, read as the reverse complement.
CGGGTACCAAGACATTTGCTGCAGTGAAGAGTGTGCAGGCAGAGAAAAAAAAGGTGAAAAATTGTGATGTGATCTAACTTGCCTCCAGATACAAACATCCAAGCCTCCGCTAGAAATAGGAGCTAGTCCAATAAATCATCCAGTGAGTCTAACTCAGGCAAGATGCATGGGTTAATCCTCTCTTGTCATTTAGATGGGTTTTATAGTTTTACACACATACTCTCTGCCTTACTGTATGTCCAAGTTACAGTCTTGTTTCTTTACTTCACCCTCTTTTAAGCAATAATTCCCTGCTGCTGGCAGAGCAACAATCAGAAATATTAGCCAATCATATCCATGGATTTATTACCAAATTATCCACAACTATCTAGCTGCAAAGTCACCCCAAATTATTACGTATATTTCTCTAATGTGAAACACTTTCTTCTTAGCCCAGATACTTACTTTTCTTCACATAAGTCCTGTGCAATTTTTTCTAATACCTCTGGTTCAAACTCTGTTTGCCTTTACCCTGTTGGTTCAGTGGCACTGCCTGGGTTACAGCCACTTCTACAGACCTCCTCTTGGCCAAGTCAACATCTCCCTGACCCCATGCCAAACCCTTCTCCCACTCTTTCACTCCAGATATTCAGCTCACTGTTTGTCTTCTGCATTCTCATTTGCCTTTCTGGGCGTAATCCCAACAATAGCGTTTTAGCTTTCAGCAAGGTTTTTTCAGCCATCTTATTTTCCCAAGTTTTTCTTTCAGACACTTGATTCCTCCCCCTGTAATCCCTCCTCCCTTACCCTCAAAAGAATAAAATATGCTACTACTCTGTTTCTCGGCAGTCTTATTCCTCTGTATCAACTGACTGATTTAGGAGCAGTATTAGCTCACCCTAGAAACAAGGGACCTTTCAGTCAGTATAAGGGAGAAGGAAACATGTAGATAAAAATCCAAAGGAAGAGCATTTGAAAGTCAGATTACTGGAAGGCAATTAGGATAGAAAGCCCTTCCTTGACACACACACACACCATGCTGATAAATATTCCAATATCCCTCCTAGAGAACTAGCATTATTTATTCCTTCTATAGAGAGTAAAATCTGCAGGGACTCTTTGTTGTAAGGCTTATGAATCCACAGAGTGCAGGAACAGTCATTTTTCTCAGTATCTCTCCATTTATGTATACTCCAAAAGGAGCATCAGACAAAAGAATCCTCCCACTGCTGTACAGCGTCAGAGAAACATTTTAATAGGGGCCCAACTCCCATATTTGGAAATCTGTGTATGGTCCTCATTACTTCAGTAACTGCACACATGTATACAGGCAAATATAAATCTGTGTGTTTATAATAAATAATAAATATATTATTACATAACCTGATAACAAGACATTTTTAGATGCTGTCAGCCAGTTTCTGTTCCAAAAGCCTCTTTCTGCTCTCTTCAGACTCTGGAATGCTTTTATCTCACATCAGCCAGGACAACTAGATTCCCTTCCCTCATGGATTTCAGAATGAAAAATCTACAATCTTCATCACTGTTACAAATTCATTTGGTTCCATTCTTCCCTTGCTTTAGCCTGACATGCATACAAGAATGTAGCTTCTTTTTCTGCATAAAGTATATATTTTAATGTTTCAAGAGGAGTGAGAAAATGCATACAACCATCTTCCTTGACTTCTGAAACCTCACCAAAGAGCAGTCAGTTAATGCCCAACTGCTCTGTCCTGTTTTATCACCAGTTGAGACACCAGCAATGCATCCTTTCTGGGAATATTGATACTGCCCATGACCCTGGCACTGTGGGCCCTCAGGGCTCATTTGCATACAGACTGCTGTAGTATAGAAGTTTAGAAGGACAGGGATTTCATTTTTATGAATACTGCATTGCTTTCCTCAGTTCCTAGACAGATGAACTGCTGATGTAGTTGCAGCATCTGCTGTTACCAGGCCAACCGTATCTGATATCATCAGCAACTAAAAAGCTATGCCTCTGAGTCATTAGACCTCCAGACCTCATCTGCAAAGGCAAATCCAGTATGCATCACATGCAAACAAAGGAATTCTGGAAAAGATAGCTTATGGTATACAACATAATGTTTATTGTTGTGTCTGAAACATGCACTGGAAGAGAAGCTATGAATGGCACTTGACTCAGACAGAAAATGCTAGCACTACATAGGAACACTTTAAAAGGGGTCCTTGAAAGACTTTCCAGTCAGTTTGATGAGATGGATAGGAAACATGCATGGGAAGAGGACTGTGCTTCCCAGACAAAGGCATTGCAGGCATGCAGTGATCCACAAAGTTCATATCGCCAAGCGTGGACACAGGATTCAGTGGGAATAATTTCCCAGTACCTTGTTGCAGTTCAAATACTAGCAAGCTATCAAAGCCAACATCAATTTACTATACAGTCCCAAGTGAGCAGTGAAGTTCTGCAGTCACACGTCCAAACAATCTACATCCCAGGCGAGTTCTTACCCCTTGCTCTTTGGGCACCTTTCAGGATCCAGAGAGAGTCACCCTGAATTATTTTGTGGTTCTTTCTGGTGCTGCTTTTCCAGACTGACAAGCAGCAACAAAACATCCAGTTACAGCACTCCAACAGCCCCTGCTCAAAGCACTTGGTTACTGAAAATCACGCTGTGCCCAAGAGCATAGACAAGGCCACTGCTCGCTTTTAGCCCAGCACAGCTTTGGCCTACTGAGATGCAACTGGAGCATCATTTTGGAAACTGAAACGTTGCTACTGTGACTTGGGGGGCTGTTTCTCTTGCTTACTAGGTTCCTTTGGGATCAGATACAAATCTTAGTGCCAACAGGGAGAATGTGGCAGGAAAAAGAGGCTGACAACAAGGCCCTGTCCAGCTGTCAGCCACTGAAAACAGGTATTGCTAACAAAGATAAAATGAATTATGTGGTGTTACAGTTATGTAGTGTTTCCATGGCTTAAAACTGCAGTCAAAATCAGACTCTCTTTAACCTTTCTTAGCATTTTTGAAATAACACTGCATCGTTTTATTTGATAAATATCTACTTTCTGTTGTTTATAGTTTCTGAATGTTTATTTTGACACACCCTGAACTGTAGCATCACTTAGGAAACATGTACCAGAGAAGGGTGAAAATCAAATACTTTACAAAAGAAAACTATTGCCACTATCACTTCTAATGGTTTCCTTGCCAAAGTCTTAGCAAATAAGTCTCCAGAGAAAAAATATAACTTTGTTAAGATAGAATACTAAGTGCTTAGGGAGAAATTAATTGCTGAGAGAAAAGTTTATAAAGGAAGGGAAAAAGAAAGAAAGATGTCAAGGTGCCCCAAAGGTTTGCTGCTCCCTGTGCCTGGGGCCTGGTAGTGGGAGGCTCTCCCAGGACAACACAGCAAGCCAGGGAGCAGCCCCAGCCCTGGCAATTGGGCACCTCCACCTGAAACCAGGCTGGGAGCTGGGACTGCAGGTGGGCCTGGCTCATCAGGGTCCATGGCTGGCCATGCAGGGTTGTGTAGATCCTCACTGCAGCATCAACAAGGCAGCAGCCAGCAGTCCCAGGAGCCTACAAGGGGGTCCTGGGCAGTGGGCTGGGTCCAGTCAGAGCCTGTAAAGCCTAGTAGTGCCCTCAGGGCCTCAACAAAAACAACCCACATGGAGTGTATCCTTACACCACGTGCTCTTTGGGATATGAACCATTTCCTTCTCCTTTCCACATCCAGAAGAACTACCCAATACTACAATGATGACCACCAATAATATATCTCCACATAGCTAAGCTCTGCATAACATGTGGTATCCAACTCTCAAACTTAATTGAAAGGGAGCTGAAAATATTCACTTATATCTTACATGTTTATAATTTGGATATCTGCTGCTATGCCAATAGGCATTTTCAAGATGGCTCCATCTGCAACCAGCTAGGATATTAGCCAAAAATGAGCTAATGAATACAAACTACATCAGCAAAGCATTTTTTTATAATTCTGTCTTAACCATTGATCCTGGCTCAGACACAGCAGGCTTGCAAAGAGCTTTGAAGGTGAACAATGCCAAGTACCATTTCTGTGAATAATGAATAAGCAATCAAAGAATAGTATTTGAGTAAAACTAGAAAAACAAGAATGAAAGTGAACAAGATGGTGACAGCAGGAAGCAAAATACAAAGTGGTGCAGAAGAAGTGAGTATCTTATTAAGACAAGCTGCTTTACAAAGATGACGGAAAAAAACCCCAGGCTTTGTTAGCTTTAATGGCATGTGGTTTACACTCACTGTATACATTTCCTTTCATCCTGCTCTTACCCTAGCCATGTCTCGTTAGCATACCCTCTCTAAAAATCCAGTAAAATCCAGCAGTTCCCTGACACCTTTGTTTTCTCAAAACACTTTCAGATTCTCCGTACATCACTGAATTCACTCCCTCAAGGTTCCCAGCCCTTTTCCACGTTCCCTGTTCAACTCTTCAACACTCCTCACTGCACTACCCTCCTTCTGGGCTGTCCCACCCTACAGCTGGCTCCTTCCACACGCTCCTGTTTGCTGTCAGCTGGGCAGGATGTGGTGCACGCCTGGTGCACTGCACAGCCAGGGACGTGCTGCCCCACGGGACTGTGCCCGGCTGCCGGCCAGCGGGCAGAGCAGGTACCTGCTACCTTTCAAAGATCGAAAGGCTTCCAGAAACTCTGGGTGGCCCGGAGGTGAGGAGGGAATTTAAGAACTCTAAAAAGATACAGCCATTGCAGAGAAGTCAAATTAATTCTTGGAATCCTTGTGGGGGAAATGGAGCACATTCAGCAAACTCTACAAAGAGGATGATTGTGAGTAAACTTTATGACCCCAAACTTATTTGGAAAAGCGGACAGAACACACAGTATGAAGTCACCAGAAGTTGTTTATCCATGGGGCCTAACAGGAACTCAAGGTTGAAATGGATAAACTGTTACATACTAGCAGACAGCCCTCTCAGCTAAATCCACTTCAACATGTGATTGTTGGGAAGTGGAAAATTTGACACCAGTTTACAAAATTATCCCGGGGGAACCCATGGAACTGTACATTCACAGAGCGTAAAACTGACGTCAACTGATAAATTAATAGAATTTACAACAAAGAACAGAGTTGGCAAGCACCTGCATAAATACAGGATGTTTGGGAAAAAGTCAATAAAACTTTTAAAAGCAAATCATTCTAAGAAAATTGCAGTTCTTCAATTCACAAACACATCAACAAAGGTAACCTGCCAGATAGATTCAGATTTGCAAAAAACTTGCAATAAAATTCTTCACTAAAGGATTTGTAAAACTCTGAAGGAAGTTAAGCAGTCAGAAGGACATTTCTTCAATGGATGATGAGCAGGTGGGCCAAAGACAAAAGCAGGAGTAAAATCTCCATCCACTGCAAGAACTGACATCATCATCAGAATTCCATAAGGAACCAGAATGCCTCAACACATTTTTTAGTTATGCCAAAACGACAGAATTAATGAAGGCAGATGATAAGGGTAATGAGGGACAATGGAAAACCAGACATACTGCAAAGAACTGTAGGAAAACATGACAATATAAGTGATTTATCACTAAAGTGACAGTGGAGATTTAATGTAGGCAGCTTAAGTGACACACAAAGGGGAAACACAAATCCAATCCTAAATTGCTATTATTTATTAATTATTAATTAATATTCATAAACCATTACATAATAGTTGATACTAAGCTCTCAAGAGCAGGATCTTGGTATTACAGCTCCAAGGAGGCATTGTCCAAATTCAGGGAAGAGAAACAGACTCAAAGGGTTCATAAACTGGAAGTGTATTGGGGGAAATTGTACTTGCCCATCTTTTTATTTTTTTTTCTAGACATGTTTGTGACATAGCAGGAGACATATTATAGGGGAAACCAAACTGGTCCTACCTCTTAAAATTATTCTTGTGCATGCTTTTCTGTCTTTCCCTCCATAGGAATAATAGTAAAATCTTCTCTTTCTCTGTCCTCACAGTAATTTTTACTGTTACTGTCTGACTAACTTTGATGTCCTTGTGCTTCTTCTGCCCTTTGTTAAACCTGATTAAGACATCTAAAAGTTTATTCAATAGATTAGCACTTTAAACAACATTAAATCATTCAGAATAAATTAAAATCCAGCATTTCAACCTAGAAATGCAGATCCATATAAAGAAACAGTGTTCAGAGGAAATGTATGACTTGGACAGATCCAGTATGTAAGGGAAACTGAACTTAAGTGGTGGCCAAGCAAAACTCCTTTCATTCAGCATGGCTTCAAGTGCAACTATTGATTGCATGCAGGGGGTAGAGTCTAATGCGACAGAGAAATGTCAGCCTTCAGAGTCTCAGGGTATTTCAGTCATATCCCTTCCAAAAAAATCACCAAAATCTCAAGGTTGGAGATAGGCAGGTGAACAGATGATTTGAACAGAATATATTTCATTTCATTTCATTTCTGTTTCCTTTAACATACAGCATGATTTTTTTATTAGATGTGAGACAGCAAGCACTCATTTAAGCATATTTCCATCTGTAAGAGAAAAAATGGCAACTAACAAACTCTGCTTGATTGCTGGTCTCTCATCCCTGATCTTCAAAGGTGGCCTAGAAAGCAAAACACTTACTCCAAGTGATAATTGCCTCTTTCCCCCCCACCCTGTTCCTTTACACCTAACAAACATGTAATTCTTCCTTTGCTTACATTAAAAGTCTACTCTGCAGCTCACCTTTTACCTTAGATGTCCAACTCACTAATAAAGTTTAACTTCAAGACAGGGAAACTGTTCTCAAGCTGAATTTATTTCAGAAAGATCCCGGTTCTCACTCAGAAAGGAACATGAATCCCAGTTCTTAATTGGTGCATTCTTTTTCTGATAATATCACATTGGCTTAACATAAAGTAACCTCTCCCAGCAAAGCTAAACCACATGGTTAATACTTCTAAGACCAAAGAAAAGAGAAAAATGAACTAACCAAAAATCCATTATCTTTATTTAAAGTGATAAGTCTCTCTAGCTTTGAAGCAAGAGACAGCAATTACTGCTTTGCAGATAACATCCCTAGAACCAAAGGCGCTACCAGAATTCTATTATTTAATTGCCATGTTAGACTTCTCATAAGATGTGCCACAATAGACCTGATGACTTGCATGTTTTAGCTCTTTCAGAAATACTTTCTACGAAGCATTTGAGTTACAGATGTTGACAGTTCTTAACAGAAGTATTTATCATTTTTGTAACAATGCTCAGAAGAGCATTTACTTACTGAAAATGCAGAAGGTATCACTGTTGTTAGCATGAGCAGAAGGAACAAGTTCTTCATCTCTGCCTGTGGGAAAAGAAAAATTACTCATCAAGACTGCTTTCTTCTTTGCTGTTTGGTGGAAAAGCTACAATACCATGAAGTAAAAATGGAGGTGGAAATAAAATCAAGGGGAGAGAATAAAAGCAGTTTTACTGCTAAACTGTCTGGACAGATGAAGACACCTGCAAAGATTAAAATTACCCTATACAGAAGGCCAGGATATAATTACTGAGAGTGAATATTTCCCTGAACTTTCCTCTGGTATTATGATAACATCATCCCCAGGCACAGTGGAAGGTGCATGCTGTTGCATGTCTGCCCTCCCACCCCTTTACGTATACACCTGATAAAATGCTTGAAGATTGCAATGACTTCAACCGACCCAAGGTAAAAAATTCCACAGTTAGCATTTCTGTACCCTGCATTCACCTTGTGTGGCTGTGTTTGTTTAAAATCCAACAATTCATCATGGGCACCTATAGCTAGATTCCACCACGAGTAGTTATATCCCCTCTGCAGAGCTAGAAAGGAGATCAGGTCATGTAGGCTGGAATGGCAGCATTCAACAGTTCCTAAATTTGGGGCGTTATACACATTTGGGACCACAATACTTTCTTGGTACATTCCCTGTTGCTACTTAATCCTTCCTCTTTTTTGTTGCAGCCCACACCAACACCACTCACCAGAACTCACATGTGTGACCAGGGACACTTCAGCCACTACAGACTAACCCTTTCTCATCACCATTTTCTCATGACCTTGTGACTGGTTAAGCCCAGGAAAAAAAAAAAAAGAGACAGACTAGATATTCCTAGCACAGTTTTATCGAATTTGAGCTTCTTTCTAACTTGGGAAAGGAAAGGTAAATGGAGAAATTTTCCTTTCTCAGTACACAAAAGCATCAAGGAAGAAATGTTTATCTCATCAGTCCTTGTAACATCTGTTTTAATATTAAAACTTCATATATAGCTCCTTTAGCCTGAACTATTACATCCAGATAAAATACAGAATGTGTATCACTATTAACAATGATAGCATTGGTATAAAATCACTGTTGCATGAGGATACGACATCAGAACCAAGAAATAACCAAAATTAAACTTACTTGATCTGATATTTGAGTGTTTCAGGTTACTTTATGATGAGTAGCTATTTTTCTTATAGTCCTAGGCCTCAATGAACACATCTTATTACAACTCTCCAATTCCACGTATACCACGGATTTTAACACTCCAAACATTCACCATGCTGAGAATAAAAAGCTTGTTCCTAAACACTTTTTCTTTCAGATGTAAAAGCTACTAAAAATTCATTTGCACCAAATTCTTTGTGCCAAAGAGTAAAGAGCAGGGAAAATGGAATTGGAAAAAGAAGCACTGATACACTTCTCTCCCTAAATACTGAGTGTCAATCATAAGTTTCATAAGAAAATGAAGATATAGGAGCTTTTTATATGAAAAAACTTTCATTAGTTTTGGTTTAGTCGTTCTTAGGAAACTGAGGGAAGACTGTGTATGCACGATCACCCACAGGTGTTACTACTACTCTTCCTATTCAAATCAAGGGAGAAACAACTTGGGGATGCCCTCCAGAAGAAGAAAAGAATGCTGAATGACCTTATAATGTGCTCATAGAACTAGGAAAAGGCAGTGTGAAAGCAACATCTTCCTTGAATGGTGCTGGTATCAGAGGTAAATATTTGAGATCAGCTCCTATTCCTACTATGAAGAGGAAAAAAAAAAATCTCTTCTCCAGCACTCCTCTATCACATATTCCATTTTCAGCCACCTCTCAGGTCCACAGATATGGCCTTGAAAATAAAATCCTTATTCTGCTGCTAATGAACTGCCTGCTCAGTTCTTTCTACCATCTGAGCCAAGAGGCAGACAGGGAGCTGGGACCAAACCACACGAGGCTCCTCCTGGAGAAGAGGCTAGAGGAGCAGGTCACCAATGCTCCCATTACCTAGGTAGTTAGTATCTTGGATGTTTTTAGCCAGACAGGAGAAAAAGATTCTCTGAGGAGTCAGAACCCAATGTATGGGGCAACCCTGTGCACCAAAGCAGCAAGAGGTTACAGCTCTGGTGCTCGCTTGTACTTTTGTGCCATTGCACTTGCATGGAAATTGCTATCATATGTCCCAAATTTAGCATTAAAATATTTGGACCATCCAGCCCTATTAAACTAGTCAAGAGATTCCAGGAAGAATTGGCAGAAGGAAGAACAGGGCTGTCTGTATCCTATGAAATTCCCCACTGGAAAACAAATCTTTTCTTTGATTACTGAGCATCAACAAACTCATTGTTTTAAAAGCTTCCTCACTTGTAGAATTCAGCATTGATTCCTTTCACCTTAGTTTCAACCACAACAGATGGGTTTGAAGAATCTGTCTGGAACCTTAAAAAAAGGGTCAAGTTCTGTTTCTGGATTTAATGGCCCTTTAACTCCTTGTAGGACCTGGAGTACAGCTGCATATGTTTATTCTGCTTGTTTGCCATTCATCTCACTGCAGGCTGGGTATGTGAGGGAAGGAATGAGAAGGACGGTGCTTTGCAGCTCTTACACTTTTAGCGAGAGCAGCTGCTGCTCCCTGAGCCTCCTGCCCTTCCTCAGTTTTCTCCAACCCTCCCCAGCTCCCTTTTCCCACTGTGTGTTAGAACAGCATCTCCACCCCTCCTCCACCCAGAAACAACAGCAGAGCCTGAAGGGAAATAGTGACTTTATGCTCAAGCTATGGAACAGCTGCTGGAAAGCTCACAAGGAAGAATTCCTGCCACAGTGCTAAAATATGAAGTTATCTCAGAGAGAGGGTTTATGAGTTCACAACAAGAAAGGAACAACCAGAAATAGAGGTGTGCCCAACTGAAACCTCTGCTCATATGCCAGAAGATTCAAATTGTCTAGGCAGTTGCATCTGGCATTAACTGCTCGAGTAAGATGAATAAAAGGTTTGGAGGGGGGAGTGGTTCCAGCCATCTGTGAGCTTGGTCAAAAAGAATCGGCTTCAGAGGTCAGCTCTGGACTGTTTTCTATAGGAGATGCTGACCCAAGCTTCTCCAAACGCTGGAGAAATTAAAAACGAGATCTAACTTTAGTAGCTCAGGAACCTTCTATTCCGAAACAGGAGGGTGAGCCAACCACAGAGGAGATAGGTGGAATTTCCTAACTGAACAGAACACAAGAACTCCACTACCACTGGAAACTGGGATAAGCATCCTTATTTCAGAGCTTAACACTGAACCCACATAGGAAAGAAGCTTTTGCCTTTACAAACAGAAGTTCTAGAAAAGACAGAGGGGCAGACCTTGGAGACTTCTCTATAGTGGAGCCAGTGGTGAGCTGCTGTAAAAATATTTTATTTAGGTAGAACTCTTATCTGGGCCCAGGCTTAGCAAGATCAGTCAAATCTTCATGAAGATCAGGAGCGTGCTTTAGAATCAAGGACAGTTTAAATGACTCCTATATTTACTTTACATGTGTAAATCCTGCCTTCTAATGCACAAATAAAATTGCTTACTTAAACTTGGCCACTTTTTCAAACAACCTCTTAACATACATATTCCTGGGGAAACAAGACCTACATTGCCTCTATATATATATGAAAAAATAACTTTAAATCAGTTGTCTAATTTCAGAGAATAAAGTTACATTTTGCGGGAAAAGATACTGGACCAGGATGAAGAGATGTGTTGAACTTTTAATCTATTTAGACGATGACTTTTTCTTTTCAACAGGAAGGAAATCCAAACTTAAAAGTAATGTTATGAATAACTTAGCCTTGTGTAAGCAAGAACTTAAGATGTTTAGGCACTACAGAATCAGATCACAAACTCAGAATAAAACAAGTTTCATGAGTTCCATTGCTCACACATTTATTAGGTTTTCTCTATTCATATACATGGGTCAGAGATTGTTCTAGGAGTGGGTCATAGGCAAAAGGCAATAAGACTCCTTCAGGATTCACACTTGTGTAGTCTAGATGAGATTTAGCTAGACATGCAGGTAAGTGGCAAAGCCACCCAGCATTATTGACTTTAGCAGGTCCTGATAGGTCATTTCAACTCCCTTTTGGGAAGCTGCATTACCCAATATGGATTTATCATTCCCTCTGAAGTAACCCTGACACAGAAGCTGCCTTTGCATGCACAGCTTGGAATACAGGTTGGCCACCCTGGCAATAGATATTTTCCTGCTGCAATATCAACAGAAATGGATTATTGCAAAGTTTAGCACATCCAGCGCTAACACAGATGCTGCCACAGGGATCCCATCTTTTCAGAAATTCCTTACATCTACTTACATCTTTTCAGAAATTCCTTCCCTTTCCTCCACTCACTCTCCTTGAACACACCAGATCTCACTTTGATGTTATATTTTTAGAAGTTTGGTTGAAGGAGGTGGGAAGCCAGAATGGGCAACATATCATCATCCTGTTATTCACTGACAAATTTTTTGAGTCATTGACTGAGAGCAAAGTCTTTGAGCTTTTAGATTCACTACATTTTCTAAAGACATTATAATTTTTGCTTTGCTCTAAAAACCATCCAGCATATCTTTGTTCCAGCTTGCTTTTGTCTGCCTTGACAACTGAGAAGCACCTTTTAAGTTTTTGCTGGAAGAATGAAAAAGGAAAAACATACACACAGAGAAAGAAGCTAAGATGAAGGTGGGGAGACAAAGGGGCTCCATGGAACAGGGGTCAAGGATAGGGGAAAACCTCCCTTTGCTTACAATGTGAGCTGAATGAAGACGGCACAAGGACCACATCATACAGCCTAGAGGAACCAGGAAATAAATCACCACTTTAGGCAGATGGTATCACATTCAAGATACTTCTTAATAGGCCTGTTTTCTTCCCCAAATACAGTAAATAATCCTTTTTCGTACCTTTTTTTCAAAGGAAATCATGGGTCTCATGTCCTTTGGTTGGGGGAGATAAGCCAAATAATGTCTATATGCCCACTAACACAGAAGGATGCTGAATTTTCTTTGTTTCAACCATGCACTCATGAAGAACTGTTTTTATACAAAGCAAGGGCTAAATGAGTTTATGAATGAGTTCAAATACGGGACTGGCTGAAAGGGCTTAGTGAGAAAGGAGAGAAAACAAAGAAAATACAAATTGTCTGAGCAGAAGTTTTATGGCAGTGTCTTTACCATTGGTATTGACTTAATTCATTCTAAATACATGTTAGAAGTTGAAGAATCCTCATCAACAAACAAAGTAATCCCACTGAGATATACTTTCAGTCACATTATGTGTATTATGAAAAACAAACTTTCAGCTAGATTATCTTTAAAATTCACCTTGTTAAATGAAAAAAAAAGTTAGAAAAACTTACTAACAAGCACAGCAGCAGAGCACCAACCGGCTGGAGAACTGAGTAGTGGTAACACAGAAGCATCCTCAAGCCTGCTCTATCAATGGTTTTCCATTCAGGCTTCAGGCTGATTCCTAACATGAATCTGCAGCAGGCCATCACTTCATGTGGCTGACACAGACTGACAATATTTTTTACAGAGGATTTCTACAGTAAAGGAAAGTTCAGCAACAACTGGGGAGGCCACAGCAGCCTCTGAATACTGAAATCACACAAGACAGGTAGCTGAAAAATCATCAGGCTCAAGAGCAAGGTCAAAACACATCGATTCTAGTAAGGCCTCACACCATACCCTATCAGTGCATAGGGAAGGCCTTCTTCTCACTCTTCAATTTCCACAGTGATGTATCTCAGGCTTAGGTCAGTGAAGCAGCATCTTCCAAGCAAATACAATCACTATGCCAGCCCTTTGCAGGAGCTAAGACAGTATTTCATGAGGGCAATTTTCTGTCTACCTATTAATATCAGCTCATATTCAATTTTATGCAACTATCCTCCCACTATTAGGTTTGCAGCAAGAGATTTATTATAAGGAGTAGAGATAGGATTCTGCCTTCTATTTTGGTAGTCTCACTGTGCTTAGCTGTTAATTAAATCTGGGAGCATGTAGGGATAACGACAAGCACACAGACTGATTTAGACAAAGGGGAAAGAAGCCACACGCTGCCTATAGAAAGGATACAATACCCTAAACACTAGCATAATTGAAGAGGAATGGCTAACAATCTTTTACATTTACTACCGTCCTTTCACAGCTTAAGCTTAATTTCTATGAGTTATTTAGCCTGACCTGAAATATCACCTGACACTGAGCACTGCTGCTGTTTATAAAGACTAGAATGGATTGGGTTGGAAGGGACCTTAAAGATCACTTAGTTCAACCCCTCTGCCATGGGCAGGGACTCCTCCACTAGACCAGGTTGCTGAAAGATCCATCTGACCTGGCCTTGAACACTTCCAGAGATGGGGCATGCCCAGTTTTTCTGGGCAACCCGTTTAGTGCCTTACTGCTTTTTGAATGAAGAATTTCCTCCTAATATCTAATCTAAATCTCCCCTCTTTTAGTTTAGAACCATTACGCCTTGTGCTATCACTACCTGCCAGCATAAAAAGTCACTCACCATCTTCTTTTTAAAGTCCCCTTTAAATATCAGAAGGCAGCACTAAGGTCTCTCTGGAGCCTTCTCCAGGCTGAACAGCCCCAGGTCTCTCAGCCTTTCTTCATAGAAGAAGTGCTCCAGACTGCTCAGCATCTTGTGGCCTCCTAAGGACTCACTCCAGCAGCTGCAAGTCTTTCTTGTGCTGAGGATCCCAGACCTGGACACATTATTTCAGGTGGGGGTCTCACAAGGGCAGAAGAGGAGAATCCCCTCCATTCCCCTGCTGGCCATGCTTTGGATGCAGCCAGGATGTAGTTTGTTTTCTGGGTTGTGAGTGCTCATACTGACAGCTCATGTCCAGCTTTTTATCCACAAGAACTGCCAAGTTCTTCATTTGGGACCACATCAAAAGCCTTACAGAATTCTAGGTGGATGGCATCAGTCAACCACTTGTCAACCACTGCAGTCACTTCACCACAGAAGGGCACCAGGTTGGGTAGGCAAGATTTGCATTTTAGTGAAGCCATGCTGGCCTGTCTTACATCACCTCCTTGCCTTGCATGCCTCCACACTGCTTCCAGGAGGATCTGCTCCACAATCTTCCCAGGCACAGAGTAGAGGCTCACAAGTGTTTAGTTCCCTGGGTCTTCCTTTATCCTCTTTTTAAAAATAAGAAAAATGTTTCCCTTTTCTCAGTCATTGGGGAGTTTACCTGACTGCCATGACTTTTCAAATATCATAGAGTGTGGCTTGACAACCATATCAGTCAGTTCCCCCAGGACCCTGGGATGCATCCCATCAGGCCCCACAGACTTGTGCCCATTCAGTTTCCACAGGTGGTCTCCAACCTGCTTTGCACTTAAAGTGGTATGGACTTCACTCCCCAACCTCCACCTAAGCATGTTACCCAGCTGAGACTAATCTCTTACAATTCAAGTGTTTGAGAATTCTTTAGGAAGATAAAGGATTTTCAGGCCAGAAGATTGCTTCAAATTTAACTCCATTCCGTCCTAAATATAAACACAGCAATTTCTGTGCTGTGCAATGGGTTAAAAAATAAAAATAAAAAATGAATGTTATTTCAAGAGGAGATTTTAAAAACATGTAAATGTTTCTCTGCTTCTCTTTGCAAGATTCACATCTCTGCTCACTGAGATGATGTTAGCACTACATTCAACAGTATGCTTGTAGGATATATGCACAGGGACACCTGTAAAACGTTTAAATACATTTGCTCGGGGACTAATAATAGACAGGAAAACACAAGACTATTTACCCTGAACCTCATGTGGGTTTTGAGTGCTGCTGCCTCTACATTGTTCCTGGGAGCCAAGATAGTTTTTTTCATTTAAAGTTAGCTCAGTTATACATATATATATATGTATGTATATAAACACGTCAAACACACCACACTTGTACAGGTACATCTCTTCCCTAAGGAACTGCCCCTACAGACTGTGATGCAGACGCACCTTCAGTGGTATGAGGCAGAAATTCCCCCAGAGAAATCTGTGGGCTTGCTTACATTATTGTGCAAGAGAAAGATGAGTAACATGAGGTGAACTAAAAGAAACAAAAATGGAATAAAATCACAACCTAAACCAGAACTTTAGATTAACAAACTTAGGAGGGAGAATATGTGCTAGTGGAACTGGGGCTCCTGTCTCTGATAATACTGGTCCTAGCATCTTTCATCTGTCACTAAAAATTAACTTCATAGAAAATGATCTTAGAAGGGTGTGATCACACTGCAGTGCCTGGAGAGCTCTCAAAGGAAGCACATGCTCGACGGTGTGATCACAGCAAAACGACAACGGTGTGATCTAAAAATAAATTGGTTCTTTGCTCTGAAGCTGGTTTCTCCCACAGATACCCAAACCAGAGCCTCCAATTACTGCTTTAAGGGCCAGGCAGCGATATAAACAATCTGTGGATAGCACTTGTTTTCTATATATCATGTCTGCATGTCAGGAAGGTGAGCTTGTTACCGTGTGAGAAAGCATAAACAAAGGATTTGATCATAGGCTATGCATATGAGTAGACATCCACTCAAGTATTTTAATATAAAAACTCCTTCCCAAACATATAGCAACCTTCATTATTCATTGTCCAAGAGAAGACTGGACCACAACAAATCACAGTTCAGATCCAGGAGTGCTAAAAAATGAGCCTGTGAAGCTGTATCCAGCAGAGCATCATTTTGAGAGGAATAAGTCCTTTTGATAAGTCATCATACAATGGGCATAACTGCAAATGACTGTCCAGAATGTGAGCAATTATTCATCACTGCCTGAGCTCAGTAGCTCTGCCAGGTACACTGCAGGGCTCACGGCACTTCTGCATCATCCTTCCCACAGACCTAACAGCAAAGCAACCTTTTTCCTCACTGAGCATCAATATGCCACTGGGGAAACATTCTCCCCTTCATTCAGCTGATGAAGAGCCTGCAATGCTAATTGTGAGGATGACTGTAATTGTATCCTGTGTATTTCAGGTGCTGGTCTCAAACAAAACAGAGCTCCCATCCTCTAACAAGAAAGCTATTTGTGTGCTGTGTATTATGTCACTACATACATACATGAACAAATAAAATGGTTAACATTTCATTACCATTTAAGGTCCCCACTGAACAAAGAGAAAGCCTTCTGGCAGCTTAGTCTCTACATGTCCTGAGGCACAGAACAGTATTTTGCCAGATTTACAATATATTCAGAAGAAGGGGTCCACAATCAAGATCAGAGAGATTGTTTTGTTTTTATTTTTTTTCTCAGGTTTCCTATTTTAACTAAACAAAAAGAATAAACTTTGCGCCTTTGACTCAAAAAGTGCTACCAAGAAAACCATTTGCAATTACGTAGGTGCAAGTCTGGACATGGCCATTCACCAAGACTCCAAAAGAATCCCGGTCCCTAATCTGAGAGGCAATTTATCCCTGAAGCAGCTAGATTAGGTGAGAACCACCTGCATGCTGCTTTACCAAACTGGTAAGTGGCTGGATCTGAGAGAGCCCATCCCAAAGCCAAAGGGAAGTGATCTGCATCAGAAGTTACTGCACAGTAACATTTGAGATCATCCATTCCCTAAGTTCTTTACACAGTGGTGGCTATTTTCCCTTAACATTGAGACAATTTTGGGTTTTGCCTAATATTATTTTTAACATAAATACATATAGAGACCCACAAACAAAGCTCTACATCCTTACTTGAAAATCACCTCAAATCACTCCTCACACACTTTCTATCAACTAACTGCTACATTCAGAGTGGATTGTTTACTAGCAAACAGATTTGGAGCAGGCAAATGCTACAAAGAAACTATCCCAACCCCAGCATTTCTGTAATGCCATCAAGCATTTAAACTCATGGACAAAAACATTTCAAAACCAAACACCCATAAGGTGTCAGGACACTTTACAGTGTATAAGAACCTGAAAATAGGCCCAAAATAGAAGTCTCAATTACCTTATACTGGACAGAAAAAAACCACGAAACTTCCAGAGATAACAAATTTGCTCTGTTTTATTTTTTTTTCCTTTTATCAATCTATTAATTCACTGACATGAGGAAATATTAGTTTAAGTTGATGCTATACCAAGACACTTGGTGACTTTCTCCACCCTTGCTGCTCATCACAAACACTTCCCTTTGCTCCCTGTAGGAGTAGAACATTCGTCCTGGAAGCCCAGAGTGAGGCTGCGCAATACACACATGGCTGTGCAGCACCTTGGCTCACCTCCACACTGCGCCTCGGAAAGAATGGCTTTTCATGGCTGGGAATGCTCTGGCATTGAAGGGTGTGGTACATCTCTGAGAAGCCAGGATAAAAACATGTAAGTTGCAAGCCATTTTACAAAGGAGCTGTTGAAGGGCCTCATAAGGACAATGCAGAAAGGGTAAGCATGTGTTTGTGTAGACACTTTCCAAAGTAACAAACAAAGGTGTTTACAAATAATTTTAAGGTCTCTACAGGCAGACCTAAAGACACACACGCCCCACCTCACTGAGCTCTTGTACTAATACTAGTTACTCGTAGTCCTAGGGTCTCCATTCAAAGCTAACAATACCTTCATCAAAGCTTTGAAACTCAGTTTCAAATCACCTGCTCCTCCACTTCCACCTGAGCACCCACACACAAGGAGCACCCAGTGCACCAGGCAGATCTACTGCCCTCACACATGGCTTTCCAGACATTACCTGCTCCGTGCCAGGACAGGTCCCTGGATCCCTGGAGCTGCTGCCTCGGCCTGCCTCACACCTCAGATTCCCTCAGGGATGGGAGACGCGGTCCGAAAAGCTTTCACAGACACGTTTGGTGGCGCTGGCTGCACCGTTTGGCCGGGCCTCCCTCCCAGCTCCCCTCAGGAAGCTGGAAGCAGTCCGGGAGTGATGCGGAGCCACACCCTTCCCTCAGCACCTGCTGGCACAGGGGCAGGAGCGTGGCTCTCCAGGGGCGATAGGGGCTACAAGAGTAGGCAGGATTTATTCCCGCGTGTCAAAACTCCGTTTCTGCAGTCAATAGCCCTGCTGCGTTTGCCAAAACTCCGTTTCTGCAGTCAATAGCCCTGCTGCGTTTGCCTCGCACCCAGAGCGTGTGTAACCCCGCGGGCTCGCCCCGCATCCTGTCACACCGGCGCCTTCCCAGACACCTCCCTGCTCCTCCCAGCTGCGACATCGGGAACAGCGCTTGTGGGCACGGGAAGTCCCACTGGGGTTAACTGCTTGTCAAAGGTACGCATGTTCACCATATCCATGGAGCATCTTCTCCCCTCCCTTCTGAGAAATAAAATTTTGCAGTCATAAGGACTCCGGTCTCTCCTCTCCCCTGTACTCTTTTAACTGAAAGGAAAGAAGAAAAGGTGGGAAGTGAAAAATAGTTTAAAGAGCACGAACAGCACTGAAATGACTAATAGAGAATAGATATCCAGGTAGAAGGACTGGGAGACAGCACAGAACACAAAGTTAGCTCCTACCTTCTGCATCTGTCTGTGACAGGTGAGCACAAAAGTTGGACACGCTCTGCAGTCTAGCTCCAGAACCCACTTTCCAGTTGTTCTTGTTGAAACAGTGGCACTTCAGTGCTCTTCTCTCCTGCTTCTGTTTGATTACTAATCCTTACTGCACAGGAAAAGCAGAGTTGTATTTCATTTAACCCATTCAGCCTCTCCGTTTCTTCACAAGTTTTCACTTTTGCTTTGGAAAGCCAGCATTGTAAGTATGCATACAGGCACGCCTGCCGTGGAATTGTTGCTAGCTTCTGTAGTCTGTGTGTGAGCACACACGTGAGCTCTAAATTGTGCCTAAAATTGTTTCAGGGGTGGAGCCCTTTGTAACTAGTTTTATTTCAGCTGCAGGCATCATATCAAAAGAGAGACAGCTATCCATAGATCCCTTTAGTATTCATTTTTAGTAAGTTCTTAACTCTGAAAAAAAAGTTGACTTTACATTTACTTTAAAACTACAGCCTCAGTCACAGTTCACAAATAAACTTTTGACAAAAGAAACTTCAAACTTAAATACAATTCACAGCTAGATTTGGGTCTAGGCAAAGTCAAGCAGACCCTTAAAATCCGAAACCAGCAGCAATTTGGATATAGACCTGAACTTAACCAAAGACAATGGCAGCACAGGTTTCTTTAGTTTTTCCTCTAACAAATGCCATGCAATTCATAAATCCCCTGAAAACTCCCATGAAGGAACAATTTAGCAACATAAAAACTGTTAAAGGAAAAGGAATCTAGTTGGATGCATTACAAGGAAAAACTTGTGGTTTTAATCATGTGGATACTAGAAAAAACATTGCATAACAACTTATGTGTTGCTGTTGTTTTATTTTGCAAACAGATGAATCTGCCCCCCATTGATTTTGTCCTCTGCTTAGTATAAAACAAATAAATAAAGAAATACAGCGACTACAAATCAAGAAAAACAGATTCTGGTCCAGCAATTACAACAGCTACTAGCATTTCAACCCTATTTAATATTATGACCAAGGTTTCCTAGATTATGAGAATAGCTTTAAAGTTTAGAATGCTCTTTTATGTTTTGCCTTCCAGTTTTAGAATCCTTTTTAATCAGTAGTTCATTTTAAACCATAAAAAAACCTTGCTTTCCAGTGGAAAGATGAAGCTTCTACCTTTGGGTAACTCCACATGTTGATTCTTCCATGGAAGACATCAAGATGTGCAATGAAATCTCCAGAACTTGTATCATTACCATCTTCTTAGCCATGCTGCTGCTTTAGATAATCAAAAGGGACAACATCCTTGCCAACTCTTGACAAGCCTAGATGTGCACAGCTCCAAATGGAAGTTTCTAGCAGACTTGTAAATGCATCAGACACAGAAGCAATTTTATTCCAGGGACACGGCTCTCTTCATCCCTGCTGTTCAGTCTCCATCTAGCAGCTAGCCATGAAAGGTACACAGTACTCAAACCCTACCATTACTCATCCCACAGGGGACAGAGTTCAAATAAAAGTCACATCTTTTCCACAAGCAAAAGCTATCCTCTACTTTCCTGTCAAAGCTAACTCTGCCACAATAAACAAGGATAAGCCCTAACAGGAAACCCAACACAAAAAGGCAACACCTCCACTAAGCAGCAGGGGAACCACAAGATACTGAAAGACAAAACACTCCAGAAGAGCATCTAGTGGTGGTGCAGGTGCATGGCTACCTATGTTGTCCTTGTCAGGAGAAACAAAAATCGCATATTGTTGTCGAAATTATTGTCCTGCCTCTTTAGATTCATATTTTCTTGTAAGAAAAATAAATGTGGGCTTTGGGCCAAGCTGTGACCCCTTCTTTTTGCATCAGAAAGTGGTTACATGAACATGTGCTTTTTCTTTTTTCACCCATACTCTCAGTTAGCCACTGGCTAATGCCATCCTGTTAGGTGTCACCTTATATCCTAAGTTTCATGATATTGGGTCAAACCAGCACCTGAACCCCTGGCCTTCTATGAATAAACCAAACATTCAGATTAGTTTAAAGCTTTTAGCCCACTGGCAAGAAAAAGTTTGAAACCCAATCCCAAAGGTTCAAAAACTAGAAGGCAAAATCCCCTACAAATTCAGATGAATTTAAATACCCAATCATTAAAATGTCTCCCATGGCAGTGAGACCCTCAATTAATGTTTTTTCTGAAATACCAAGGTTAATAATGCTCTTGTAGTTCTTGTGTTCTTGTTGATAAACTACAAGGGAGTACAGAGACAGGGAAAATGTGACTGCTCATGTTGGAATCTAGCCAGGACACATCCAAAAAACAGCTGTGCCTACTGCATTAAAGCAGATACTGTGTAAACATATCTGGATTAATTTTAACCCCATACAGACTTAATATATGAGCTCCTGAGATGCTGAAATAAAAAAAGAAGTGACCAGACTTTTACCATAACTAGCAACATGAAACATCAATTAAATTTCTTTTATTAAAAAAAAAAAAAGGAAAGACTAATCTGCTCATACTTCCAGGTTCCAGCAGGGATATGACAAAATCAGAAGCTGTTAGTGTCGGATTTGTGCTCGAGGCCAGTGCTTACCTAGAAAAAAGCAAGGCAAATATGAAGCAAACCTTTGCCCTGTGGTTTCACAGAAAGTTTTGCATATGTACTTTTCCTCTGGGAGAAAGGACATGATCCTTGTGTTGAAATTGTTTTCACCACTTACCCTTTAGTGAAAACAAGATAATCCACTGATTCAAGATTATTCTCAACTCTCAGTAAGACACTGATGGGTCACTATGGAATGAACACAGCAGGACCACAGGCATGTGCCTCCTGCCACTAGGTCTATCCAGAGGCTAGGCTGGCTTCTGGGTGTCCCAGATGAGGTCAAGAAGGAACAGTTGAGATTAATGCATAGTGAATGGATACTGCTGAACACGATATCCCTCCTTGCCTGATCACTGAGGTGATTTTGAGAAGGAGTAACCACTACAGGAGCTGTGGCATTGGGATTTCAACTGTTACATGACCAGAGGTCAGCAGTAAGACTTCTGCTTCCTCTTTTGTTATATCTTTCATGGGAATAGACTACCAGGATTCCTTACTGCCAGAGGCTGTTTCCAAAGACTACCTAAAGATCTGCACACTTTACTGGACAGGACTATAGTTTAACTAGTTATGGCTGTCTAACACTTACAGCACTGTAGCACTTAGTTGGTCACCAGATGCCCACCAAGATGCTCTATCACTCCTCATCCCCAACATGACAGAGGGAGAAAAACTGATGGAAAAACTTGTCGAATATGATAAATACAGGAATTTTACTCACTGGTTACTGTCATGGATAAAACAGACTTGACTTTGGAGAAATTAAATACTGAGAAATAAAACCAAAACACCTTGCTTCTTCCCCAAGGGAAATTTAACACCTAACTCTTCTACCTCCTGTCCTCTCCCCCTAAGCAGCGACCAAAAGATTCAGCCAAGACTCACAAAGCCTCTGGAAGAGAAGCTTGGGTATTCATGCAAGGATGAGAAGAATCTGTGTTCAGGTCTGAACCTCCCAGAAGATAACTGTAATCAGGAAACCATGGCATAGTCATGTTACAATCTGGTGTTCTTGATTGCTCACTTGGCCATTTAGCCAAAGAGCAAGGATCTGGGGTGTTGTGATTATGGCTGGGTCACATGCTTAAAAATGGGATGTGTACCTAGCTTTGCTTTCAGAATGTCTGGTTTCTCAGATAAGAGCAATGGCCTAATCAAGGGAAAAGGATGGCCATTACATTTAGCCTACTACTTGCATTTTACCCAGGGATATGTTCAAATATTGCACAAGATAATACTAAACAGTAATCTTATATGCTAGGTGAGTGAGTTGTTGGCTCAATGAGAAGGTAAAGAAATAAGGGTCTCTGGGATGTCAAATCAAGTCCGCTACTACTGGGGACATTATGGCATTTCTCTCTTTCAATCAGCTACACAAGGGTCTGAAAATTGTAGGCTTCAGCTTACTCTGAAAACAATAAATCTTTTCACATACTGATTTTTTAACTTATTCTTTTTTTAGAGAAATGACTTTAAAGTAAGTTTTGGTTCAATCTGAACTGAGCTTTTTTCAAAATTGAATAGTGCACCAATAGCTCCATTCTTCCCAGACTCTCACTATTGCAGGATAGACATGTCCTTTAGCCCCCTGAATGACAGCTTCTCAAGTATACAGAATGAATCGTGTCAACCCTTCAGGAAAGCAGCCCAATTCCATGTTCAGGAGACGTTACAAAGTCCTTAAGGAAGGGTGGAAAGTGCATTACACACCGATGGGCTCTGCTGTACACATTAATTGCATCAAAGCCCATTATCCTCTTGCAGTATCTCTTGCACTAGTTTATCTCTGCTGCAGAGGCCTGGCCACACATGAACTCTTTCAGGTGCTGAGGAATGTTGCAGAGGAGCTGACCTGTACAACTTTTGTATAGATACAGCTACAAGCAGAGCTGATTTTATTGTGGTTTGCCAGCCTGCAGCCACTGATGTCAGCAATGCAAGAGAATAACGAGGTATCAGCTTCATTCCTACCTACCCTCCCTTCTTGGAAACTTTCACAAAATACAGCTCAGAACTGTGGAAACCAATGCAGTCATCAGTATTTTGCTATAATCTGCTTCAGGAACAGAGCAACTCACAGGCACTTGGTCTGGAAGGATTCTCTTCTCTTAGCTCTTTCTTGATAACTGAGCCAATTCCTGTGCTGTGCTGTCCAAGAAAGCCTGCAAATAAATTTACTCTTTGTATTCAAAGAATTAGGTACCTCTCTTCATCCATTTCCAAGATGAGTGAAATGGCAAGACTGTCACTTCATATTTATTTTGATTCTCACCCAAATCAGGCGAGACTTTTATTCAGGCCAGCTTTCTAAACAAGCTGATAGCACTACACCAAGTTTCAGCTCTTCATCCTTAGGCTGTTTAAAGAAGAAAAGCAGCATGTAATGATAATGTCAGCGTTCAAATAGCAAAAAACAACTTCAAAGTGTTGTGACTAATTCTATGCAAACTTCATTGTGAAAGGCACTCCAATACACTGCACCTCAGGATACAAGTGAAGGCACTATTCCATTGCTAAGACTATACTTGGATACACAAAGATTTCCCTGTAAAAAAACAGAAGAACTTACATGGAATGGAATGAATGCTGTTTTTAAACCGGCCCAACTACTCCTGAGTTAAAGCCATGTCAAGCAAAACCAGGACACAACTGAACCTATTGGAAGGGAAGAGGTGTTAATTTTTTCCAGCATGGGATAGCTCATCTAGTTTTTCTGATGTCCCACCCCAGATCTTAAGTTATTTACAGGAAATAATTCTAACAGCTTTCCTTAAAAGCAGACACTTTGAATCCTGCTGCTTATTAAGAAACTGATCATAAGGACACCGCAATCCCATTTTCTTTTTCTGCATCATGGATTTAAATATTGCGTAGGGCAAACTTGGCAGCCACACAGAGAATCTCATTTAGACAGATTAACCTGTAAACACAGAGAGATCTGAAGGGTCTCTGTCCAGTCCTTGATGCACGGGATTTAAACAGGAATAATTATATTTAGCAAGCATAAACAGACACACACTCAAAAAGTAACGTATACACGCATTAAATGAGGTGATGCCTTATCCATAACAGACACCCCCTCAGCTGTTTGTTTTCCTTTTATTTTGGTTTTACATTTTAGTGATATATAAAATGTAGAAGAAATCACAGGTGGTAAGCAGATTTGAGCTAGAGAACTGATTTCAAGGGAAAACATTTTTAATTCTTATACAAACAAATATCGTGATTAATGTTGATTCTTGTGTTCCACTGGTGAGCAAGGAGCAAAAGGCCAAGGCTGGCCATTTGTATTCAGGTAACATTTGAAAACATAAAGGACAGTCTCCAAACTCCCAAATGTTTTCTGGATAATTCTATCCGCTCCACCCAAAATAGCAAAACAAAGAAAGCCTAGATCACACATTTAACAAAACATGTTATCACATGAAACAAAACCAGAAAAACCTGTTCCCCATGGATGCCACACAAAGATCAGCCCTTTGTTCAGAAGGTCTTGTCCAGAGCTCAGTCAAGGGCTGAATTTCCAAAGGCTTTGGACTAGGCATAGACTGTTGTGGCAGAGAGGAGGGCAAAGAAGGAACAGTAACCAGCTATTTCCAGGCCCGATCTCAGTATGTTGTGATGATTGACAAAACTAAAGCTATTTTCACCGTGGCTGGACTGAGTCCTAAGAGAAAGTCTTGCTGAACTATGCTGCCCTGCCCAAACCTTTAGGGAAACCAAAGAAGCCAGGTTTCCCTTCCCTCTGAGCTGACTCCTTTTCCCCCCCACAGAGTGCACCTGGGCTCCTGGTGCTACACACACCCTGAGGCCCTCAGTAATGGAAACAGCTTCTCTGCTTCCCACAAGCCTTAGCCCTTGCTGGGAACAGGGAGCTTGCCAGGCAGAGATAACAATACAGCAAAGCTTTGGAGGGAAGAAAGAAGCTGGCTACATCACAGCCAACATGAAGAAAGATCCTCCTGGAACTATTCCAGCTATTCTCCATTTAAACATTCAAGCTTTTTCTCTCAGCACTCTTTCCACACTCCCCCCAGAGATCTCATGCTATTCACTGTGAAGTCTAAAGTCACCTGCTCTTAGCTGGGCTTGGCACTGACTACCACAAATGCTGCTTAGGAGATACAGAAGCAGAGAGAAAAGTTGAAAGCAAAACCTCTGACAAGCAATTCTCACCCCACGCCCACATACATTTATCCCTCGTAATTCCCGGTCCATTTATACACATTACTTCCGCTAAAGAAAAGTAAATCCGGTGCCAAAACATAGCTCTTTGGTTAAAAAAGTGTTATATTCAGCAGAGGTTTTAACTCTAGCATACTAAACACAGAGTCATTAGGATTTAACACTATTGAAATGGAAATCGAGACAGAAACCTTTCCAGTTCTTATACTTTGGAATTGGAAGAGGACAACACCGATGTAATTGCATTAAAAGATCCTCTGGAACAACATGCCCTTCATAGAAAGTACTTGGAAGCATGAGGCACCACATAAGCTCTTGCTGATGTCTTCCAGCATCAGGCAGCAAGGAAGCTAAGGACAGCATTACAGCCTCGCTGCCCAGCAGAGAAAAGTCAGCAACAAAACAGAACAACAGGGGCTGTCAAGAGGATGATCCTTCTCTCCATCTCAGCAGACTCTCGCAGCACAGCTCTCTCCAGTGGCTCAAGGCAGTGACAGTTCTTTTCCCAGGCTCTATCCTTGTGCAACCCCTACAGGGCATGAGAAGGTGCCCAGATCCTGGCAGCTGTTTCCATATGCCTATGGCTCAGATCTCTGACAAGGGATTCTGGAACGAGGTTTCTCTCATTCATATGAGAGGTCTCATAATGAGGTCTTTAGTCATTAACAAAGCAGCCTTCTAGGGCAGAACTCCAGCTGCGCCTGAGATCTTGCCTCCACAGAGATGATTTTTTTCCAGCACACAGGTTTAGTCTGACAAGAAAGGGAAAGAGTTGCTTTTACCAACCCAGGGATTTTCAGTTGCAGCAGTTGAAGGTTTCTGTTTACTCTTAGATCAGGGTAAGAAATCTCTTGCTTCTCTTTCCTGCCACTTCACAGCTGCCGGTTGAGCTTCTGTGCTTGCCGTTCCTTTGCCTCAAAGGCAAACTTGGTGTCCTGTAGCTGGGCAATGGCCTCCTTGGCCTCCTTCAGGTCCTGACAGATGAGCTCATACTTCTCTGTCAGCTCCCTGTTCTCTCGGCGCAGCTCCTGTACCACCTGGTTCACCTCTTCTGTCTGCTTGGTACAGTGGATCTTCAGCTGCTCTACCTCAGAGAGCATGATCTCCATGTTCTTGACCAGTGACTCCAGTTTCTCTTTGGACATGGTGTCAGGATCAGTTCTATTCAGTCTGCCCAGCCCAAATCCAAAAGGGACAAAGAAAGCCACCCTGTGCAACATGCACCAAGACGACTGGCAATCACAGTCTTGTGGTCTCTTTTTATACACCCTGCTGCTCATCCTCCTCCCTTCCCTTTCCTTCCCCAAAGTGTCTCTAATCTTCTTTGCTTGGTTAATCTACTTATTTTTATTGCGTTGTAGAAATTGACTGAAGGGCTGACAGCCCTGCAGTAACATATGTGCTGTGCAGCAAAAGCCAGAGCAATAATGAGACTCTGTGTAGCCTGTCCACAGAAAAACAGCTTTCATCTGAAGAATGCTCTTGGGAACCCCTTGCTGTATTAAAGTACAAAGAAACCTCTTCAAGCCAGACGCCTACTGCAATCCTGTGCACCCAGTCCCAAGAGCACAGCCTGACTTTCATCTTACATATATGGAGGTAAGCAAGCTTACAGCAATACAAATCATGTATAGGCAAAGAGAACTAACCTCAGTTTCTCTTCCTCTCTCCTAGTCTTATGTTTGGGCAAGATGGAAGGAACAAAATATAAAATTCCTGTTTTTTCCCCCAGGAGAAAATCTATCCAACTACAAATGCTGCAACAGCCTCATCTTTTATTGAAAGCAGTCACAATGATTATCTCAATCAGTGGCAACCACAGTTACTGGGCCATGTACCACGTGAAGGTGGCTTGTGTTCTGTTAGGGACATACAGGCTGAAATTTTAAACCTTAGTACCCTTTCCTTCTCTTCAGCTCCATCAGTAACACTGGCCCCAGAATTCACATAAGAACTTACTGCTGTACACACTTCACCCATAACAGGGTGGCAAATGGCTACTGAGCACTACTGAACTTGTGAGAATCAGGACTGAGACATGCCAGTCTCAACACCCTGATTACTCAGGTCACATCACACAGCAGGGTGATCCCAGCAGCCACAAGGGATTAAGTGAGTCTGGCCGACTTTCTGAAGTTTGAGCCAGACTTTCTTAGGTATCCAGTTAATTAATGCACTTGACAATAAGAATCATTAATTAGCCAAGTGTCTGATGTAACAGTATCACCCTTGAGAAATTAATTTGTCTGAGGTGATACTTAGTGCATGTGCTCCCCAGGAAAGAACCCATGCTATTTAGCACTGATTGTCTGGCCAGGGGGCACAGACCATGGCAGAGACAAGAATGCAGGTTTGCTCTTGGGGAACTTGCAAACTAAGAACAGAAAAGTGCGTCTCTCTCCTTCCTCCTCACATCAGGAACATTTCCTTCAAGCTGAGTCTGCACCTTTTCAGAAGCATTCAAATTGTTCTACACACCCACAGAAAGGCAGACTCTCATTTGCCATACAGCACATAGACATGGATCTGTGCTCACTGTGTTCACCTCACAGAACTACGTTCCAGTGCACAGTACTGCATAACAGCCTTTACTCTTGCATGCTGTTTTGCAATTCCAGTTCCCCTTTAAAGGATCCCGTAGAGCCTTCACATACATTCAATACCAGATTGAGAGAGAATACACATGTTCATGTGCAGAGCTCCCTCATATAAATTTTTCCTTTCTCCACAGAAATGTGAGAAATCTCCATATTTTTCTCCACAAAATGTTGCTTTTTTCAGCAATGGAGAGTTTCAGATGCTTCACCCCACAATTCATTGCATCTTCTTCCTTTCTAGGCTCAGAGAAATAAAGCTCTTTCTTCCAGGAAATTTTACATCTCCTCCAGCACTGGATGAAAACACTGCTGGATGCTGGCCAAGTCTTGACAGTGTTCAAAGGCCTGGGACTTCTCACAGCTGGAGGTTAAAGAGCTGCTCACAAAGCCAGCCATCTTACTGCCTCTCACACAAGTGCACCAGCAGACCCCTCTCATCCTGGCAGATGGAGCACTTTGCACCACACTTTGAAATGAGCAGAGTGACATCCTTCAGATGAAAAGAGAGTGGGAGAATCTAAACATAATTAGAATATGTCCTAAAGTCCTTGAAGAAACATTTGCACTGGCTGTCAGCCCAGATCCCACGTGATGCACATGGCACTGGAATAGGCTGGAACATGCTGCAGCATTACAAAACAGCAGGTCTTCATTAGTGAGGAATCTTCCCTGTCTCCACAACTGTACACACTGCACCCAAACAGTTTAAATCAAGCAGAATTACAATGATGCACAGAGAGAGTGCCACAGAGGCCATCTACTTGGATATTAGTAATTGATACATCATCTCTCACTATCTTACTCTCAAAATTATTTAAGTTGCCTTGGATACAGACAGAATCTTGGCAACAGAAAGGGGGTAAGAAACACTACTGAAATAACAATGTAAAATGAAAACAAGGAGTAGCATGACAGGAGTTTCTACAAAGACATGGGAATTGTTACTATGCGTGGTTTGATTTAAAATAGTATTTGATGAAGTAAGAAGTAGGAATTAAAAGTGTGTTCATGAAAATTGCAGTGGGAGAATGATGCAAAAAATCACTAGACCTACTGCAACAAGATTAACTTTAACTGTAGTTTCTTACCTTTAGTCACTACTGGACTCCACTCTTGCAGACAAACTGGAGGAAGAGGCAAACACCAATAGTGAATTAATTTTCTGGGGAAAAATGCAGAACAGTGTAACTGAGAAAAACAATTCAAACCACAAGTATACAGTGCAAATGGACACATAGCAAACAGCAGTCTTAGGAGTGTTGGGGAAATTGCATGCTAAGACAGAAATTAGAGGCAACACAGCAGGGGAAAATAATAAAGCCCTGCTAGACTGTATTACATAGAGGGAATGAGGTAGCTCCAGCTTTTCCCTCCACCCTGCTGGAGGGAAAATGTCATGTTTTGTTCTGGATATTTGTCATAAAGGGACCAAGAAAGAGTTTGAAACTTAGACAAGTGTTCAGAGAAGATGCTGATATCAAAAAGTGTGAACTCTATGAACCAGGTTTAAGAAGAAGGATTGAAAACTACATGGCAAGGCATTTCTAGGACTGTTTTGCAATCATGTCCAGGTCCTCTGAATGTTCTAGGAAAGACAGCTCAGCTGGAAGAATATTTCTGTAATTACTAAGGGCCTGACTGTGCAATTGTAATTTTGAAAACACCAGTGATTTCTGTGGTCTCAGCCAAATGGCACCTCTGTTGTTATTTCATAGCCATATTAAATCAGGCAAAATTAGTGTTAAACTTCTCATTACAGTACATGCTACACTGAGAGACACCATTGACAAGTCTATCAACTCTTTTGTGCCTGTTCTTTCTCTGTTCTACCTTTCACTCTGCATATGGGTTTGAGATATGTGAAAGAAGGATGCACAGGGCCAGTTAAGAACAAAAGAGGGGAGCAACCACTGGGAACATCCACTCCTGCTCTTGTGGATGGCAGGAAAATTGTACAAAGTGGCACCGGTAGAAGTGAAACTTCTTGTGCTTTTCCATAATGGGTGGGAGCTACAACTTCTGACTACACCACCACCACAGTCAGCTATGCTGGTTTTAGCCCTAGAAGCAAATGGCAGTATGAGGCTGCCAAGCTGAGGATGGTTCATGTGAGACATACTTTTCTTCTTCACAGGTCTCTGAGCCAAAGAGAATCAACCACTCCTCTCACTCAGATGCACACGCAAGCCAGAAATGCAGTTTTCCCATCACATTCATACCTCTCAGAGTCTGAGAAGGAAACACAAAAATCATATTCTTTCAGTATCTGTCTGAAAGCAGATCATAGGTGTTCCAGTTTCTAGTGTATTTAACAGGGGCCCTGGGAACATTTGAGGAAAAAATCATTAAGCTACCTCACTCTCTCTTTGAAGTTTTTCCAGCAAGAAAGAGAGACAATTCACTATCCTAGAATTTTAAATGGGAAGAATGGCTTTTAAGTAACTGCTCAAGCTGGAAAAGCAAGCCACTTGGTACAAATCCTGCGAAATAAAGCTTCACATACCTTACCTTCTCAGGCACATTCTTAGATTGCTGTATCTACTAGTTTTTCCAGTCACAGACACAAAAGTATAAGGCAACATTCACACAACAGCTGTGGAAGACAGCACTGTAGTCTCTTTGTAGGTAACTTAAGGTTATCATCCCCAGCTTACAATGGTCATTATTTTAACAACTGACTTTTTTTTAAGAGACATACAGTATGCCACTAACTGTAGTGGAAGAGTTAGAGCCCTCCAATCTGTTTTTTCTTGCAGCCTTTTCACTTAATCATGATTTACCCCCAGTGGTAAGTCTAGCAGCCAGTCCAGCATTTCCAAGCTCTGAGCTTCACCATCTAGGAAGTCTACTTGGGTAAACGCATTTTATACAAAATCATTACAAAGCAAAGTATAAACAGCTCTCACATCTATAGTCATAGTAAAACCACTTGAAGAAAAACCAAACAAAATTAAACAGCCCTAAACAGCCCCAAAACAGCCCCAAAAACAGCC
>VWYI01008106.1:1516-73910 GCA_013399455.1 Anthoscopus minutus | reverse complement strand
ATATTTTAATATATATAGAATATAAAAATATATTTTGTAGCATACATTATTGTAAGCCAGATAACTGCAGAGCACACTTAGCATGCAGGGATCGGACCATCTGCAGACCACAAGCAAAGTCAGAGGTTGTTCAGCTGCGTGTGTGTGATTGCAGAAAGCACAGCTGACCTGCCCACGTGTTTAAGTCTGAGGAAGCCAGAACTTCACTGGATTAGCTATGCACACACAAACCATCTGGGTGATACACATACAATCACTGCCCTCCTGGGTGCGAGCTACTGCAAACATTGTGTAATTTTAGATCTATGCATTCTTTGAGGATAGCTAAACTATCAAATACCCACAGAGTATCTGTGTATTTTTATAGTCTTCAAATTTCATCTAAATAATTTTTCTAGGCAAAGTAAAGGGACATACTGGAAATAGAAGAAGAGATGGTGCCTTGTCAAACAATGATTTCAAATCAGTTACACACAGTTCCTTGAAAAAGTCAATTAGACAATACATAACTCTCTGAAATAGAGACAAGCTTGAACAAGATTATTTCCTAATCTGATATCATCTAGTACTGTTAGCTTGTATATCCTTCATACCTTCTTAACAAGAGTTTCTGGACAGTTTGGTCACGAGGACCTTACTGTACATGCAGAACAACAGTGCTGCAAATACTTAAACTTTAACCAGTGAATTTCTTTATATTATCCATATACTTAAATATAAAATTGAAACATGCTTTGATGTTTGACCTTCTGGTATAACCACCATGAATTTAAATTTAATTGCTGCAAAATAAAGATAAAAAATCTTGTGGGAAACCACTATCGTTTTATATGTACAGCCTCAGAACCAAACCTATGTCTGTCCTGTCTGTCCCAATTATATGGTTACTGCAGGTAGCAAAGGTAGGTAGGATATCCAAAGCAACATGCTTGGCAGAACAGCAGGAATCAGATTGGAATATTGGAACAATACAACTTTTTATGACTCCTTGTAGCTCACATATAAAATTAAATGTAGTTCTCATGCACAGCTTTATAAGGGAAACATGCACATTACCAGACTGATAATAGGATTCTCCCATATCTTTTTTTGTCATCTTCTTGATGTTGCCTCTCAGCATGGATAATGCAGATCTGGCACAAGGGCTTGCTTGCATTACATTACTTGGATGTGGATAACTGCATTTATTTAATGCATGTTAATTTTAAATAAAGGGTAGCCACAGTAACACTGCAGACATCAGAACAGGGTACATAGATATGCACTGAGCTATAAATAAATTATCTGAAATATTGGAAGCAATAAAGCAGTATATACCAGTTTAAATGAAAGTTTATGCTTTGCAGCTGGATACTTCCATTACTTAACCTGACACACAGAAAGGGTCACTGAAGGGGAGTTCTGAGGGGAGAGGATGACTATTTAATTTGCCACAGAGTTGCACACAGCCGAGGCAGCTGCAAGGTTCAAGAAGGCAGCTCAGTGCTCAGTCTGGGCTGCTCAACAGCCAGAAAGCAGAACAGACAGGGATAGGAAATGCAGTCTCTGATGTCCACACTGTTGTACAGTTGCTTAGCTTACATCACTTATGTTAAATTCCCTCATCAGCTCCAGGGACTTCAAAGCCACATTTTCCATCAGTCAGCAAAACTCTTACATGACCCCAGCCATGGCTCCTATGGCTATTTCTCTATTATATCTAGTAAATTCACTTGAAAATCACCAGAGGTGTGTTAGCCAAGAAGAAAAATTGTAGCACTAAGGGAAAAGAGGGTTTAGCTCTGGTGTTCACTCACCACTATTTTATTTATCTCAGGAAGAAAATACAGCATATTTTTTGAAAAATAAAGCAAAGCAAAATAAGCCAGCCTTCCTCAACAAGATAACTAGCCAGCAAAACCCCCATGTTGATAAAATCAGGATGCTCCCTATGAGCTGTTTACTGCAACCTTTTCTCCCACTAACACTTAGATTTTCAGTCTTGTCCTTGTGTCTTGTTTAGAGGGAATTAGAAAATAATTTGATGTAGACACAGTATATTATCCATCTCTATTAGTTATATATATGTATGCATTGTTGAAATCGCTATTCTCAGTATATTTTTAAATTCAACTAATGTAAATCTCCAAAAGACAGGTACTAGGCTTTGCTTTAGATTAAAAAGAAACAGCTTGCTGCTTGCTTCGGCTTACTGCTTTGCTAGTCTAATTCTAAGTCTAATTAACTGCAAACAAGTCTTTTCTATTTTAGAAAGCTGAAAAAAGCAAAATTAGTTATGCAGTTTCATAGAAAGGAAGAAGGAAAATATTTTAATGGGACAAGTCACAAGGCAGCTGCATTAGTACTCCATCTGAGCAAATGCATTTAATAGCTTAGAACTACTGGACTGCTACCAAGCTGAATGGATTCACTGCTTGCTCCTGCAGCATATCTTGTGCAGCAAATGACTGCAGTACAGAGAAGCAATCTTTCTGCTTTCTTTCATTTGATCAGAGCACTGACCCCTTTTACTGGCAATCTGCATTACTAACTCAAGTTTAATTTTTTTAAACAGCTGCTCAGATTTACCTTAGCAAACATAATACACCCTTCCTTCTGTTAAAAAAGCCAAACAAAGCCATGTAGGCTATGCAGTGTACATTACATAATGCTACTGATTCATTTTACATTAAGGTAAAATTGAATTTAAGACAAGATTTAAGTTCTGGTCTTGGCATATTGCCATACTTGGGAAAGAAATAAAAGTTGATGGAAAACAGATTGCTCCATACCCTGGAATGATGCAATATTTGCAGAGCTAACAAACCCAGAGACATTGCCATACTCAAATTAGTGGGCTGTCTGACCCCATTAACAGCATTCACATACTTGCTATCTCATATAGTCAATGGAAAGGCCAGAAGCCTGAAAGATATAATGATAAAATTATTTACTTTCTAATACATTTAGCAAGCACAGATTTCATTCTTAAGGTCTTCCTGGGTCAAGGAAGCAGATGCAGGAACAACAGGAAGATGTTTAAACACAAGACAACAGGGAAAAAAAAATCAGTCATAATTAAGGAAATGAAAAATTTCTGCCTTTCATGCACAATGATGGAAGGAAGCACTATTGCCACTGCATGACTTTGGGATGGTTCTGTGGCCTCAATCCCCTTCTGCAGCCCTCAGCCTGTCTCAGGTTTTAGAAGATGCAACAAATACATGTGAATTAAGAGTTTTCCAAATTAATTAGTATGCTATATGCTAATGCCAAGCAGCAGGTAACACAAGCCTGTAAACACATGACTTTTATATTTCTGTTTATGTGGGCCAGGCACTGCACCTTGGTTATTGGTATCCTCTGATCCTGGTGAAGCAACTCCTCTGCAGTTCTCCCCTCATGTCCCTCTGCATTTTGTGATTCTGAACACACAAACTACTTTTGCCAACAATAAGAGGATTCTAGTGTTTCTCAGTAAGCTTCTTTGAACTTAATAATTACCTAATAATATGTGAGAAATGGCTTATTACCAGATTGGCAATTTCACTTTGCAGCAGCATAATTAGTATCTGTTCTTACAGATACAATTTTAGTTAACTTCAGAAAGTATTTTATATGTTTTCATATAGTTCACAAAATAAAAATAAAATTTTAGAAAGTCACATCACTGCTGTAAAGAAACTTCTTCCAAAACACAGACCTGGTAAAAAATAAACAAGTAAATAACTCTCCTATATCCTGATTAGGTTTGAAGTGATTTTTAACAACCTTTAAATTAACAATGATAGTCCAATGTAATTTTGGAAAGTTTTCATTCAGTGGACACTCATGAGGCCACAATGTCCCAGCTTTGTGTCCAGGCACGTCTATACATGATGTGGTCTAGAGACAGTGCTCAAGCCCTGGCACCTTGTGCCCTAGAAGTAGCATAGCTGCAGAGACAATTTACTCTACTTATTTAATATTAGATATTTAGCTTTTTTTAAGATCTGAAAACCTCCTACACAGCACTCAGTATTTTCAGTTGCATAAAGGGGAAAACAATCTTGAAAATTCTTAGAAAATTAAAAAAAAAATGGTTCTTGCTATTAAATGGTTAACTCCAAGTAGCATCAGCAACATCTGCTGCCTCTGCCCCATCCTTTGAGCAATGTGTTATTGGAAAAGACTTCAGATTTGCACAGAAAGGCAGAGCCTGGGAATTAGTATTTCTGCAGAAGCAGCAGTTTGAAAGCCACTGAGTGAAGACTGTTAGCCACATTAACTTTCACTTAAAAGCAAAGATTTCAAGGTTTTTTGTCTTTTGAGGTGCTGGTAATTTTCCAGTCATTTAATATTTTATGGTCTAACAGTACAATAAATGTTCAGGATGTTAAGTTGATTTTTGATGGAAGTGTAAAGATATAAAAAATAATCCAGTCAAAACCCAAGAGCAAGAAAATTATAGACTAAGAAATCTAGTGCTATTGGAATTTGGAAATTTTTTTAATTCTATAATTGGTCAAGAGAAACAATTAAAGAAATATGAAATACACTTCTTTAAAATAAATAAGACTACATTATGTGCAGGGACTTCAAATGTTTACCAGCCCAGAACACTTGAAAAGAATGAACTTAAGACTATAAAATATACTGAGAAAACAGATAAGATGTAAAACCAAGATAATATCACAAGATATAATCTGTTATTCAAAAATGGAAACCCACTAATTAGAAATATCTGAAAAATTGATATATACTTATAAAGAGCACAAATGATAACAAATTTTGAAGCAAAACATCTAGTCATTCAAATTCTGAGCCACTGCCTGGTAGTTTTCTGAAGATCAGATCATCTATTAAAAGCAAGCTACATTTACTTTATCAAATATAATATTAAATCATGTGGTTAAACATGGAATTGCAGTGCACATTTAGTGATTATTTTGCAAAGAAGCAATTCTTAAATATAGGTACAGAAATATGAAAAAGGAAAGAAGTTCAAGATCTGTGGTTTTTACCAATATCACTCGGTGCACATCAAATGTACACAAACTACATTGACAAAGCTAATGAACCAATAAAGTATTTAATAAATTTTTCTATCTTGTATTCCACCTTGAAATCACACTGACAGATGACAAGGTCTGTATAATGTGAATCTGTTCATATGTCTCCACCTGTAAGGTAAGAACTCTAATAGGAGAATCTACATGGTAAGCTGATGACCACAGCAAATAACGTCAGCAAATAATATCTCTTTCAACTTTTCTGATTGAACAAGATCTCCCATTTTGTAGGATTTGTAGATTTCCCATTTTGTAGGATTTGTGATTGGTGATTAAAGTACTTTTAACTATTCTAATTGAAAACCACATTTTTGTCTTTTCATTAGCTGAAAATATTCTTGCATTTGTGACTGAAACTGTTTATTGCTGTTCTAAATTGTTGTTTTTAGCTTTATATTAGAGATTAAAGTGGTTTGGAATTTTTTTCTAATTAATTATATTTAGTTTATAATAATGAGTTATAAAGCCTTCTGGTATTTTGGCATTGGGTGTCTAGGGCAATATCTTAAATAGTTTAAGGATAAATTATAAATTAGCAATAGTTGTCTTTACTCCACTAATAGTAGACCAGTGTGAAAGTTAGTTCTAGCCCCACTAGATGGGAGAAAGCTTCAGCCACTCAACCTCCCAGAGCCAGGTATTGATTTACAATATACTCAGCTGAGAAAAATGAGGAGAGACCTTCCTCAGCATGTTATGTTTCTTGTCTGATCAATGCATCTGAAGACAGGGCACCATTTCCTAC
This sequence comes from Anthoscopus minutus, assembly GCA_013399455.1. Lineage (NCBI taxonomy): Eukaryota > Metazoa > Chordata > Aves > Passeriformes > Paridae > Anthoscopus > Anthoscopus minutus. The sequence goes on along the minus strand of VWYI01008106.1, from coordinate 68,135 downwards.
CACACTGAGAGCTGAATATCTGCAGGTATTGTATGTACAATCCAGAAGCATTTGTATAAATAAGCTTACAGGGAGAAACCAAAGTAGGAAACTCCATCTTGTAAAAACAATTTCTCAATGCACTTGAGCACAACAAGGGAAGAGCACCACAAAAAGATTAAGAATATTCAGTTATGAAAAACTAGTCTTTATTATGTCAACAGTGAACACTGTCGGAGAAGAGATCAATGCAATTTGTAGGGTCATGGCCATAAGGAATTAAAGGACATTTAAGTCTGAAGGAAAAATGCACAGTTTAAGAAGCTTAAGAATATTTGTGTTTCATTCATTGTGAGTCAAGGACAAATTGGGGACTTAATATCACAGGTGGAAATTATATAAAACAGATTTTAATTTGACTTTGAGGAAAAAGCTATGAAAAGTATAAATACAGAATAATATTCAGTACTTACCAATTTTGACTAGGAGAGGGTTTGTTACACCCATTTATGTAGTCTTCCATATTTATTTCACTTTAAATTCCTTGTTTATATTTAAAATTTCATCAGAAGGTATGAAAATGTCATGAAAATTTTCTCCCTTCCTCTCTTACTTCTCTTTCTCAGACTTCTTTTCCTCCATGAAATATTTTTGTCTTTCTGGGAAACACATGGGAGACATGAGCTTAACATGGTCCTTAAGTGGGTCCTAGAGAGTGGGATGCAAGCTCCCTCCCTTACATGCCTGTTTGAGCCTCCCCAGACAGCCAGGCTTGCTGAAAGCTGAGTGCTTTGGGAGTGTTTTGATGGCATCAAGCCTGGGTTTGCAGGTAATGTGGATGTGAAGTGAGGCTTGCTGTGGCTCAGTGATGAGGAAATTCTTGGGTGAATTACATGTTGATCACAGAAGCTTGAAGCAAGCCAGCAAGTGGGAAGTGGTGCATGTATCAAAAATATTCCAAACTCCACTAAGGTCAAGATAAAAATTTGTTAGCACTGTAGAAGACAATTAAGGCCAGGTAAGAGTGCAAAGCAAAAGGCAATTTTTCAGTAAGAACACCATGATGTGATGCATAACAGGTGGCCAAAGCACAAGACTCTGATTAGGTACCTTCAAAAGCCTATCCCCTTAGTGACTGTGTCCTCTAAGAAGAAAGGACCTCAATGAAAATGTGCAATATATTACATTATCAAATCTTAAGATGTTTCTTTTGAAACATTAGCACATGAAACATGATAGATTTATCAGCAGCAATATGAAATGTTAAGATTCTGTTTTACTACCTACTTTTTTCAGGCTACAACTGTACTATATTTGACAGAGAGTACCCAAAACTGTCTTCTGTCACAAATTGCTCTTGAGGCAACATGAACCTGCCTGTACTGCCTCTTACAGGCAGTTCTTCCGGACTTGGGAGACAGTATGATTTAAAATATCCAAATCTGCAAAGTCCATCTTGAGTTACTTTTGGTTTTGTGCCCTGAACAGAAGACAGCCATGTTCATACTGCAGGTAAATGGGTTTACACAGCTGTGTGAAGTTTACATTTTCAGAATAGCATGAGAGCTGTCCAAACCACATGAACCTTGTTGAAAGTGGGAACAATGGATGGCTGTAGCTATTTTAGTCTCCAAATTCCTTTCAGAACCGTCCTATTTATCCTATATGTAGTCCAATTGACCCAAGTCTTAATTATTTCAGACTTTCTTCTGCTGCCATTGCTGGTGTAAATGTCTTCAGTTTCTAGATGGAGTGATCCATCCCAGACTGTGACTGTTTAACACAGCAGCTCAGCACATGAAAGGCAACCAAGCCTAAGGGCTGCTGAGGTTAGTGGAGCCTGTGCTACTAGCAGTCACAATAAATCTGACTCTCACATTTGTCAAATGTCCTTGTCTAAGTTTCAGAGCCAAACTATAAATCATAATGCACCCCCCCTGCTGCCATACATATCTAAAGTCTGTTTTCCACCATTTTTACAAAGAAACAAGAAAGCATCTTTGCCCTTATCAAAGACCCTACCCTTATTTAGAATGATCTTCTAGCTAGTTGCTTGGGCTCCATCATCCTACTGTATAAATTCTCAGAAAGCAAGTGACTGATTGCCTCTCAGAGGCCATTTGCAGCCGTTCTTCATTATCTCTAATTTAAATTTTAGATCTTAGCTCTGTTGTTTAAATTTTCAATTTCCATCAACACTGTAATTTTGAAGATTTCCAGTCACATTAAGGGGATACAAATATCTGAAAAAATCCCTCATTTTGCTTATGCTTCTGCTAACCTCTTCTTTTTCAAGACATCTTCCAAAACTCTTGAGTGGTTAGGCTGCTCATCTCCCAAAACTACTGCATCACTTTACAGGTCTTTCCCTCTGTGAAATCTGAGCATATTTCCTTATATTTAGGTTGTATCATGGTTGGAGCAGCAATTCCTCCCCTTTCTGTGTTTGAATAGCACACTCAAATTGGGATCCTACATCCCATGTCCCAGCTCCTGCCTAGTACAGACATCCCAAAGTACCCATATGCCATTCCAAGGCAACCCACAATGCTGGCCACAAATAGAGTAATTTTCAGGTAAGAATCTGGATGCTAAGTGTTATAATTCAAGAGTATGTACTTCAGATAAGCAATGTGAAGGAATGGGTTCAGAATTGAGTCTGGCACAGCCAGAGAGCAGGAGGTTTTTAATAACAAAGTTCCTGAAACTTCCAGAAGTAAAATACACCCGACAAGACTGTAATATGGTATTTTAACAGGGATGAGACATGAATGTCTCAGAAAACCTGAAATCTGTCTTGTTTTAATCCCCCAAAGCAGTTAACAAATACTGCTTCAGCAAAGACACTTGAATTAAAAGCTTCAGCAAAGACATTTGAAGTAAAAGCATTATACAAAGAAGCACAGACCTGCAGACCTCTAAAGAGAAGCAGATTATTATGTGGACTTCATTTCAGAATGCTGCTAATCACAGTTGCACTGCCTTCAGCCATTATTTTGCCATCTTCACAATCTTTTCTCACATGAAAGAGAGAAAATGGCTCATATTTCCTATCTGAAACTTATCTGAACAGACAGCTAAAGGCATAAGCCATCCTTTTCCAATGTGCTAAGTAATCAGGAATTCCCAGAAAAGTCAATATAACATTCTTGTCACTCTGTAGAGGCATTGCATTTTTTGCCTCAGCACTAGGACAGAGACTTAAATATATAAGCTTACATGTATCATATGCAATTTCAGCCTTACATCATAGTAAATCTTACGTTAATCACAGGAGGAAAAATAAACCTATTCCCAAAACTGACCAGTTTCCTGCATTTCAGAATTCTGCAAAGTATAAAACCCTGAGAAATAAATGTCACTGCTGAGACCTGCAGAGAAATACCATGTGCAAGGCAGTCAAAGGGAAAGGGAGTAAAAATTTTGACTAAAACACATTGGAGAGTTAAATAGAGCTTAATGTCCTGAAGACAGATTGTTTTGGGACAAAGAAATAGCTTTTAAAAATAAAATCTGATGTTTACTACTCTCCTGACTTTTAAAAATTTTATTAATTTGCATTTCCTCAGCCTTTATTTCTTTTTCTCTTCCCCCAAAACTCATTGCTATTGTCTAGGAATTGGGCATGCAGACATAAGAGAGCAGGCATTGTATCAGCTACTTTGCTTTCTCTTGCTAGCACATCTCATAATTTATCCTTCCCTACTCTTGGGTGTAAGCATTTTTGTTTCTCCCAGCAGAACCATTAAATATGATTTAGTGCTGGTTCAGTAGTAGTCTGAACTTGGGCTTCACAGATGTACAGAAACCTGCTTGAGGGGAAAGCAGAGGGCAAGTCTGAGGTCAACACCCACAAGTGACAGACTCGCAGCCAGGCTGTGCAGCAGCTGGACAGCACGTAACCCACAGCAAAACTGCCAGCTGCACTGTCTGACTGAGGAGAAGGGCTCTCACCAGGCTGCAGGCACGGAGATCCCATAAACTCTAAGAATCCTTGGGATTGGCACTACGTACAACATTTATCAGCTCTTTAAAAGCTCCCTGCAGAATGTGTGTGCCCTCCTAAGCTGCTGAGCACGGTCAGCTCATTGCAGCGACACCCTCGGCAGATGTTGCTGCTGGCAGAGATAATGGTTCTCTCTAGGCAGGACTGAAGTTTGTGTGTGAACAAAGTGGTAGCACCACTGCTACAAGTGTTGTAAGAAAACAGTTTCATAAATGATTTCAAAATAAAAAACCTTAAAATATTGTTTGAATAAAAGTAATCTTCAACTGGGTTTCTATTTAAAAGGTACTCATACTAATTGTCTCCTTGCACATGCATGTCAGTAAAGCTGAAAACTTCTGTCTACTCTATGTCCCACCCATGAAATATGACAGTTCAGAGCAGGTACATTCCTCATACCTCATGATGCAACACTACACCTACATTAGCATTTCAAAATTTTCTAATTTATATTTCTATTAAAAGAAATAGGTTTATAATTCTATATATTCACTATAGATGTCACATATTTTATAATTTATGTTTATATTCTCTTTTTTGTCTTTGGCACATAGCTGCTCCTTATTAGAAAGGAACAGGCTGATGACAGCCTCCACCCAGCACTCCTAGGATGTGGTTTTGTTAAAGGCTGAGGAGAGAAGGCACCTCCAGAGATCAGCTGTTGTGTTAGAATAAAGACATATTGCAAAATTTTCCTAGATACATAGCTCAGGTGGGTGGAATTGCAGGCAATTTTATATTTGCCACCAAAAACCAGACAGCAATATCCTGAAATAATATCTGGCAAGCTTTCTTAATCTAGGTGTGCCTAAAACCATAATTTTTTATAACTCCACAGTTTCAGAAAGAGTGCTATAAAGTATACTATTTTTCACCATATTTTAAGTATATTCCATACATGTTTTTTCTTCTCTGACCTTGTATATATATCATACTCATCATTCATTAAACAAGACCAATTTAGTCTATTTTTAAATAGTAATTAATTTTTAATGATTCATGTATACTGGTTTCCATGCAAATATTCCATGCAAAAATTTTTTTTTGTTTCAACCAAGTCTAGTTTGGCATCTCATTTTGTAAGATGCTTTCTAAATTGGTTTTGCATTTCCTGTATTCATTAACAACCTTCTACATTACAATTAAGATTTTTTAAATTAGTATTAATCTTTCTGTAGGTGTGGCCCTACATAACATTGAGTTTAATGGAAGAAAAAGAAGATACATATTTCAGAGTTATTTTTTTCCAACTATAAACTCTTCCTAAAGGACACTCAAGACAGTACTGTACTGCTTCCTTTGCAATTGTTAATTCAGATGTTGCAACATTTTGAATCTATCAATTAGCATGTTATATTAGTCTGTGGATTTATTTAGCTTATTCTAAAACCAGATTCTAAAAAAAAAATCTGAACAACAAAATTAAATTATCTTTCCCTAGGTAACCACATACATTTTTCATTATATATATTTATATGTACAATATTTATTTTGTTTGCTCCATAGCTTAGAAGCCAATAGATTAATCAGTGGTAAGAAATACTCCTGGATCTGGGGACATAATCCCCTGTTTTGCTAAAAAAGAGCTGATCCTGATGCAACTTTTACTCATTTTGGTTAGTAGTTTCCCAAGGAGTTTGGGAACATGCCTCAGGAGTCATCTCCCATCAGCAGGACCCTGCTGACAGGGTGCCAGCAGCCACTGGTCTGGTAAAGACAAGACCCTTGCAGACACAGCGAATCCTGCTGCCAGTTAGTGCTGGTCTGAGCCAAAATGAGTAAGAAAAAATACTTTGTAATAGATAGGTAATTCTTCTTGGAGTAAAAACTTTTCTTTCAGATAAATGCTTCATTAATTCGGAAGCAATTGTAATATTTTCTTCTGAGACAATATGAAGTTATGAAAACATAATAAAGGGTCATCCTTTCTGGCTTATCCCTCCAGTGTGTGTAAAAAGAAAATAAGTTGAACTGAAGACAAAAAATACTCAGATGCAAGGCTTCTATATTACATTGGATCACACAGCTCCTGCTTAAGAAAAAATATTAAATTGTTGTATAACTTATTTTTCAATTAAGCATTGTCTATGGACTTCTGAACAGTTACCTGTCTCTATCCATCACTACACATTTCAAGGGATATATATGGCATTATTTAAGTTTCATTTTCGAAAATAAATATATCAGACTGGGTTTCTCAGCTGTGAAAAGTACTGAATATGAACATTAAAAACAGAACTTTGAAACAGCTCCGGTACGCTCACTTTGTTTAATCAGATTCTGAAGTGTCCTAGTTCTTTCTATAAAAAAACTATCAATTTAAAAATCTTTTTAATTAAATGTGCACTATTCTCCAGACAGTATGGAAAATCCATCAGATTTGCAAATATTCTTTTTCTACCCCTTGTATCACAGACTTGCTATGGTTCACTAGGAAAAACTATGTAATCTAAAATAAACACTAATAAATTAAGTAACTTTTTAGGTCCCAATTTCTGCTTTTTCTCGATATAGTTTAAGCATTGCAAAGTGCATATACCATAGGATAAATATTTTCAGGGAATGCTTATACAATTTTAGGCAATCCTAGGGAAGATAGGTTTTAGTGGGCCCGTTTTGGACCCTATGTAATTTATTGTATACCATCTGTTGTATCTCAGATATCTACTTCTTTTTGTAGACTCGCAGAAAAACTGGGTTGGAAAAAAGAAATCAGAGGCCACCTAGTTCATCTTGCTGCCAAAGGCAGGACTGCTATACCTATTTCCCAACAGGTGTTTAATCTAACCACTTCCTACAGACCTTCAGGACAAACTTCACAGATTCTTTTAACATTCTATGGCAGCTCTGCACTGTCCACTCTAGCAAAATATTTGTTCTCATATCTCATCTGGGTGAACCCATTTCTTCAGCCTTCACTTCCTGTCCCACTCACTCTGGACACAGAGAACAAAAATAATCTTCAGCATTCAGCTTCTAACGCTCCACCAGCCACTTCACTTCTGTCTTCATGTGTGGACGTACTCCAGGGATCCTGCAGAGCTACTTGAGGAGCCCTGCTGAGACATTCCTAAGAGGAGCACCTATCATCTGCATTCAGAAATACCTCAATCACAATTTCTTCTTAACAAATAAATTCAACAATAATTTTAAACAGAGAAGTGAAACAGTTCAAATAAAAAAAAGAAGGCTCTTATTCTGAAGGAAACAAAATTTGGTAATAGTACTGCAGCTGCTACTTAGGTTTTTCCTCTTTGAGCAATGCCATTACTAAATTGAATCACACAAGCCTCTGCATTTACTCTTAAATTTTTATTTCTGACCTTGACAGGATTTGAGTTTTTGTTTGTTTTTGCTTTGTTTTACCAGGAGGATGATTATCAATTTTTTTGATTTGTGTAATGAAGTAATTTTTAAAAAGCCAATTCTAGAAGAAAATAAGAGAGTCTCTTGAAGGAGTAATAGAAAGATGAAGATCAGTCTCCATGTTTACAAGGTACTGATATTAATTACAAAGACAGAGGGAATTAGAAGGGATGGATCTTGGAAGCTCAAACTGAGCTGGATGTTTCTGAGACTAAAAAGATAGAGAGTTCTTTTCTCAGAGACTTGTGAAAAAAAGAAGAAGGAAATTAATAAAAAGAGGGATGGAAACACTTAAAAGCAAAGTGCTGGAAGGATGGTTAGAGATCCACTAGGTACTGCTGAGACAGAAAGCAATGGAAACTTGGGTTCTGAAAATGCAAAGTAATGAAAATTTCATAGTAGAAAGAGGAAGGAGAGAGAGAACTTCTTGGGCTGATAAATTACAACAATAAATAGCAGGGTGGATGAATAAGAATTGTGGATTTTTCAAGTGATATTTAATATGGCAGGGAAGGTTTCTACCCAGATTTTTTTAACAAGTGCAAAATAAAGTCAATTACTTTTTTCAGAGCTAAACAGAATTTCAGAACAGCAACTTGAAACTACCACACACTGGTGAAAATGGAAGAGATAGAAATAATGGCTCAATAATCAGTAAAAGACAGCAATCCTAAAAACACCTATGTATTTAGTAAAACATCACAGTGATTCCTTCAACAAATATTACTAATACTGAATAAAAAGAGATCAGTATATTTTATGGAAGTTGGACTAACCCCAGTATGGAAAGAGCAATGATTTCCATGTCCACATTTGCTATTTAATTAATTTCTTCACTATACCAATTCCTTAGTTGTTTCCATCCAACTTCTATATGTTTTTTATGGATAGATATCTACAAAGAATAAACCTACAACTAGAAAAATAGAAGTAACATACCAGAAATATTGAGCTTTGGGAAAAAACATCTAGACAATTATATTCCCCATCTTCCTACATTATTAAGCCCAGTCAGAAATATCAGGTGCAGATTTTAATGGTTCAAACTTACTCAAAGGTTCTTTTTCTCCCACATTTTAGAATATTTCAGATTTAGGATTTTTTTTTCTCTCCTAGCAATGTGATATCTTAAGTGCTCTAAAGTATTATGCTAAAAAAAGCCTAATGGTATTCCTTCTCCAGTATGTCATACTGACTCCATAACACTGATTGTCTCCGTTTAGAAGTGTGAATAAATATTGTTCAATTTTCAGTTTGATTTTTCATCTGCTGTAGTCCTTTTGGCACCAACAGACAGTCTACATGTCAAATACAGAGCTCTTGAGGAATCCTACTGCCACCTACATAAGATATCAATGGAGAAAAAGAAGGCAGAATATGTTTCTGTTACTGGAAAACAATCCACAATTCTCTTTATGATATTTAGCCCAAAGTACTCAATACGTTTTCCCACTGATGAGCTGGGACTGGAGCTCAGGAAATGAATAAAATCAAGGAAAAGGCATTAATCCACAACAGTGTCACAGTTCTAAATACACACAGAAAAATAATATCAAGATTTCTGCCACTTTTCAAAAGAATTTTCAAAGTATCAACTTCTCCTGATTTTTAAGACTATTTATCATACCTAAGAGCACATACTTTGTTAATCTCAGTTCTTGAATTTCAGGCAGCCAAAAATAATAGAGAAGGATTTGTAAAGTATAATTGAAGGGACAAAATTCAGTGCTAAGCTATGTGGGTTTACCCCCTAAATATGCCATGTTCTGTAATGAATGTACAAAAACTCTGGAATTAGAATTCACATGCTGGAAGGATGCAGTGCAATGTGGGTAGCAGCAGCAGCACTGCTATCCTTAAAAGTCACCAGCCAGTTTTTCTTTAAACAGCTTGGCATTGGGTAGTGCAATGAGTGCCTATTCATAAATACTATGAAGGTTTTCTAGCTCCAGGCCATCTTCATCTTAAGAGTAAAAGAATCTGTAATTGCTTTTGGTTTCTAAGCTGTTGATGATTACAACTTCTGAAACTTCAAAGTAAGTTTAGGCTTTTATATGATAATTTCAACAAAGGTTTCAGTGATCAATAATAAACTACCCTTGCCCCCATATATAAAGTTTTTTTTCAAACAGCTGATAGGATATATATTTTCTTGATACACATTTATCTATATAATTTTTCTGCAAGCCATCATAGACTTTTAAAATTCTTTCATTTGGGTACCAGATGGTATGCAAATTGTTGTTCTAGAATTTCACTAGAATTGTTCTGATTAGACGATGCCTTATGCAAGCTATTAATTCCCTTAATTTCTTGTCCCACTTCCCTTTATATATCCTTCAAAATAATGAAAACTTTGACAAACTAAGGACAACCAGTTTAAAGCTGCTCGTCTCTAACTTGCTTCCCTGTGTCTAAATGCTTCAGCAAATATTCAAGATCACACAAACCAGGCTGAAGAGAATAAAGCATCAGTGTGTCAGTCTTGACAACAATCCCGCAATTGTTCTGCATCAGATTTCAGAGTAATTTTTAGCACAGCCTTTTTTCTTTTGTACTTGACATCAATATATTGGTCAGGCATAAAAAACCACAATAAACATGGTAGGTGCAGTTCGAAAACGGAACACTAATATCAGCCAGTTTAGCTCAGGAGTCTGACAGCATAACCACAAAGTAAGCATTTCTGGAAAAAATACAGTTGAAGAGGTTTTCAATAGTGACAGAAAACACTTTCATTTCAAATTTTCAAATACTGCTGAGTGAGTAACAACAGCTTTCTAAAAGTGGTGCTGAACAAACAGCCCAATCGCAGGTAAACTAGTACAGTGGGATTCTTTCAAGCACATACCTCAGACAAGCAGCAGAGAAGAAATCCATTTGAGAAAAGATGCTGAAAGAGCTTGAAGTCCACCTGGCAAATTTCTTGTGCTGTTTGAAAAAGCAAGACGGTTCAGATTATGAACCGAGCCATATCTACAGCATTAGAACCAATCCTGGTCAGCATGAAAATCAAAGTAAGAGCTGCTAGCAGTGCACCTGATCAGAAAGACTAAGGGCAGAGGGAGAGAGAGAGACAGAGAGAAAAGAGAGGGATGCCTTTCTTTGACAAAACATTTTTGTGAAGCATTTAGCCTTCAAGCAGAGATTCTCTATGAGAAGAAAAACTGTACAATCCTGCAAGTGCTCTCTTTAGACTCTATTATGTCTTCCATGAGAAGGAACAACATGACCTCTGTCTTCCAAAAAGTTCAGGGGAAAATATTTAATAATAATTTAAACAAAATCACCCCCCAGCAAAAAGGCAAAGACCCAAAAATATAAGGCCAATGGAACAACATGCTGAGACACCAAAAAGAACAGACTGCAGCTTGAAACATATTTTTAAAGAAAAAACCCCCGATTTCTCCTTAATTATATGCTTAACAATAACTATAATGAAAGCATTCAAAGAAAAAAACATAAGAAAGAGGAGGGGTGGGGGATCCATGCTGACTGCTGACATAAATGCACTAAGATCTAGGATTTACCATCCTTCTGGCTTACCTGAAAAAACTGGAATTTCAAAAGCATTATGAAAAAACCTCCCAAAATTAAAAAAACCCACCAAAACCACCAACAGATAGTGACGATGAAATGCCTGAAATGCTAATAAAGCTGCTTAGATTCTCAGTTCCAAAAGATTACAAAGTGTTTATAAATTGCTGCATTCTCATCGAGAAGGGAAAAAAAAAAAGACCTCTGCAGTATCCTCTCTGCTTTGTTCTCGGCTTCCTGTTCCGAGGCTCACTCTATGGTACCTAATACAAATCAGCAAATAGCAGGGAAAAAAAACAAAAAGAAGAAGGGGGAAGGGAGAAGGGTAAAGTGAGACAGAGAGGAGGGTAAAGATAGCAAGAAAGGGGGGAAAAAAGATACTAAGCCATCACCTTAAAGGACAGCCCCATCTATCGGCAAAAGCAAAGAACCAGCTGTAAAAGACCGCTTTTTAGAGATTCCCTGACCCAAACGAGACTGAAAAGCTGCAACCCCGTTTCCCTTCAGGGAGGAACAAAGGGCAAGGATAGTGCTGAGAAGTAGATTTCTTTATCCAGTGTTAAATGAGCTAAAGTTTTCAGTAATTTTAATTTATTTTCAGTTAATTACTTGTCTCTGAAATGTGTGAAGGGAATAGTTGGTGTTAGTGTCAGCCCTTTAACGAAAGCACCAGAAACCTTTCCAGGTCAGCCTTTGACATATCACAGCTAAATGCTACCTGTCCTCTATCTCATTTTACACCTGCCCACTGAGGAGTGGTGGTAGATTCAACCTCATCAGGCATGGGTTCGGTCACCAAATAAAAAGGTTCCTGTGCTCGAGTCCCGTGACATGTCCATCTATTACAGCCTGCATTGCTAATGACACTGCCTGGTACACGACTGCCACGTCAGCTCTATACATTCCCCTGGATTCAGATGGCAACTGCACAGCCAAATCTGGAACCTAGACAAAAAAAAAGGATCCTTTTTAAAATTCAGACTGCTAAGTAACAGCAACGGTAACTGCTAACACAATGAACCCCATCTGCATTGGATCAGCCGCAGCTGCAGCTAAATCAGACAACATTCTATATTTCTTATCTTGCTGACCAATAAAAATAAAAGTGGGGATGGCCATGAGCAAACACGTGTGAAAGCCCCAGTGCTTGCCATGCTGAGTGGGGGGTGGGTGCAGAGTGGTAGGAAAGGAAAAAAGGAGGCAGTGACTGTGAAGGTGAGAGGTGCATGGAAGAAGGGCTAAAAATAACACCGCATTTCTTTCATTGTTCAATACCATTTCTGCATGTAAAGACAGAAGAATATGAATCTAATTAATACCTGAATGCAAGGAGGCATAGCTATGCTATAACAGACACTTAATGTTAACCTCTGATTCAGTGACCCCAAGAAGCTTTCATGAACTTTATGTCTTAGAGTCAATTCTAATATTCTGATATGGGTTTTTTCTAATTATGTCTTAGAGTCAATTCTAATATTCTGATATGGGTTTTTTCTAATATTTTTACATCATGATGTTTTGAATGCTTAAAGTTTGCTTGAATCCAAGCTACGTGAATCAGAATTTCTCCACCTCCTAGTGGTGACCTGAGGTGCTAGTCCCTTCACAACAAGCACTTGGAATTCTCTCAGTATAACACCTAATTTTCAAGTATTTATCAGTACAGAATGTTATGAATAATTGTTCTAATAATGAAATCTAATTGCACAATTTTTAATTTTGTTGTCTTCAAATATTGTAGTGATTAAAAGGACACAGCAAGTGAGCTTGTGACAATAAATGTTTCATTAATAAACCATAATAGATTCAAATACTAATACTAAAATGCTGACCTAGAAATGGCAAAACCAAACTGGGCACAACCACTCAATCTGCCTCCTTGGAATGCATCTGAGCTCTGATTCAGAAAGACCTCACATGCTTTCCTCTTTCACTGCTGTCATGATCACCAGTTTCTAACTTAGCTTTTCTGCTGGCACTACAGGTAGGTTGCTAAGTGGCTCGGGCAGATCCTCTTTACCCAAAAGCAGTTTGAGTCTATGATTTTCAGGTAGAAAGAGCTTTAAATCACTATCTTAATATTAGGTTTTGGTAATACACAGTTCAACTGTTCCGTTATTTCTTAGGTACAATTCTAAAGGCAGATTTGTGTGTTTTTCATATATTTGCAAAGTTCTTCGGGATCATGTCGAGCTTTTGCAGGTGACAAATGACTTTGCAGCACAGTAACACACATGACTCAGAAGTCTAAACATGTTAAATACTGAATAGGTCTTGAGACACAATTTCTGATGCCAATTGATAATTCCCAGAAATCTTTCTGATCATGGAGGAGGCTTGTGGAAATGATTAATTGTCTGGTGTTTATAAATACAGATTTATCACAAAGATAAAAGGTAAAATATTTCCTCTTCAGCTTGAAGTTTTAGTATGAGTCCCTTCAGTCTTTGCTACAAGCTGGACACATTTGATATGTTACAGGCATGGTTCTTTTCAAATGTTGCACTTTGAAGTGAAATAAACAACACAAATTTAAACACTAAACTAGGAACAAATGAACTAAGGCATCCTTTTTTAAGCATTGCGAGAGGTTCAGCACAGGATGAATATAACCACTGACTTTGAGAAATCACCAAGTATCATAAGCAGAATGCTGAAACCTGCTTTTTCTAAGTAGATTTCTCATGGCTCCAATTTCACTGCTCACAGTATAACTAGGCACGCAAATTCAGCTCCAGCAACTTACGTTGTCAGATTGATAGGGTTTCTGATTATATTAACAAGCTTCTTTGGTGGCTTCTTGAACCCATCGGTTATGGGGTTTGAGAGAGATTTGATCAACACACCAGGAACAACTTTCCTCCAACTGCTAAAGAACTATATTTAAATTCTTTAGAATTTTTGAAGTTTTATATATTGCACCACAACTGAAGAAAACAAAAAAGGTATAGATTTCTCAATCAGAGCTGCTCCAGTTCTCAGAGATGGAAAGTTAGTAAATAAAATATGGTCTCCCTTTCCTCTTCTCCCCAAAAATCTAATATTTGCCTTTTTTACCATCTGTAAACAATTAGTAAACTGCTAAAAGCTAGTCAAATCATTTTCAAAACCAAGCAAGTCCAGGGTACTCATTGCATTCAGTTTGGAAATCTTTGAGCAGTTCTTTGTGCAGGTATGGTGACAAATCCCTCCCTGACTGCCCAAGGAGAAAATGGGCATGGGCTGAAGCAATCATCCACCAGGTGTTGAGGAGAATCCCTCCATGCCACGCACAGCAGGGACACAGCTGCCAGGCAAACTTCCAATGCAGCCATGAGCTTGCAGTCCTGCAGATTTCAGATTCTGCAGACCTGGTAACTTTGCCTTAATGGGGATCTGTGGTTCACTTGTCCTCATATAAATTTTGACCAGTCCTACCTCAGGAACACTGTGTAAATATTTAAGAGCACTGGTGAAGAACAGCCCAGTAAATTTTTGGCTCAAGAGCCTTAGTGACCACCAGGCATTGGGAGAATGTGTAATTCTTCAGTGCATAAAAGGATTCATCTGGAAGTCCTTCTCTGGTGCCCTGCTGCAGCACAGTTCCATTTCTGAAAAGACTTTATAATTAACTGTAAATGAGTTAATAAGGGAATGCAGGTTTATTTGCCTCTCCTTCAGCATTTTTTCTGCAACAAACAACTACGTATCAGCATTATTTTGCTGCAAACATAGTTGTGTACAATCTAGAGGAACCTTCACAATTAACCTTAAAAGTTCAGATGTTCAGCCATGGCAAGTAAACCACATAAGCAACAATGCAGAATGATATATTTATTTAATAAAGTGTTAAGATATATATATGTGTGTGTGTGTGTGTGTGTGTGCCTCTTTGGAATGAAAGTTTATAAGGTAGATTTTATTTACTAAAATATTTTTTTAAAAAATCTCCCTTGATTCTTTACAGTATCTCTTTCTAGCGTTCTAGCAATGAATTCTATAAATTACAGTGGGTGTGGAAAACAGCTAATGGAGTATTTAATCTAACAGATAAGGGATTAGGCAACCAAGATGCTCTGTGGACAAGCTGGTGAACATCATGATCCAAGGGACATTTTCTCTTTCTAAATTAGTGAACCAATTGTACTGCAGAAGTGCTATCCAAGCGGTAAAGGATGGGAAAACATCATTATCAAGACCCAAGACCTGAAAAGTGAGACAAACTGTAGCAACACAGAAGAATCCAATCAGTTTCAAGGAGAGCAAGGAAAACCTCTGAATAAAAAGCATAGTAACTTTTTGCACAAGGAACAAAGCACATTGCCAGTTTCTGAACAGTTATCTTCAGAGTAGGTAAAGCACATTTCTACAGCAATAGGTTTTTGTCACATTAGGAATATTTTTGTGTACTGGATACAAGTAAAAGTTGGCAGTTCTAGACAGTGAAAGATCTGCACTTGTGAGCTCAAACTTGCATGAAAAGCTCATCAACTATACAACTACTGTCATACTTAGCTGTTACATGCCATAAAGCAATAAACTAATATTTTCAGTCTTTCCTTTCTCAATTTAGCATTAATTTAGCATATGTGTGTCATCACAATATGTATCTCAGCTACTCAACTAAAATGGACAGATAAAACCTGAGATCTGAATACCTTACTTGACGCACTTTGTTATTGTTTCCAGGCTCCTCAGTTTTAGTGTAATTTCCATAACTATGAAGAGAGCAAAGAAACTCCTTTGTAGTACCAAAAATTCTAGTGCTCTCAGAAAAAGTGAAAAGTTTGTCAGAAAATCCAGCTGCATACTATGATTTGAGGAAATAAAAAGAATATTGAAAGCAAGCTACTGAGGTAGTCATGGATTGGACAATTCCAGTAATCCACAGGAAAATAGCAGAAGGAGGTACTGACCACTAACAACCAATATCTTGCATTGTAGTGGGTTCAAAACATATTTAACAGCTCAGATTCAATTTCTCAGACCCAAAGTGATATAGCAGAATATGGGATATATGAATACACACAGGAAACACAATTTTTTAACACTTTGTATCCTACTGTAGTATCTGCAGCTTGCTATGCTGAGAAGTACTGTGTCCCACTATGAACCATGATGTAAAAAATAAAACTAAGACTTCCAGAAGGTCACCATACATTTAAAGACAATAAGGCATTTTTTTCTTCTAATTGAATAGATATGTTATTAATACTCCTTGAGCCTGTAAGAAAATACCTCAAGCACCCACACTTGAAATGGGATGGAACACAGTGTACTCATAGATAATAGCGTCACTATTTTAGAACACTTCATGCAGCAAGAGACAAAGAATGTGAAGTACATAATTACAATAATTATGAATTACCTAGAAGTTTTATTCTAAGTTCCTATACTATGCTATTATTTTAAGCTTGTTTGAAAGACATACTTCTGTACTTTGAAGTCTGAAGTGGTATCTATAAAATATTATACAATGTAATATGCTGCATTGCAACAGAGGTGTTATTAAGATAGCAAAAATGAGCTACACTTTCTTGAACCTAACTCTCACAATGAAATAATGAAGGCAGCAGCCTGGTATATCTAATAAAACACAGCATAGATCTATATGACTGTCATTACAAAAAAAAATTAGGAATTGGTAAGGTAAGACAACTGACTCCTTGGCACTTATCTTCTAGAGAAAGAGAGATTTCAAAGATAGCAAGAAAATGAGAAAACAATTCGCCTCACTTTGGAACAAGTGTTGAAATTAAAGTCTATTAGTTATTTCTAGAAAGATGTGAAGAACAACTAGTTTTTTATGGGGAGAAAAAACACATTTAAAAGGCTTCCAGACTTCCATTCTTCCCAACAAAATTAGCTTTAGTCTTATATTAACATATCAATTTATATAAATATCCAATCCTATTTTGATTTAAGGGTCCTTGGCATTTACACTTAAAGTGAGCAGTTTCCTATTAGACATGAAAATTTTGACAATGCCTTATGGTAAATTGCCAACAATTTACATTCTTAATTTACTATTTTGACACTCATTAACATAATTCAATTCAAAGTCCACTATTTTGAAGTTAGTATTAAAAGAAATCTTGGTTTTAAGTTAAATACAGTGCATTGATACTTTGCTGACCAAAGTGATTCCTGGTTTAGGTTTAGGTTTTTTAAATATACATTCCCCAGTATTTTTTAATTCATTAATGTATCTTAAATTAGTATTAATTTTCACAAATTGATGAGTACCATGAAGGGGACTCGCTGTACCACAGAACAAAAAAAGTTGCTGTCCAAGGTACTGCACATAAAGGCAAGTGTTCCAATTAATCTCTCAAATGTGTTAAAAATGTTTTCAGATTTATTAGCTGTCTTTAGCAAGCAAGCTAGCCTTGTTGAAATTCCTTAAATGATACTGCAGTATCAGTGCTATGCTGTTACTTTCCAGGGCCTCTTCTACTGCATTCCAGTATGATCAGACGTTCCAGCACCTGACAATACCCAGTATGTATAATTAAGGACAAACCTGTTCTATTCTTTGCTACAGACCGATTTTCAGCAGGGTTGAAATACAAAAAAAAATGTCTTTGAATTCTACATGGTGCATGAATAAAAGCTACCCTCTAATATAAATCTAGCTCCCATGTACTGTTCCAGCACTCTGCAGAGCAGTCACTAAATGTAATTTTATCTGCAGTATTCACCTTACATATCTCAGAAGTATAAAGATTCACACATTCATCCAGTAGATAGCAAATAGCATCCTGGGTTTAACTGCTAGTTCAAAAAATAACCACAGAGTATAAGACAATTAGATACAATTTTTGTTTCTTTTGTTACATTTAATAGGAGAAGCATATTTGTAACTTGTAAGGCAAAAAAAAATGCAACAGCCAAGAACTGCAGTAAACCTCTCAGAGCTAATAGCAATATCCAATAATGCTTTCCCACACCATCTTCAAGCAAATGGATTTAATTCACTGCTTAATCAGCCAAATTAACACTAATCCCCATATGGTTAAAAAGGATGTTTCTTTAAAAAACCCATTTATGATTTATTTATTTATTTGCTAAGTGTCTTAAAGCTGAGATGCCTAGAAGAACTACTGTGTTAATTCAATCATGCTGACAGAGCTAGTTGCACCTAAGAAATCTCTGCAATTCACAGCATGGCTGACAGCTATCTGCATAGAAAAATAGAAAAGTAACCTTTAAATCATGCAAAAACACTCACCCAGTAAGATGTAGCAAAGATTGGATCCAGATTCCAGACCCCATGAAGCTGAGGGAGCAATCCAGTAGCTTGCTCAGGCCAGCAGCGTCTCTCCTACACTTGACCTAGACTGCCTTACATAATGAGGAATCAGTGCTGTATCCTGTGTGGAGGAGCGAGCTGAATGTCATCACTGGCAGAAGTAGGGAGAACTGGCAGCAGGCAGGCTGGTAGTTAGCATGGAGATCACGAAGTCTGCTTTCCCTGACTGTTCTGGGAGAAAACAGCTCAGAAATGCTGGTGTCATTCCTCCCCTGGAACGAATGACCGGAAGGAGTGAGGGTGTTCCAAATGTGAGGCAGACAGCAAGCGCTGGAGCTGCAGCTGTACCTGCTCTAAGGCAGCAGAGCTCCTGTCACACAGTGTCTGCAGGACTGCTCAGCTGCAGCTGATAGGAGAGCAACAGCAAGGCACAGCACCGAGACACACACTGCTCCTGCACACCTCTCTCTGGGTATTGCTTACTGTGGTGAGTAGAAGGAAAACATTGGTATAAGATAAAGTCTGGGATTAATTTCCAAAGGGAATTGCTATTCCCTCCAATAAGTCTTACTGCATGCAGATTAGTTTCTGGAAAGCAACCATTTTTTACCTGTTGTACATGGCTTAAACTGCTTTCATTACAGAGGTTTGATTTTTCAAGAAAATGATGGGTAAGATATATTCTCTGTTGTGAAGATATTTACAGTAATTTCTGCTGTTTCTTTGCTTTAGATTATTTTTGGGATTTCTTATTATTTGTTTGTTTGTTTTTTTTCCGTGAGAGAAGCCTTGGTATATTTCGTAGTTTATTATTGTTTGGGTCATATCAGCACATCTGTGCAGGGTGCAACAGGAGAAACAAGTATTCAGGCTTAGCCAGCCATTAAAAACCTACACAAACTTGTTTACAAAAAGCATTTTATATAAATTAAAACTACTGCATATAACTTGTACTCCATTTATTTAATTTTAACACTTCAATAGTAACCAAAGAGTCTTAAATACATGCAATGTATATATAAATTATTCTTGAATTATTATTTTGGTTAATAAAGTTTCTCTTTACAAAAGAAGGCCAAAGTTTCACTAAGATGTTTTGTGGTTATATTTGAGACTGCTTGATTAGACATAATCAAGAGTAAATGCAACTGGACACAAAATCCTGTGGCAACATTAAAAGGTCAAGAAAAGTTTTATGTCTCAATGTGGAGCACTGACTGTGGTTTACAGAAGTCAGGTTAGGTGCAGACTCTATTATTATTATTAGTTATGTCCTTAGCAGACTAAACATAACCTGAGCTCTGATCTCATAAAGGAAAATCAAGGTGAAAGAGATTAAAAAATCCAAATTTTTGTCTTCAGAATCTATTTAATTTATATTTCTTCTTTCAAGATAAACTGAAAATGACTTTGCTATCAAATTTGATAAGTTAAAAGAAATGCTTAGTTTTCACAGGTTTTTGAAATATATATTTTCATTAGCTGTTGATGAAAAGTTTCCTTTTTCCTTTCTTGAGAATTAAAAAAAAAAACAAGGGAAAAAATGAAAATATAAAAAAATCAAAAGGATTTGATATAAAAGGAAGATCATTAATAAGACCTACAGTTAGCATACTCTGAATTAAGTGGAATGTGGAAACAAAAAAAAAGCACGAAAAATATAATTTGAGAATGATCTCTAAAAACCAATTATTTCTCTATTTGAAATCAGGAAATCTTCAGAATTAGTCAGTCTTCAGAAAATAATATTAAAAATACCTTGGTGCATTTATTTTTTCACATATTGGTTTAGACTGCTAATGAGGAGTCCCTTTTAAAACTTTAAATAATTTGTATGTACCAGCCTCTGTTTTTGGTGTGTTTCAAGCATTAAATAAGAGAGCTTGCTTTAGAAAAAAACTGTTTACATACTTGGCCCGTGTTGGGCTTTGGAAACATACAAGGACAGTTTAACTATGGCACAAAACCAGCATTTCTGTTGGTCACAGCACTCCAAACAGCAAAGCAGACAAAGTACTCACCTAAAGGAAGCTCAGGTGCCTTCACAACCATGGCACTGAACAGGACAGTCCAGCTAAAGATAACCAAATGTTGACTGCATCAGGTAGAAAAATAAAGTTCATTGGTAAACTACAGGTTACCCAACCCAATACACAAAAATTGGGTAGAAAAGGCTACCTAAATGGATAGAATGCAAATTTGGCTGGCAGCTTTGGAAGGCAATATACAGTTTGTTTGCTTTTACAGTTCAGGCAAACTTGCCTAAGTTTGATGCAGTTGAATCCATCTTAGGGCTAAATGATTAATTGAATATTCCTTCAAAGTTTTCCAGTCTTACTTTTTATGATATTTCCCATAACTGTATCTCCAACCAGAGAACAACCTCATCATAGTCTGTTCTCATGAGGATAAGTAAATCCAGTGTAACAGTTTGCAAACATTAAGCTCTGTAATTCAACATACACCTGAAAGCCATAGCTTTTCTCTGGAGTAGAAATATTCTTTACTTCTCCCAGACAGTAGCCAAAGTACTTGTCCATTTGGCCACAGTACTTTTCAGTTTACAGTAACTCCTATAAGCATTTTTCCTTGAGTCTGATCTGCTGGCAAGTCAAGACTATCTAAACACAAATTGATACAGAAATTGCTGATATGTAGAACTTTCAGCAAAAGACTCTTTCTGAACCAGCTGCACGGGTAATGTACCTATTAATAGCTAATACTTGACAGTGGTAAAAAAATAAGTCAAGTTTATATTATACTCAACTAGCAAATTACTTATTCTGAATACCTCAGCAGAGAGAGGGTCAAAGTAAATAAAATAAATGCAGTTTGAAAAGAATCCTTTTTTCTTTTGAAAATGACTACGAAAAAATCTGCCTGAATGAACTAGACAACCCCTCATGAGGATGGAGATGGAAATATGGATGTTTGGGGATTAATTTGAGGACTAAAAAACAATCTAAACTCTTTTGCTGTGCACGTTACAAAGATAATGCTAGTCATTATTACAAAGACTGTAAGCCTATGAAACAAGTTCTGGAATTTTTCTTTTTATGGAAAATATAGCAGTAGAGGTTGGCAGTGCTTGTCACTAAATTGCCCTTACTTGCTGAGTATATTTCCACAAGATCCTTTCTATTCCATCCTGAAATGAAGGAAGCACTACCTCATAGACCTTACTCCTGCCAACAACCTTGAGTAAAGAGGCCAAGTTTTTTTAGACACCTTGCTCTTAAGATGCCTTGCACATAAATAAATCATTGTTTGAGGTTTGCTCATACTAATATAGATTCCATTTGGGATCCGCTGAAACACTAAAATGCTCTGGTATCAGTAACTGGAGAGACAACTACAATATCTTGTGGTGCAGGTTTTTAGCTTTTTTTTCCGTCCTTCTCTGACCTTTCTTTCTTTTCTCAAGATAATTTATCCTTTGTGTTCCTGAACAACCTGCACAAGTGAGTCATGCTGAAATGTGTAAACAATGGCTCAAAGTCTTCAAAAAATAAACTCTTGTATTTAGACCTGATAACACATAGTCTTATAAATGGAGGAGGAAGGGGATTCCTTATAGGAGTCCTTTACCCAAATCTCTCTGAAGACTTTGGCCATTTCTCTGCACATGCTACTTCTTTAAGCAAAAGCCAATAAATGCCTATCACATATCTCCTTTTTGAAACAAGCAGCAAAAGCTTTTGATTTCTTTCTTCAAATATTATCTAGAAGCTCGAGACCTCAATTTACTCTGCATATATTTTCTTAATATTTGACCTGGTCATATCACAATGAAGACCACTGGAGGACTAGTCAAAGAGGGATGTTTTTCTCCCTTAGTTGAAAAAACTTCCTGGTATCTCACTAATGCCAACATACAAATAGGCAGAAGAATATCTCTAAATACCCTTTTGTTCTTAAATGATACCTTACCAAACTTGCAACTGAATTAAACAGCATTTTAAAAAGCATATTTCCAAATATCTTAAATTGTACGATTTAGGTGTTAAGATGTGTCAATGTTTTCAAGCTTCCTTTCCTTAGTATTTGACAATACCTGGTATCCTATGTCTTTACAAGAAGGTCCCTTATTTTCCTCCAAATAGTGAAGTATTCCAGTCATGGAAGGCAAACGCTGAATTCTTGAATTCAGCGGACCTGGCAGGTATCACTTTAATTTTGTAATGTTGTACTCACATGCAGTTTCTGATATTTAACAATATACATTATCCTAGAAAATAACTGAAAAATTATAATCCAATTAAGCATAAAAACATTCTACAATTAAACTATGGACATTAAATAGGTCAAGGTCACAATAATCTGAATATTCATGGACTGTTCTTTCATTTCTCTTTGACATCTCTTCCTCTACAATAAAACTAGCCATGACAGTCTTTTAAATTCCTTTTCAAGATCCTTTGTAAGATTTATAGGGTTGCCTATTATACCTCTGAGAGGGCCTATAAACTGATATCCCAAGCAACTATTTTTGTACTTATCTCATAAAAAAACCCATCTGCTGTTTTGCATATTAATACTAAAAGAGAATGGCAAAAATAGGAGGAAAGAAAAAAGTTGAAAAATGAAAAAGCAGTTAATTAACCATTCAGTAAATATGCCTATTTATTTTGAGTAAATGAATGATCTTTATCAACTGAAAATAATTAGTACTTGCAGGCTTTTCTGTTGGATTTTTTTCTGTCACTGATCCCAGGGTGTTGAATTTAGATTTTAATTCTTTTTAGCATCTCCTTAAACTAGCTTTTATGAGCTTAAGAGCAAGAAAGGAACCACACTTACTCTGGAGATTAAGTTAGGTTGTCAGTCATCCATCTGAACATTTCTAGAAATTGTAGTGGTAGTACCTTGAACTCCAAGCCATGAGTTATTGATGCCTAAGAACAGTAGCAGGCAAAACAGATTTATGGATCAGCATAATAAATGTACCATTAGCACTAAAAGCAATAAGGTACCTTTTTTTTCCTTTTTTTTTTCTTTTCCCAAAACCACCCTTCTAAATAGTCCCCTCATGCATCACTTGTGATATTGATTTAACACAGAGGCAAAACTGGCCAGCACGAAATCCTGAAGGACCTACTACAGCGAACATGTTCACAAGACTGGTTATCCCCTCTAGCAACACATGAAGTTACAATCAGTACTCACTTTTAGCTTAAAGGCATAAATTCATCACTTCCATCTCATTCTGGATCCAAGTACCTTATTTTTGTCTTTCTTTAACTGACATCGGCCCAGACCAGTCAAACAAACAATATACTTTCATTAAGTTTATGTTTTTTCAAGTCTGAAATGTCTATATATTTGGGAAGAAAATAAAAATAATTGAGATGTAGTTCTTTACAGAAAAGTGGTAATTCTTGTAAAATTGTGTGAAGTACTTCTTGTAGTTACTTGCTTTACCACAAATTTTAGAAATATGCTTAATAACTCCAGGAAAACTAAAGGGTGGGTAACATGTTAAATATTTTCAACACATCTCTTTGAAGATTAAATTGTTCCAGCTCCTGTATTCTTGTTCATTTGGATGCTTCTAGGAAATAATACAGATTCCCTTTTGGTTTCTTGCTTTTCTTCCCAAGATGTTCCTAGTCACTTGGGCATAGTTAACAATATAAGAGCTCACAATTACCTAAATAAGAAGCCTGTGTCTCAGATAACTTTTCAAGTCTCTAGTGTCTGTTTTCCACAGAGGACTTATTGAGCAGTAATCAAAGCTCTTGAGGTTACGTATTCCACATCCAAATTTTGAACTTGCACACTACAAGCTCTCATATGCAAGACTGCTCCGCCTTCAAACTATGTAGAGTTAAATATGGATGGAGCTCAGGCATCTAGGTCAGGGCGTGCTTCTGTCTTCATTTCTCTTTCACCAACCCAAAGATAAAGCTTAGTAAGAATGAGAAAGGTCTTTTAGGATAACTTTGTACTAAACACATCAACCATCATTCATTGCTGAATGACACAGTGATCCAACGCACCAGATGTCCCAAATCTTTGTGCATTGAGGGTAGTCCCTTGTGGAGCAGGAGGATTCAGGGGCTTTCAGTGATATTCTGCAAATCACAGGTTCTGATGTTTCAGTCCTTTGCAGACTGATAACCAGTGATTTATTATTTACATAGCAAGATACATCCTTGCCAACACTTTAGGTTTGCAAATACATTTCACTTACACTTAAGTGATCCTTTGTCTAATGCTGAGCTTAGCAGCACTGCACAAAAGCATTAAAAAACATATGAATACTATCTCATCTAAGGAGAAGTCAGTAACTTCTAGAATGCCTTGTTTTGAAACATTTTTTGTCAGAATAAGTACTATTTTCACTACTATTAATTGATCTTTCATTTAAGTAAACTCTGAAATAAAAACAACACAATAATTGCATAATCAAGAATAGTACTTTGAAGTTTGCAGGGCAAAGAGAAATGAAAGTCTCTTATATTTGTTTATCCTACTCATCTTTTTGATGCAGCTGTCACTTTTTCCTTCTCTTATGTAAGAAAGTAAACTTAATGTCCTTGTGAGCCACTAAGGCTTGATTTCAGGCAGAGTAAAACAAACAAAACCAGCCATAAACAGACAAAAGCGATGCCTAAAATGCCTCATCATCAAATAATATTAGCAATTTATGCTAATCTCTTTCAAAGCGATTCCATACTGCAAAGCAATAATATCTCAAAGAAATCTACTGAAGAAGTTCTCCCTTTCTCAATCATTCCTAGTGGGTAATTCTTCAAGATTCAGCTGTATATACTCACACTAAGTCCTTAGAGGTCAATAAGGGAAAGTACTTTTCTCTTCCTATTTTTAACAGGTCACCTCAGGTGAATTCAGAAAGTTCAGTTGTTTAAGGTACTTTAATGAAGCAAAAGTCATATTTAAACTCATATTTACCTTAAAAGTTCTTAACTTTTATTGGAAGCTGCGGCAATGTGACCTTGGGAAAGACATGTTTCTACTCTTCCTTCCTCAGTTGCTTACAGTGAAGCATTGGGATGCCTATCACAGCCCTGACAGAGACCATCTTCCTCCCAGAAACAGCATCTCAATTTATGTCAGCTTTGAATAATTGCCTTGCAAAATGCAGATTTTGGTCTCCTTGCATCCAAAGGTGAACTTGCAAAGGAAATCAAGCAATGCAATTCTTTTGCCTAAGAACAACTGGTTGAAGGTTTCTGAAAGCCCCGGGTCTAAAAAGAGCCCTCTGAGAAGGAGATTGAGCTCTCTCTCACAACACATATCAGAATTTCTGTGGAACTCTAACAGAATAATAGAATATTTTAGACTGGAAAAGACCTCTAACATCGCATTCAACAATTAACCCAGCACCTCTGTGTTCACCACTGAACTATGTCCCCAAGTGCCATTAGAATAGAAACTAGAACATAAACATTAACAGGAATTTCTGTTCCTAACAACAGCTCTCAAACCTTTCTCCAGAATTTCTGTTTTGATTCACCAGCTTCCCAGAAACATTGAATCTTCCACTGAACTTTCATTACCTCCTCCTTTAAGACTAAGAGAAGAGGATAAGTAATTCTTCATTTTTCTCCTTTTAACATAGCACTTCTGCAAGGATGCCTGAGCTTCAGCATGGTTACCCTGATATTGACATTTTATTTCTACAACCTGTGACCAACTCTTTGTTACTCCTAGAATAGCCATGTCAGTCTAGAATTGGAGCAGTATGATAAAATCTGCCATTTCCAAATGCTGTTCTTAAGCATTTTTAACAGAATGTAGAAAGGAACGCTAATCAATGATAAGTTTACTCAATTGCAGACACATTTGGATAAAGCAGTGATTTTAGGAAAAAAATTGGAAAATATAAGCAACATTTCTTCATAGAACTTCAGGTCTCATGGGCTAGAATGTTTAGACTCAGCATCATTCCACTGTATTTAGCTCAGTTACTCCTCTAATGAAACCATAATTTATTTGTTTTGACTGGAATCAGAAGGAAATTAAATAACTGGGTGACAAAGGTCATAGAATGAAGATGAAAAGAGACAGCAAGTGCCTCTATGGCAAGTGATTGCCAGATGAAATGCATCAAGATGTCCTGTGCTGCAGAGGGAAGGTTTTCAAGAGCTTTCCCCTTCCTTTCTTGCTGACTTGAACTGTAGCCCTAAGCTCAACAACCACTTTAAAGCTGAGTTTGTGAGAAAGATGCAGCTGGCTTGTTCTCATTAGTACTTCGGACTACAGGTATATTCTGAAAACTATCTAATTCCCACTGCTAATTTAAACTTCCTCAAAGCAACTCAGAGAAAGAAAAATAAACAGAGTATATATTAATGCATCTTGGAGAAGTTGTTTCATGACCTCTACAGGACATCATTTGATGGTAATAATAATCTTAATGCAGAACTGTTCCTATTAGCCATAGGAAAAACTTGTTTAAAGATGAAAAGAGGAATTGCTAAGTTAATGAATTGTACAATGGAAGTGAAGAATTGAAATTTGATTTGCTCTGAATCTGAATTAAAGGCCCAGACCAATTCTACGTCCACTGCCTTTTATATCTGCTGTTCCAACACTTATTTAAAATAAACTGCATTTTACAAGATGAACTCATCTAATAGCAACTGCTGTTTTATAGAAAATATTATTCCATTGTCAGACAAGCTGGGGAGTTCCCAGCGTAATATTTTCTCTATCGAACAGTAATAACTGCTTCTTAATTTTCTTTTCATCAAGTTCATAAGCTGAATTATTTAAGCTTGGTTTAAATCTCATTGCCAGTCCCTCAAAACACTTTTTTGTATCACCCACAATCTGTTAATAGACCTTAAACTCCTTCTTGAAAAAAAGGCAGAATATTTTAAAGAAACCTCATCAGTGCCACATGTTCCAGATCATGCCATACTCATGTCCCTGCTTCCACTTGCTGCTCTCCATTCCCATCATCACAGTAGCGCATTGGCCTTCTTGCCCTGGTCATACACTTTGAGGTGGTTGTAGCTTTTAAATCTTTCATTCTTATTTCATTTGAAAATGAACTCTCCTATCCTACATTCTGAAGTCCCAATTCTTATACCTTGCATTCAAATTTGGTGGTTTCAACTCCAATATTTAAATTAGACTACATAGCTTTGCCTTGAAATACCAACCTTATTAACTTTGTTCCTTCTTCCACGTCATCTGCAAACTTTATGATCAAAAACATTACAGCATAGTGCACAAAACTGACAAAAATATTAATTACATCAAATAAAGAACCTATTTATAGAGGCTCCTCCCTAGAAATATACAGCTCAGAAACTCCTTATTAGTAATATTTTTAAACCGATCAGCCCAGCCTGTAGCCCATCTATTTGATCACTTGCATCCAAAGTGTTTAAAGTGTATGATATTTAATAACATAAAAAAACCCAAACTGTGCTTCTACACTTGACTTTTAAAATAGATTGATGATCTTTTTTGAAAAAAGAGAGTCATTTGACAAGATTTATCTTTGTGCTCATTACCATAATTAGCACTTTAGTCTCTAACTTTTTGTTGTTCATATCCAAATATCTTCAGTATTTTACTTGGAACTGACATTCATGTAACTAATCAATAGTTCTTCAAAATGTCATTTCTAGTGTTTATAAATTTGGTGTCAGATTGGAAGTCCTCCAGCACTCCTAATGTCATATTTTCAGAAACTTGCTATTAGTTGTGCTGACAATAAGGGAATATTGTTGTTTATTAAATCTTCACTGATCCATCTCATTTATTTCAACTTCTGATACACGGTAATAAAATGGAGCCCATGCCTGCTATATTAAATATACCAGAATATAAAAAATAATGTATTGCTTAATTATTTTTATTCTCATCTGTTCTAATGAGGTGTTGCTTATCTTTCTTCTGCTATTTCAGTAAGATGCAATCTATGCCTAACAGTCATAAGCACTACTGTTAGTGCTATGAACACTGAGTGTGTATTCACATGTTCACCTTTGGACCACATGGAATATGCTCACAAAATGCTTTGTGGCTCTCAAACTCTTTTTGACTATAATTTGAGCACATATCTCTATTGATAAACCTTCAAGGGTCACATCCCTGCCTGTGCTCACTGCACGCCACCCCATCAGGAATGATACAACTGCCTGCAGTGAAATGTGGTGTCTCCTTAAGAGGGGAATGGTAGGAAAGTATTTTCTGTAATTTTAACTGAGATTTGAAACAGGAGACGAGTACCAGCAGCAGGCCTGTGCAAGTCATCATGTGGCTAAGACATGACTCTTGATAATTAGGAGTTAAATGATTCTCTACTCTCCTGGTTATACTCGTGTTGCTATTTTGTTAATGCTTCAAATTTTTAAATTTTCATTAAAAATAATTTTTGTATAGAAGAGTTCTTATCTGATATAAAAAAAAAAATGCAAAGGTATTGGTTTTGGATGCCTTACAAGCACATGGTAATTAAATGTTTTGGACATTGCCAACATAAGAATAGATGGTGAAATTCAGAAATGAAACTGAATTATAAATGAAGTGGGTTTTGGTGCATCTCAGCAGGTGCAAAAGAGCAGAAAATTGTGTATTTTTAATTTCCCCAAGTCCAACACACAACCAGGGTGTGCCACAAAAATGCCCAAAGCCAGATTGAAGCTGCTCAGAACAGGATAGAAGATGGTGTTCTTATAAAGATGGCATCACACTACAAAGCACAGTTCATCTAAGAATTTAAAATACCTCAGTAATGTTTACCTTAATTCAAGTGCTGATCTAGGGTGCTTTGCATGCTTCATATCCAGCAGGGGCCTGAAATCTTACAATCACCAGTTCCTTTGGCTAGGAATAGCCATTAGAATGAATTAAGCTTATGGAATATTTCCCAAATTCCTTCAGCATATTCCCGAGAATAGCTTTCTCCTATCTCCAAATATCTTTGCAGTCTATCTGATATAAATATATAATTATTAGAGAAAGGATTCACACAATCTGTAGATGAATGGCGAATAACAGACAACTTAATGCAAGCTTTTGTGGGGATGGGAATTCATGAATTATATAGGCTGGAGCTTCTTGCCTGTAGAAACAAGGAGCTCTGCATAGCTATTGTGTGCCAGGAGCTATTGATCTTAATTTTTTATTGAACAGAAACTGGAGGGAGTTGAAGTAATTATAGACATATAATTTGACATTCTCCCAAAGGACCTTAAGCTGAAAATAATCACCAGAAAAATAATTACCAAAGTTGTTTTAGATAATTTTCGACCAAAATCCTGCAAGCAAAGTGCAAAACAAATTATTACATTTTTGAAAGAAAACAAAATAATAATCTTTAGAAGGATGGTAACACCTTTAGTCTAAAATAATATCAGGCTAGTAGTAACACCAGTAGAAAAAAATATATTTCCCCTAAAAAATCTTTTTTTGAGAACCAGAATAAGCAGCTGAATAAAATACATCATATAGTAAAAAGTGTTAAATTTTATGCCTTAAAATTGTACAAGTTTTCATAAATTAAAAGTTAAAACTCCTGAGATTGTTATTTAAAAATTACCTTTTTTTTGGTGGAATTGTATTTTTTCTGTTTCTGTCATAATAATAAATAATTTAAAAGATTGCATAAAACTGTGTATGGGGTTTTTGTAAGGGCATGTCTCACCTTTTATCTGTCTTGAAGGTTTTGGAATTGAAGTATTTACTGTTTCCTGAGGTATTCCCAGTGTGCACCTCTGGGAAGCTGCCTACTGTTACTGCTACATTTAGCTTTCTGGATTGCATTTGCAGGCTTAAGTCTGAAACCATTACAAGTATAATTTTTTTTCCCTACCATTTTTCAGAAAAGAGCACAATGATTTTCAGTAATGAAAGTGATGAGAGTTTGCTTTCCTGCTTACATTACCAATTCTTTCAATCAGTATAGCTGGGAACCTACTATGCTTGGGAGCAGACATTCCAAATTATTTGGTTTAACAGGGAATTAACAAATAATAAGCTTTTGCAAAACCTTTTTTTTTATGTGACAAGTAAGCACATGTAGATAGGTATTTCTCTGTAGATGCTGTAGTATAGGAACTACAGGAAGCATTTCTATTTCTATAACCTCACCTCTTGGTGTTTCCTTGCCTGTACCTAAATTATTTGGAGATAAAATCCTGTCTAAGCCAAATCCAGATAAAACAGAATAGGAAATATGCTGCCAGTGGGAACTCTTTTCATCATGAGACATAAGGACTGATCAGAAACACAGACTTTTTTTTATAGTTGCTATAAAGTCATATGTGTGAGCTTATGTTTTAAGAGGGTCTCTAGAGGAAAGTACTTATCCATGCTAGGTTTATCATAAGAACTTCATCTTTCAAATATGCCTGGCATCTACATTTCTGTTTTTAAAAAGATGAAAGCATTATATATTCCAGTAACATGAAAAGCAAAACAAAGTAAATTTCAGAAGCTCTTAGCCTGTTACTGAAAAATCTCAATCAGCAAATATGAAGTAGCTGGGTTGATGGATCACCATGCCTGAAGTTGTTTTCCCCAACCATTTTGATGTAAAAATAAGTTGGAATTGAAAAAAAAATACTTGTGTTTTGGAAGAGAGCCTAGGCCTAATTTTACAAATTATCACCTTTTAGAGAATTCAAAACTCTTTTTCCAGCACTCTGTAGATGTTGATTGCCTCTCAGTACTCTGTCTAAATGGCTGCAGCTAAAGTAAGATTCATTCCCCTCACTTACAATTTATGTTGCTCAGATGGTGTCCAGAATGCTTAATTTTAGAACTGACTCTAGAGTTGAGAGCTTCAAAGATAGAGAATACTTTCAATTATCTCTGTTTTGTTAATTACATTGAAGTTATCTTGAGTAGTCAGTATCTAAGCTAGTTTTACTTTGCTAAAAAGTGTCTGAAATATCGATCCTAGACCTCTTATTTGCTTCTGTGGCCTATTCTAAAGTACTTTCTGAGTTCAAAAGTTTTTTTCTTCAGCTAGTCATTTCCCATTAGACACATTTTGAAAAAAGCTTCACTTGGATCAGCTTGCTATTCCTCCTGGCCTATTCTTTAAAACAGATGTAAATTTGTAAAGATCCCCTTGGACTGCATTTACTGCAAAGTAATGTTGATATCAATATGTTGATACTGGTGGTGCTTTCAAACTCTTTATAATAGATTATTGATATATAGACTTGGATATGTTGATAAAAGGGTGTGAAAGTAGCAGAAAGGGCTACAATGTCAACAAGGAGTTTCTGGTGTCCTGAAATGAAAAGTGGAATTTTAGTGGCTCACTGAATGTGTTACTTCTTCTGAGCCGAGCTTACCCAATTTCTTCTGAACCTGGCTTCTGTATGTCTTCCATTTGTGAATTTAATGGGAGGATCATGACAAAATGGTTTTGATTTAACAGAAGGGGAAATATTTAGAATGGCACACATGGAGTACCTGTTTTGCTAAAAATATTATCTCAAGATCTCTAAATTCCTACACACTGATCAAGAAGAAGCTGAGCAGCTCTCAACACCTACCAGTCCTATCAGAAGATGGTTCCTTTTCTTGCAGCCAGCACTTCCACAGTCCTGACAAGCTCCAGGCACCAACTTACAGATCAGCTTCAGTGGGATATGTAGGCAGCAAAGCCAGGAGTCTTCTAGCTCACTTGTTGTGACTTGGTTCCTCAACTTCCCTCTATTTAGGCACACGCAGAGTGATGGCTTCTAGCCATATTTTCTTTTTTACTCATAATAATCTGCTGTCCTATTAAAGCAACTGACTCATTTATAGACCAGACTGGTAGAAGCAAAACATACACTACCCAAAAACTTGCTTTGTTTGTCATGATTTGATCACACTTCTTTTCTATCTGTATTTTTTCCAGAATATTTTTATATCTCTCTCTTTTTCTCTGCATGCTTCAGGTCATTCTCTTCCTATTGCTTTTTTTTCCTCCCATTTTATCATTTATTTTTAATTACAAATTCTCCCTTATTCATCCAAATCTTAACATTTAACACTTTGTTATTATTAATGAAGCCTTCCAAAAACTGGTGACTGTGCATGAGATTCTGGAATGAAAGGGACTGGAACAGATATAGCTGTGGACATAAAAACCCAAATGTGCCATGAATTAATTCTTACCTGAGAAGAAATCATACAAATTAAATCATACACATTCTGTTTATAAAATGCAGGGTAGTGTATTTTTTTCTTCAAAAGAATGGCATATTTGCCTAATTATTAATTCCCTATTATCCCCACCCCACCAAGGAAAATCATAAAGATTTTCTGCCTTATGGAAAAGGGGGCACAGACTTGTCAGAGATCCTTCCCAGTAATATTATACCTCTCATGCTGTTCACTATGCATCATTTCTGGCTTGTCTTCCCATCCAGAAACTCATTCTTTCTCCTCCTGAGGAGATTAGCTTGAAATTTGATAGCTTTCAAAAGTGGTTTGAAACCTTAAACAAAAAATAAGAGCAGTTGGGACCAATTGTTCTGAACAGCAAAACCTGTCACACTGCATATAGCCAAGCATGCTTTGACAGTTCTTCCACTCTGAACTGGGTAACAGGAAAGTCAGTAAAGAAATGTTGTGTAACCTGCCTTGAAGCCCATATTCTCCAAGTATAAGAGAATTTGAACAAAACACAATGAAAACTGTATTTGTTGTGTAGGAAAAGAATGAGTTGGTTCTGCTTATCTTTTTAAGTTAGCTCCTCCAGGCAGGGACTGTATCTTTGTACTTTTTACAATATCAAGTGTGCTGTAAGCACTTAACAATTAATAATGAATTGTAAGTAAACGCAAAACTTGTGAGAGGTGCCAGACTGCCATCTCTGGAGAACTGGCCTGTCTATTTATGTAGAGAATAGGCAGCACAGCATTGCAGGCTTGTTAATGCTGCTCCAAAAATTTACTAATTCATTTCACAAAGGCTGCTGAACAACCATCAGATGGTAACTGCTCACAATCCTCAAGTCCTAGAGAGATTTAATCTGCTGCCTTCATGTTCTAAAGCTACAGCACGGGGGGGTGGTGGTGCTCATTTTCAATCAGCACAATGAAGTAGCATCCTGTTGGAACTAACATTAATTGGAACTAACATTAATTCAGGAAATAAAAGGCTTT
The DNA here is from genome assembly GCA_013399455.1 of Anthoscopus minutus. Lineage (NCBI taxonomy): Eukaryota > Metazoa > Chordata > Aves > Passeriformes > Paridae > Anthoscopus > Anthoscopus minutus. The sequence continues at coordinate 34,921 of VWYI01008106.1, read as the reverse complement.
TAAGATATGCCAAGAAATATTAAAAATAATATTAGAGGAAATGCTATTTACCAGAACTCTGTTTAAGTGCCATAGAAAGTGAATTAAAAGTAACTTGCATGCATTTTAGCCCTATAATTTTTAGTTCATTAAACATGTCTTGCATTTTCTGAAATTATGGTGAATCTAGGCATAGTATAACGACAATACATAGAACGCTTAGATGATATCCAATCACCCTCTTTGAATTTGCCCTTTAAAATACCTCTGTAATAAAATGAAAAGTATGAAAACCTCTTAAAAGAAAACCTGAACAAAGTAGAATGCTTCATTCAATGTTGTACTTACCAGTAATTCTTTGGATGGAAAAGTCAGGAGACAGAAAGAACTTCTTCAATTCTATGCTGAAGTGAAAAAAAAACCCAAAGAAAACCTGAAATTATTTCCCTATGTCTACATTTTCCAGAGAACAGGTTCACCTTCACATCAGTCGCTCTGCAATAAATAATAGCAGCAGCAAATCAGGCTTATCTCTATTACAGTCACCAAAATCAAACCACTGTCTTTCTCATTAAGCAAATAATGGAGGAAGTGGGAATAGTAGGGTGGCATTCTATAGAGGTACCCATCTGTTTTTGCACTGAGACAGGTAAATACCATCCATCTGACTGAAATGAGCTTCTGCAGACCTGCTCCCATATGTCTGTGTACTCTTGAGTGTGAGGGGTTCAGGCACAGATTCACACAAACACACTTACGTCTAACTACATCACCAAATGATGGTACTTGCTTTTTTAGATGTTGCACTGCTTGCTGCCACCCCCACATCCTCCCCATAGCTGAACCTACTGGAACCAGCCTGCTTTTATCACATTGAAGATTCAGGCTCTCTGAATTTGAAGCTTCTCTCCCCACACAGCAGGTATAAATGTATGCCTTCCAGCTGATTTACTATGTAGGTTTTTACTTACCAATAAAACATAGCTCAAAGTCTGTCTGCTTTGTTTACAGGGAAATAACCTTACACTTTGCTCAATTACCCACTAGAGGAGCCACCAGCCTGCAGCTTTTGCTACCCTTCCTGGCTATTCCTCAAGTTACCATGCACTAGCATTGCTTTGCATGACACATGTATTCAGCCTTTCAGTTTTGCCCTGAAAAAAACCCACAACTAATATGTCTACCATTCACCCTGAAATAATAAATTCACAGGTACTCTGGATCTTTTTTTGCAAGCATCTAATTCCAAAATATTGTGACTGTGACTAGTAGTGGGTTGGTTTTTTTGTTTGTTTGTTTTTCGTTTAATTATTGAAGCTCATTATTCGATGAGTTAACATTCTGCACTTGGAACAAACCCCAAAAAAGCCAAGGAGTCACTATCAATATCTGTTCCTACATATATAAGAAATATCACTAGCAGGTTTGTTACTATTTACTACAGTAACATAGACACTTTCCTGAGTCCATGTAGCAAAGACATTTTAGCCAGTTCATACTTCTGGACTTTGTAGCATCAATTTATTCCAAAAGCCTCTATGGAAGCAGAAATTTATTGAATTTCTCAATATCCTCTTAAAGGCATCAACAACATTAGTGGACTTCTGAGAGCACAAACTGCCAAAGGTTACTGTCCTTACACCTGCAAACTGCTGCAGAGCATGCTGGCAGCCTGCTTCCAAAATCTAACCAGAATCAACCCAGTCTTCCCATTTTGGCCCCCAAAATCTTGGTATATTTACTGAGCCTGGAATACAAGCGAGTTATTTCTTCCATTTTATTAGCTTTTGTGAAGAGACAGGTGAGATAGAATTTTAAAGCTTTCAGCCCATTTTTTTTGCCATACTCATGAATCTTGGCAGAGAGCCCAAAGATGAAGAAGGATCACTCTATTAGTTTGTAGAGGAGTCCTGCTCTGATTAAATCCTTTAAAGGTAAAAAAGTATAATTTTTTTCTATTAATGAGGCATGTTTAATTGTATGACATATGTATGAATTAGGTTAATAATTTATTTTGAAATGCATAGCTTACATATTCATACCAGAAAAAATGGTTATTCACAGAAGCAAATTAATGTCTATTCTCTATCAAAAGGTATATTGCTGCTGCAAGATGCATTTTTGAAATTTAATGATTGATAAGGGTTTTGAGACAGGAAGAATTTCTCAAGGTTGTTCACAAATGTGAAATAACTACATCACCATGACTTAAAAAAAAATCACCATCTGGGAATCCTTCCATTCAGCTTAGGCAGAGTCTGCTTCCTGATGGCATGACTCATTTTGATAAATTGAAACAGCCAGAAGTGATGAAGAGGCATTAGAGGTGGGGTGGCAGGATGCTAGAAGGAAAAGACCTTACCTCATGGAAGATTATGTCTTAATAACATTAGTATTAGTATTATATATTCTGTCAGACATTAAGAAGTGATTAAAGAGATAAAAATCCGTAATTTTTGACTATGAATACCTGAAGAAAAATTAGCATAGAAATTGAAAAAAAATCAACTGCATGGTAATAAACATGTACACAGCCTTTTTTGTAAAAAAATAATGGAGTTGATTGCTTCATAAAAAGGTCTCTGGAATTCAAAGATTTATCTTTAACTAAATAAAGACTCCTTAAAAAAGAAATCTCTTCTAATCCTTGGAAAACATGGCTATGGCAAAGGCAACGATGCATGAAGCACTTTCAAGTTATGCAAATCCTCAAGAGGAAATTATATTAATCTACAGATTCTAAGCATTCTTCTCTAATCATTTATAATGCACACTCCAAATACTGAAAGCAACCCAACAATTTTAAATTTTTTTTTGGTGACTAAAAATTCACTAATCTTCACAGAAAAATAATACAGGGACACAGAACCAAAAGGTGAAAGTCTACTTTAAAGTGGAAGTAAATTTAGTGAGTGGATATCATCTTATTCCTTACCCCACATTTTATACAGTTCCCATATACCTATGTTATGGTAATCTCTTGTCTGTGCAGTTGCCAAACCACAATAATGGGTCTCCCTCCTACCTCACCAGGTCACTGCCTGTGCCTTAACACACCCACCCTGCTGCCATCTCATTTTGCCTCTGCCAAGGCACATTTTCATCTCAGACAAAAATATATTTGAATATACTACAACAGAGTAACAGATGGAATTCCTCTACACAGAGCTGCAGCACAGCCCTCTTCTGAAATGGAAGTAGCCTGTGCTGACTTAGTCTACCTCAACACCCCTTAACATTCACTGGCAGAAGACATTGTTTTTGGAAGCTGGAATAAGCAGAATGAGCACACTTCATGAGGCAGCACTACCTATCAATTAAGGACTACAGTCCTTAATTGCAGCCATACCTACGTCTAATTATTCACGGGGCAGGGAGAGGTATCTCCCAGGAAGTGTTACAAAGGATTAAGGTTTAAAAATCAACAATCAGAAGTGAAGTTGATCAGATAAACAACTTTATACTTCTCTTAGAGGCAGATTTAACAACTGGCTGATAAATCACATGGAATAGCCTACTTTGGACAAGTGACAAAAGGATGACTGTTACTAAGACACTGAAAGAACAAGAAAACAGTTTTCCATTGGGCAAAACTTTGAAGAAAGTAATGCCTGAAATGGAAATTCAGGGATTGAAAGACAAAATAAAGAAAATCTGCATCATGCTTTTGAGGCTATGAAACTACCAGCAGCAGAGGCACAGAAAATAAAGCTATGTAATTAAAGGCTGGTCCTGAGTATATTTTAATTGTTATTATTATTAAATTTAGGGAAGAACATAAGACTTGCTATGAGGTGACACATTTGAACTACTGACCTAGTTTAGAGCAATACAGTACCAGATAACGCTGTTTTCTAAAACATCCTCTTAGCAGAACAAAAAGTTATAGATAAACTGAAACTTTAAATGTTAAGCATACACAGACAAGTTTTCCATTAATCATAAAGAATAAAAGTTCTAATATGATGATGCTGAGTTTCTGAGTTTCTGTACATGTCTTCTTGCATTTTTACTCCTGGGATTTTTGTGGTGTTTTTTCCCTAGGATTTGTGGTTGGTTTCTTTGTTTTGTTTCCTTGTTGTTGGGGTGTTTTTTAGTAAGCATTATTTCATAACTTAGAAACTATGGCAGAGACAAATAATACCCCAGTACCTGAAGTAGTGTGAATTGAATGGAAAAATTTTCTAGGTTAAGGATGAACTTCTTCTGTTGTCCCTGAGTTTTTAGTTCCTCAAACCAGACATCCTGTAGGGACGTATAAATGGTTGTTCTAACCAGGAGGGAAAGGATTACTTCTTTCACTTCCATTGCCACCTTATGGCAGTTACATATGTTTGTGAAACGATGGCCTAATTTAGGCCTTCCACTTGACAATTAGTAAGGATAAGCATTTTCAGAGATGTCAGCTGTCAGAAGTGCTACTGAAACAAAAATCACAGTGAGTCACCAGCACCAGAGCTTACTCACCAGAGACATCAAGAATTCTAAGGAGGGAAAGAGAAAGCCACAGAGATATAAAATATACCTACTTAAATGAAATTTCGATTGTATGATAACTAGGTTTATAAACATAATGGCTGTCAGTATTACTTTTACTGTATTCACACTGAATCAGGAGAGTCAAGATTGATGCACTGTATTTTAAGGAAGGAAACTGGAATGCTGGAAAATAATTTAAGCCTACAAAAAAAAATATTTTGCATTAATATGTAAAGAATAACATTTTTTCCTAAATCACTCAAGATCAGGAAAATTCACTTATTGGTAGGATTTGACCCTAACTTCCCTGTACCCATTTACTATCCAGCAGCTGTGTTAATATATCTCTTACTTAAACACTGAACATTGAAAGTATCTAACAACACAATAACAAATTCCTTTCTTAAACATTTTGACATTGCTTTCCTGCAATGCCTTTCACAGCTGAGTTATAAAGGAACTGATAAATTGTCATTATATCCTAGCAAATTTCTGAACCACTTGAAGTATTCTTCAGTTATCTTGGAACATAAATGTGCCCATGTTTTTAAAACTTCTTTCAAAGTCCCAAAGAACTGCAGTTTCTAAAAGTATTGGGGGACAGCATTGATAAAACCAATGAGCTGAACCAACTCCTCTGCTACAACCAAGATTAGGAAAGGGTAATGATATGAAATGCTAATTGAAATACACCATCTATCTGTGATTGTAGCAATTCCTCATAACATAGACAGTAACAGATCTAGACGGTTTCGGACAAATCAGCAGTAATCCCTTAATATACAAACTGATCAGAAGCAGGGAGAAACTCAACCATCCAGGTTTTTTAAATACAAAGAAAGCTGCTCAGTACCTCTTACACTAAAGAATCTTCATTGATATCAAGTTCATCTTCTCAGTGAACTCCTGATTTTCTGACATTTTTTTTTCTTAATACTAAATTAAACCAGTTAAGCTAGTTCAGTCTTTGACAGTCAAGAGCAGAAGTTGCTGCCCCACTTCATTTTGTTCCTTTCCCTTGTCTTTATCCCCACCTTTCTCACCTCCTTGTCAGCTTTCTGAACTAAGTTGCTTCTCCTCTTCCTTTCCATACCTTTACTTACTTTCTTCATCTCACAGCCTGGTAAACAGAGCAGAAAAATGGGATGGAGAAACCCTGCCTAATCTACAACAGAGGCTGTCAGTTATGCAGTCAGAGCTCTCACCAGAGTGTGCTGGGCAGAGAAGGGACTTGTTGCCTGTTGTGTTTTGCAGACTTATTGAAGCATTAAGATGCCGAGTAGTTTGTGGCATGCTGAAAGAACTTCCTTCCTGCTTGGTAACTACCAAGACTTATCCAGTGCACGTGCAATCAACAGGCTGGAAAGAATCAGAAAGCAATTGATTGGTCAGTGTCTCACACTGGGAATCAGATAAACCTTGGATTAGCTTGGTAATACCTCTGGTGGCTTTTTGGCATTTATAGTTTTTTCACTGTCAAAATGGCTGGCAGCCAGTAATATTCAGGGAAGGTTTTTCAGACCAGCATCATAGATGTGCTCAGAAAGACTAGAAATTTAGTAAAAGTTTAGATTACATTCTGCCAGATTAAGTATAAATTAGCAAGATATCAGAAAAGCCCTAAAGCACCATGAGAAAATTTTTAAAGAGCTAGGGAAGTTCATAGCTGAAATTGCCCTCAAATTTAACAACAGGCTTGAAACTGTTAAGAAAATATAGTCACACCTCAAGAAACTCTCACAAGGTTATGAACAAACCAGGTACTTTACAAAAGTCCTTATTACCTTCATGAGAAGGGACAATTCTTAAAGAGATAGGACCAAGTTCTCTATATGAAAAACATAAGTAAAAGGAGGAAGTAAGTTGTTTATCAGCCTCTGAATATCAAATCTATCTGCCTCTGCTTGCAGTTAAATTTTAAGGTGGTATTTTTGCCATGTTTCAGCATTATACAAATCACTTCTGAATGTCCTTTATCTCCACAAGGGAGGTCTGAATACTCTGCATCTGTTTTTTACAGAATTCTTACACAAAGTTGTAATTTTATGTGGAATAAAATTACCTATAAAACCTATAAGACCTTGTCTCTAATTTTTTTTTAAACACCAATTATCTTCTCCACTCTTCAACATTTATTTTAATTGTGTCTGAAGTCTATTTGCTAATGAGATTACCTACTATCATTTGCTGGTACTGTCATACGTGAAAAAACTGCTGCAGCTGTTCCAGTTACTCTTCAGCTCCACCATCTGAATCATCTGCAACAATAAATTGATTTGTGGTTTTCCTGCTTGAAAGGCAACTCTTCTGTCTTCCAGACTGGGAATAGAGCAGGAAGGAAAAGGAAAGGAGACACAATTATACTCCACTAGAGCTGCCTTAAAGTCAGAAAAGAACCTACAGGTAGAATAACAGGTATAGGCTTTTACCTACCTACTTATATTCTCTTCCTTTAGGCTTCCACAAACATACTTCCACAAAAGCAGAGGCAAAAGAGATTGTAGACTAAATGCAGCTCTGAAAAACATAATTTTTTATTCTATGTCCTATGTACAAAGAAATACTGAGGAAACACTGAGGAAACCTTTCAAATACAGGTCCTTTACCTTAACAATGCAGAACTTTTAAAAAGCCAAGAATTGCACAAGTGGGTTTTGGACAATGCTCGGGAGACTTGCAAACTCAATCTTTTTCTGTCCTTTAGAGGAGAAAAGGCATTTTATTTTACTTCCTCGTGGATTTTAAAAAGGAGTGCATTCCACCACATCAGTTTGAATTGCCATGTGAAACCTTCATCTCATAGGAAAGGACTGATAGTTGAACAGGAAAAAGGAGGCTGCAATGTGAAGAGGTAGCAAGTAATACAGAAATGTTGAACCCGCATGCCTTCCTATTATGCCTTTTCTCTTTTATTTTTTTAAGAAAATGTTGAGAATTTTTAAACTGTAAAATTATTAAAGACAATTATATAGTAATAGATGTGAATAAATAGGGTACATAGATGCAGACATGTTTTGGATGTTAACTGATATGTAAAGTATTTTTTGATCCTAGGTTTTACTATGAAGTGTTCTCTCTGATCACAAAAGTAAAACAGTTCCACATGTAAGACAATAATTTCTAATCATACTCTGCTGCATTTTCAGAGTTCATCAATTTCCGATTAACTTCTGCAAAATACTTTATATTAATAACCTATCAGTAATATCAGCACTGTAATTTGTTTTCCTGTCACTTTTGTATAGCTTTGAAATTTCCTTTTGGATGCTCTCCTTATATGTAGTAGAATTCAACCGTGAAAAAAAGATTTTAATCCTGAAATACAAATGGAAAAATTATGTCAACAGTGTATTGTGTTGTCTTCATATGTTATTGGTTACTATCTTTTCAAAGCAAACATTCTCCTCTCCTTGTTCTTCTAGTATGTATATAAAATTAAGAGAATTCTAAAGGATTGATGCAAGGATAGATATAGGAAAATATTCTAAAGGATAGATAGATGAAATTTCAAGTAACTGCTTTTCAAATAAATGAGAAAATAAGAGTGGTAAAGCTGGTGAATTCACAGTGCTCTTTAACATCACCGATTTTTTTTTCTTGGATGTACATGCAGTTCCAGACAAAGGCTATCAGGAGCCTGCATTTATCTGCCCTCTTATTCAGCATCACATAAATCACATCCAATTTCCAGTGTTACACAGTTGGAGCATGAGCAGCTGCTTTCCATCCGTATAAACAGATTTACTAGTATTTGCAGCAATGCTGCAGCAATCATTGTAAGACCACATTTGACAACCATCAGGGCCATAAAGAAGTTAAGAGAAAAGAAAGGATATTCACAATGTTAATTACTGGAGGGAATATTTTAACTTTTTGCCTGCCTGAGACCATGAATTTGAGACCACTGCTGGCATAATTCAGTTTATTATTTGTGGATGCAGCTGCAATTATTACTAAACACTGTATAAAGATATTAATGCAAGTATGGCTGCAGAATATGAGTGTAAAGCTACTATACAGCTTGGCAATCAAGAAGGACCACATGATGGGTTGCTATGGTATCTGCAAGCATGACTTTTTTATAAAGCAATATTGCAAATAGCAACACAGCATGGAATTCTCTGACCATCACAGTGACTTACTACTTTGGAAATTAAAACAGTTTATCACATTCCATTTCAGATACACATTTTTAGAAAAAGATATTGTGCTGTTTTTTAATCAGCTGTCACATTCCACAAAGATTATTATCAAGATTGCTGTTAAAGAGAAAGTAACATGATTTTAAGACCATAGAGAATGGAAGTGCACAGCATGTCTGGAATTGCAGGGTTTGATTGTTATAAATAGTTTATGAAGTGTCGTTCCTTATTTCATCAAAAGCTTTTCTTGCAGCAGACATCATGTGTGCTTCAGCATGCAATTTTCCCTCTCCAGAGGGATGAGAATGTGCCGCAGTTTACTTTGCTTGGATTACACTGCAGTGTCTTTTTTTTTAAGGCAAGCACTAGAATATGCCTCTTTCCACTGTGCAACAGCTCCCACTGATCAGCGAGGAAAAATAAATATGCTGAGTGACAGAGCCTGCATGCTGTATCACATAGACAAAACCTATGTTTTGTTCTGAGAATGAAAGAAATTGTACCATCCCCCACTGGAAAAGATGTTGCTAACACAGAGGTTTGTGAGCCATTAAATATTTCTACACTACAGAGATTTCAGGTTATTTCTCTCAATGCCTTACTGAGCAGTATAAGCCTTCCTGAATATACACTATTGTAAGGATTTTCTATGCCCCAAAAAAATCCCCTGCATTTTTAATAATACTTCATTATATATATTATATACATATATCACTGTTTGCCATGCAAACGACACAGATACTTTCATAGGTGATTCCTTTAGAAGGCTGGAGCTGTTTAATGCCTAGTAAGAAAAGTAAACCCAAAGCTATTTGAGGAACTCTCGCTACATCACAACCCTTCAGCTGTAGTTTAGTAAGCTCAGATGAGCATGGCAGCTCTTAACCAACGTGGTACCAGGTCTGGGTATAGGTCCACATATCTTACAGAGTACAGAACTGAAATCCAAGCAGCTGTTTGAGCCACAAAACTATTGACAACGAATCTATCCTGACAAAACCAGACGAATTATCTGGCTGTAACAAGCAGAAAAATCTGTCTATAGTCTGCAAGCCCAAGCTGTCCCCGGCGCCGGTGCGCAGCCCGGGAACAGCCACGCCAGCAGCCGGGAGATGCTCCTTGCGCCCCCAGCCCCGGGCCTCAGCAGCACAAACTCCTGCTTGAAAATACCAACACCCCTGAACCCATTTAAGGGCTCTTGAGGAAAACAAGCAAGTGAGCAATATCCTACCTATTCCCCCTGCTCTCTCCATGCTTCATTTTTACAAGTGATTTTGTATGACGGATGCGGGACTAGTCTTGTTAGACCAGAAGTGAAATAGTTTTTTCACAGGGTTGAGCCAGGCCAGGATTTGAAAAATCCCAGAATTGTTCCACTTTTATGTTCCCATACGGGTTTGAGCTATTTTTGGGGCTTTTTTGGAGGGTGGGGAGAGGACGTGAAGGTTGATGACACCTTCACAAAGTAAAATACGCCTACATTCCTGGGTTAGTAAGAGAGAGTAAAGAAAGCTCATTTCTCAGGCAATTTTAATGGAGCTTTTCTTATTAATTTTTCCTTCTCTGTGAGCTGGGACAGTAAGAGAGTGCGGTGTCCTACTGCTCTAGGAATTTTGCTTAATGTTTTGCATAATTATATATGACTGACCCATTACCAGAAACCACTGTCTTATATCAAAATTAACACACAGATTTATTTTATACCTGCAGGTTAAGGAAGAAGTCTGGAAGTCAACTGTGTCTTCCATAAGCTTTTTACCTTCAAGGTATACTGGAATAATTGCAAAGAAATATAGAAGTATCCAAATTTATTCAAATATAAAATGGAATCCAAAAATATATTCCTTTTTTGTAAAGGTCTAAGATATTTCATTTGAGGTATTAAAAATTGAGTGACTCCAGCTAGATTATTGGTTCAACAATCATAAAATTAAATATAATAGAAAATTTATATGGTAAAATGATTTTATAAATGACCATATATATTTCTGTGCATTACCAAGTTTGTAGAAAAATTATTACATGCATATTTTATGCTTATTCCATCTAGAATTTTCAAGTTAACTACACACCCATCCAGCATTGACTTAACTTTATTCTTTAAACAGCAATTTAAGAGGATAACCAATATTTTTTAAAAGTATATTATTACATTAATATGTAATTATTGTTAGCAACTATGATATTAAAACAGTTATTCTGGACTGAAAAAACATGTATACGAATTAAAATCAGGTATAGTTACTAAAAACATGCACATTGTCCTTCAAAGCACAGCGTAGTTCAGGGATTTCTCCTGTTAGTTATATTGGCCCAAGTATAGAGCAGCTACTTTTCACAAAACAAAATGAGAGCACACAGACCAATCAAACACACACTTATCCTGACACCTGTGTGTAGCAACCTCTTGCCAGGGGCCCGCCCGAGAGCCTTGGCAAAGGCATCAGTTGGCTGATGACAGCTGTGACACGGCCACTAAAACCTCTAACAGCTCTCGTTCCCTTCTGGCAAGCATGGATTTCTTCAGAGGGAAAGGGAATAAAGAAACTCTGTTATGCTTTAATGGGGTTCTTTTGGTAAGAGATCCCAGGCTCCCTGAGCAGGAGCAGCAGGGGAGCCATCCTGCATTGGACTTTCCCAACAGAGAATATCATTAGAGCCCTTTCTGGGCAACTCAAAGATTTGACAAAAAGACACATAGTTGAAATGTGGGTTTTTTTCTGAATTCTAGAAAAACTCCTCTGGTCAGGACAACATCAGCATTTCATTTCATCTTGATGGTGACAAGTTGATACTGATCTAAGTCATGAAGCAACATGTGATCTAGATATCTAAATCACCTCATTGCTGAAGTGGCTCCCCCTTAATTTTACCAACCACTACTTGTTAATCTTTATAAACTTCATAAAATAAAAGACAAAGACTAAAATAATTACATAAAAAGGTTATGTTTATTCTTTTGGGTTGTTAGCAATGTAATTATTTTTTGGTAAAACAACTTCCTGCATGCAGTTCATCAGTACACTATGAGCCAATAATTTCTATAAAAGGAGGAACCCATCAATATTCTAGTTCTTTTGTAAGAAATGCAAAGTGTTTCCACTGCCCATTGCACAAGTTGGCTATTCGTCCTCATGAAGGAAGATTTCTGAATAACAAATTATATTTAAAGTGTTTTTACTGCAATGTGCACCAATAAGCAAAGCAGAGAGTGTGAGATTAACTCTGGGGAAAAAAATAATGTTCCTATGACTAAGATTAACCTGAAAACCAACACATAGGACTATAACATAAAAAAAAGGCCTTCTATCTTGTTGCACATAAAAAGACCTACCTACACATCAGAAAAAAATTGTACTATCTATTTGGTTTTAAATTACTCCTTTAAAACAATTAGCATAAATTTTCAATTACACATTTTATCTTATATTTCTGAAGATTAGTGTCAAAGACAGACAGCAATAAAAATTAATTACAACAGGAAAATATGTGTAATTTCTTATACTAAGTATAAAATGTTATAAAATAAAACCATTTTTAAAACAAAAATAATAGATATATAATTTTCTTCTAGCCCCATATTTTAAGCCATCTATTTGTCCTGTATAGTCCAGTACCTTACTGCATATTTCCTGATCACAACACTCACACAAAATAAAATCTTTAATAGCAGCCAACTATTGCTTACTGGTTTGAGGAATGATGGTCTTGTCAGTTTTTCTTTTTACCACTTATATCTCTTCCCTTGTTAATCTTTAACAGCTGTAGGATAATAGCAGCAAGCATGCATCAGTTAGAGCTTCCAATTATTTGAAGTACCACAGAATATACGATAATATCTATTGAAATGCTGTAAGCTAACTTACTAGGGTAAATATTTGAGACATATATAGTAATTAGGTCATTGTCTCTTTGTTCAAAAAGGTAGCTCTGTTTAAAAACAACCGATTAAATAGCAGAGGATATTTTACTTACATGTATAGTGTCAGCCTGAATGGAAAAAAACTCATCTAAACCCCAGTGCAGGACAAAGCTGATTTCCATACATCTTTTTGGTCATCTCAGCTCTCTACAGAAGGTTACATTACAGTGAAAATCTGACTAAATTGCTAAGGGGGTGTCAAAACCACCTCTCTCAGGTACATATTTTTTTTTATGATCATATTTATTAATTTATGATCTCTCTTTCCAAAGTAGAGAAATCTAAATCTGAGGCATATATTAAAATAGTATTTGTCCCCAATGGTACTCTGCTATCAACTTATACTCATAGCTTTGATTATTTCCTAAGTGATATACACTCATGAGAAATAAGAAGTGTAGCAATAGACTTTGGAATAAAGTATGGAAGCTACTCATGATATTACAGGCTCAAAACACACCACTTAAAAAATATATATATAATTTCACATAGGCAGAATTTGTAGCTTCTCTGTGAAAAGAATTGTTTGAATGTTTCAGGAATTATGAGCTATCTTGTACACTGAAAGTAATTTTTTTCAGTTTTGCAATTTTCTAAACAGAAGCTCTATGTAGCATCATTTATTTAAAGCACTGTATCTGAAATGGACAGTACAATAAATTAAGAACTATTAAAAGGTAATAAAAATAAATATATTAAACTAAAAGGACTAAGTTACCAACCTCTTTTCTGTGAGAATTATTCCCTTGTTTGATTTACTGACAAATTCTCTATCTGGACTCTGTTGGTTTTTTTATAGTTTGTTGATTCTTTGATCTACATCCTGGGGTTCGATAATCTGGAATCCTGGGGTTTTTTTTGCCTTTAGAAGTGGCTTGAAGAGAATTATGTTCATATTATGATGCCATAATTACATATTCCTGAAATCTGTGTTCCTCTGCACGTAAGAGTATTATTTTGTTTTTATCTAAACAAAGAGTAGATTTTTTTCTCAGCACAGCAGAATTAATAAAGCAGTATGTTTTCAAAGCAAATGAGATAATGAAAAAGAGCTGACACACATGGAGCACAGATAGGAGATTAAATGTACACAGCAGACACACTTATTCCACAAAAGTACAGGCTTATTAGAACCCACTAAGGGTTCCTACAGTCCAAGTAGAAATTTTGTGTCTCCTCTCAATTAGTAACAACTATTAATCAAAACTATTGCTCTGCAAGTTTGTTTCACTGTTACAGACCAAGAGTTTACTAGTGAAGGATCATTGTCTTGGACAGGCACTGACTGCAGCAGTGGGTAAATATGTAAAAACTTAGAATTTTGGCATAATCCTCAAATAAGAGTGCTACTGACAAAAACATCATATTTTCAAGCTTGCAAACATTCATCATGGATAACCTCTGCCTTTTACTTTTTGTTTCCTCTTCTGTCTTTTCTTTTGTCTTCCTTTTCTGATTTGTCATCTTCATATTTTTCTTTTTCTGGTTTTGTTACACTATCATAAGAAGGTGGAGCTGTGGTGGATGCAGACATATCCATTTTCTCTGGAGATGAGTTTTCACTCAGCTTACCAACAATCATATCTTTTTTGATAAGCTGATCACTCCCATCTTTCTGATACATAAATGAAAGCTTCTTTACTGACTGCCTTAGGAGATGACGCCTGTAAGCACGCTGAATGATAGTGGCAGAAATTTCCTCCTGCTTTCGTTTCAGTGTGGTTGTAATTGGCTCATAGGAGACTTTAGAAGGATTGGCTGCCATAAACCGATCTTCCATCTGTATTCTGAGGGCATCCATCTCCCCACTTTCCCCCAACACACGCTTTGTGAAAGCAAACAAGATGTCAAGGCAGTGAATTCGGTCACCGCTCACCATGGGCAGATCCATTGCAATAAGCTGGACTTTGTTTGGTTTTGGGATATTAAGAGGAGGCTCTAGAGCAGCTGCAAAATCAGACAGTTTGCTATATTCTATGAATTGTGTTGCATCAGGATCAAACTTCTCCCAGACTTCATAGAACATCTCAAAGTCATCCTCACTCAAGGGTTCAGCGCTTTCTTCAGTAGCAACACTGAAGTTCTCCAAAATCACAGCAATGTACATGTTCACCACGACCAGGAAGGAAATGATAATGTAGCTGACAAAGAAGAAAATCCCAACAGAAGGGTTGCCACAGTCACCTTTCACAGAGCTCCCCGGGTGAGCCTTGTTAGGGTCACAGTCTGGCTCCCCACTGTTAAGGATTGGGTTGAGCAAATTATTCCAGCCAGCGGACGTGGTGATCTGAAACAGGCAGATCATGCTGTTGCCAAACGTTTCAAAGTTGAACATGTCATCAATCCCATCTTCCCTCTTGACATAGGCAAAGTTGGACATGCCAAATATCGCGTAGATGAACATGACCAGGAAGAGCAGCAGCCCAATGTTGAACAAAGCAGGAAGAGACATCATCAAAGCAAAGAGCAGAGTGCGGATTCCCTTAGCGCCTTTAATGAGGCGCAGGATTCGACCGATTCTGGCAAGCCGGATGACTCTGAACAGTGTGGGAGATACAAAGTACTTCTCAATCATCTCAGCTAGAAACATACCTGTGAAACAGAAAAATAAATTAAGAGGGTAAGTTTTTAACACAGATTACATTTTCCACAAAGAAGTATAAACACCTCCCTCCAACTCTAGTAAGGGAATTAGTGGAAAATATAATTTGAGATAAATTTTATCTGCTATGGATAATTTTAGATGTTTTCCCTACACTTTTAGAAAACAACCTCAAAAGTAGAAGTATTAAAACTGATATAGAGTTATTAAGAAGGTTAGAACTCTCAAGCATGCATTTCGCTTTCTAAATAATCAAGAGAAATTAAGAAACTCCTCTAATTTTCACAACTTGACAAAGATAAAACAATAAATACACATATAACCATAAGTCATTTTAACCATAAGAATTTCTTACCTATTATTGAAAGAATAACAACCACAAAATCAAAAATATTCCAGCCAATGGTGAAGTAATAATAACGGAGTGAAAATATTTTGAAGACACATTCACCAGTGAAAAGGACAACAAAGACCAAGTTAATCCAATATAAAATACTCTGCATCAGTGCAGTCTGGTCATCTGTTTCTATCATCATTGTGACCATGTTCAGAAAGATTAGAACCATAACTGTGATGTCAAATAGTTGTTGTGTTACAATATCAAACATCAGACCTTGCAATTTGTTCTGAGGGGAGAAAAAAAGAAAACTTTATAGTATTTTTATGCAATAAACATCTGTTTCCTCCCTCCCTTTTCATTCTTCCTCTCCCAAAATACACAACCAAGCAAAGGGCTCAAAAATCTAAGAAAACCATTGTCCAGTAGCACATATACCAGTTCAAAGTTTTTCCCTCAAAACCAAACAAGCCCATATTTCTTCACATTCTTTGATTCTCTGCTTCTTCAGGCGTAATAAATATGAGAGATTTTTCCTGCAGAACAGATACACATACATTTCAATTCAGAATGAAGGGATAATTTGAATAAGGCTAAAACCATTTGAGAGTTGAGAAATTTTATTATAATTAGTGTACTGCTGTAATTTCTCCCCAAATACAGATGACATAAGAATAGCATTATTCTTACCACTGGTCGAGGTATAGGTTTTTGTGGTTTCTTGGATCCCAGCTTCTTCATTGCATTGTAGTATTTCTTTTGTTCTTCTGTCATGAAAATGTCTTGACCTCCAAGGTAAATTAATAAAAGAAACCCCAAATCTGATTACAGTCAAGCCTTTACATCCATTAATTCACAGCATTGCAGAATGTGGTTTTAATGAACCCTTTATTCATCCTTATACATTGTTACCAAAACCAAAACATAATAATTATTTCAAAGATAGTTATAATATCTGATGAATCTTGAAGGAAAAATGAAAGAAATTGATGAACAAAGAAAATCCCCAGAACTTCTATGTATTTCTTATTAAAAAAATAATACATACCTGATTAATTCTGTTAAAAAAATATTTTGAAATATACATTTCATAGACATTTATAAATCTAGTATCATAAAGTCCACACTGTAAATCAATCTACCAGAAATAAAAAAGCTTCAATGGTACAAAGATACACTGTGAGCAGATATGCCTTCAGGTAAAACATACAAGGAGAAAGAAATTAGTGATTTTACTTTTCAGGATTTTACTCTTTGAGTATAGATATCTCAGTTCGGATATATGAACAGTGAATATGAATCTTCACTTCAGTGAATATCATAGCTTTACTATGATCATCCCCCCTACATTCTACCAAGATCATCAGAAGCATGGGTTTACTCTGGGGTTTCTTGTCTGAATAAAAGGATTTCTGGGCTGGTATGTGTAATACACACATGGAAGCTCTTATGCAATATACAATTTATACTGACAAGTAACTTGTTTTTTCCTTTCATGCATCTGTTTGTAATTACATTCCAGGTATGCATGATATCAAAGCAGCAGCATTTGGAACTTCATGAACTTCAGAGTCAGGGGTGATTCTGTGACTTTGTTACACCTTCGTTCTGTGAATTTGTCAAATGTAGTGTCAATCTTATAGACAAACTAAAGATAAGACTGAATGAAGTTATATAGTCACACTTTCAGCTGTGACTATTATATTGACATGAAGACTTAGAAGTCAAAAGAGACTGTCTTTAACAAAATCTCATCCATAAAAAATTCAAGTAAGATTAACTTCTTGATGAGTAAGAGTTTTGAAAGAGGTTGATTTGAAAATTATGGTGGAAACATGCTGCTGGAAGATTTCACTCAGTGGGAAATAAATAACAAAAAAAAAACCTCATAAAGAAAGTGGGATTGAGTTGGGGACTTCTTCTGCTGTCTTACTGATGTAATGGTTGTCGTGAGTGAACAAGGCATCCTTGTCTCAGTGAACTCTCCAAAAGGAGAATATAGGCCTCAAGGCAAGATACACTTAAGGACCAGTTAGGAAATTGACTGCAGAACATTGCATCCCTCATGGAACCAATATAATGAAAGTAGGATGCACACAGGAACCACAGAAAAGCACAGTTAAACTCCACAGAGTATATTGCAACATGAGCTCTTTTCCCATTCATATCCCAACACACCCAAATGTCAGTGATATTAAGAATGAATAAAGACAGGAAAAATACTGCTGGGTAGCCATGAACTGCATGATTTTCACATTCCTAGCAACATAGGTACACCAATAAATTCAAAAGACAGAAATCTAATGCTTGCTAATTTGCTATATAAAACTGAAGAATTCTGTATAGATAGAATCTTCCCCAGCCTAATTGCATGTCCAGTACTTTATTTTCTTGGTGACTTACAACAGCTCCGAATGTACAGGTGGTACATACCACAATGCCTGAAAAAAACCCTTAGCAGGAATCCTTATCTGCTTTCTGAGTCATGATGATTCCAATAGACAGTGCCTGCCAAGTGAACTTAATAAAATTTATAATTACCTCATTATTGAGTAAGGTCACCTTGTTACATTTTGACTGACAAAAATGCCACTAATATTGTATAAAACCTTAGCCTTGCTCTCCCAAGATGCAAAATGGATCCACCTTCCTCCTAAGTACTGGATGCCCCTGAAGTTTATTCCAAGGAAGGTACAAATATCTTGAAGGACAAAGATGCTATGATTTATGATTTAAATAGCAAGTACAATTTAATTTGCCATCATAGGCTGCATTTTCATCTGTTTAAAAGTTCCTAGAGTTCTTGATACAATCCTGTGCTCATTTAAATAATAGAAACAGCTTAAGTTGAAAAGAAAACCTAGATATTTTCAAATGACACTCATTTTCTTTTTCATGAAAATTCACTAACTCAAGACAGTTTCCCAGTCCTCTCTAATCTTACAAGACATAGCAAGTATTTTCAACATTCAACTTGTCTGTATTAGTTTCAGTAATGGAGGCCTTCACAATACTGCTATATGTTATCTCCTTATCAATTTTAACATTTATAGTTTTGCATATTCTCTTCTGTCCTGCCTTTTATTTGCTTGAGTCATCTGCACTTTCACATAGCTTGGTCACAGCACTGTAAGGTTAAGAAAAACAAAGATATAACTTTCTGATGGATGACATATCATTGGGCTATACAAGGATGTGAAGAACACTCAGATACTCAGTATAATTACTTCAAATGCCTTAGAAACAAAAGACTGTTACTGCTTTATTTTGAAGAAACAAAAATCTTAAAATCTTTCTATTACAACAAGAAATTTCAGAAACTCTTATTTATCCTTGCATGCATTTGCTGAATGCTCAGTAACAATGAAGAGTTGTGAAAATGAAACATGCGGTACTTATCTTCTTTTTTTGTTGATTGAAGTTGTCTATGATGACACCAATGAATAAGTTTAGGGTGAAAAATGATCCAAAGACAATAAAGGCCACAAAGTAAATGTACATGTACAGGTTGTCTTCATACTTGGGCTGTTTCCCTACCTATGTAACACAGGAAAAAAAGCAAAGCATTGCAAATAACAGTTAAGACAAATCACCAAGCAGGAAGAGCAGGAAGAGAAGTCACATCCAGATGGACAGGGGATAAACAGAACTGTACAAGGGGGGAAACCCAACTCTTTTGGAGCATACACTACCCTTGCCTTATATTTGAACTTGAAAATCTATTTAATACAGGTTTCTGTAATTGTACACATCGCAGGGCTTGCCATTCTTTCCTTCTCTGTTCTCTTTGATGACATTTAATATTTCATCTAGACCCTACTAAATTTGACAGCAATGTGCAAATCTCAAAAGCAATTCAGTTTCTATAGACTATGCTAATCAAGAGGTGGATTGAGGAGAGATGTAAACAAACATCAAGATTAAAAGAAAAATAGGCAAAATTTAGCAAATTTGGGTTTTGAGATCATCAGAGTCTGCAGCTCTGGATTAGCTTTTGCAGTGATGTCTCTTGACTGTTTTGAATTTTGAAGACACAGGAAAAATTTATTTCCTGATCGGTACAATCTCAGACATAAATTAATAGAAAACCAAATATCATTAGTTTGGATTTTTTCCAGAAGAATTATTAAATTAGTAATAATTTATGACGCTCTGCAGCTGTATTTTTTTTTTCACCTTTTTAAAATGTAATAAGCTTTGTGGGCATAGATTTATATAGAAAATTAATCAGGGCTTTACATTCAATTTTTTTATGTTTTAGTTAATTTCAACTGCCATTCAAGAAGCATTACAACAATCTTACATTTGTTTTTCCCTCAGTAAATATTTTTTAATCAGTAGATTTTATATTGCACTCACGGCTGTAGAGTCAACTGCAGCGTACATAATCTCCATCCATCCTTTAAATGTTGCCTAAAAACAAAATTTGTTAGTATTTTCTATCAAAGTTCCAGTTCTGAGAACATTCTAATACAAAACAGTGTCTTCTGCAATGTATTTGTATTCATAACAATAAAGAGAATATTAAAAGTCTGGTGAGTTACAAGTGAAGCATGCACAGGAAGTTCATTACTGTGGAGTATTTTCCCCTAATTCTTAAAACACTGAATAAATTCTAATCTTCATGGAAATTCATATAAACTCTCTGTGAGATGAGTTGCAATCAATATCTTCATACTAGAGGGACAGCAATTTATCTCCCAGGGCAATGTGATGTCCTGGCTGTCACTTGTAAAGCATTACCTGAACAGGAAAGGCACTGTGCTATTTGGCATTCCAGCAAAGCCAAGTCCCTGATGTCAGGATACAGGGAGCCTACATCATCAGCTAGTCCACCTGCACTGGGATGGCATCTAGCTCAAATCCACTAGAGCTCCAAGAAGAGGCTGAGTGAAGCTGCCCAAGGATTCACTAGCTCGCCCATCCTAGTGTGTGCCATGGTGTCCACAGTGCGCCATGGCATCCATGGGGGCCACAGGAGGCCATGCTGGACTGCACTGGGCCACAGGGGGCCACCGCCATGGCGTGCCATGGGGGTCACAGTGGGCCACACACAACTCTGTGCACCTTCCTGAGTCGGTACCTATCCTCAATCCACTGCTTCTCCTCCAGGACCTCCCCTGCACATCCCAACTCTCTGGCTCCCCTGTAATGCCATTATTGATGGAAACATTCTGAACGGCACCATTGCTCTGTCCTGAGCACAGCACATGGTGAAGATACCAGGTGTTTCCAAACACTGCTTGGTTTTCCTCAAGGTGTTATAATAAGGCTTTCATTTCTAACTTTCTGACTACCAAAAAACCGGAGGACTTCTCCAGAAAAAAAAAACCAGCCACCATCTATTGACACTATTCAGATAGAACAGGGAAATTGTCAAATAAGAAACTCTAAAAGGTAAGCCTTCCTATGAAATCTTAAGAAAATAATACAATCATAGAATGGTTTCACTTGCAAGTGACCTCAGAAATTACCTAGTTTAAACCCTCTGCCACAGGCAGGGATGTCTGTGGCAGAGGGTTTAAACTAAAAAACTTCCAATGATGGGGCATCCACATCTTCTGGGCAACCTGAATGTGTCAATGCATTACCACTAAAAAAATAAGTAAATCTTCCTTATATCCAATACAAATCTACCTTTAAATTAAAAACCATTGCCATTTGTCTTGTCACTACAGGGTGTGGGAAAAATTTTCCCTCATTCTTTCTTATAACCTCTCTTTAAACACTGAAAGGACACCATAAGGTTGCCTGGAAGCCTTCTCTTCTCCAGGTTGAACAACCCCAACTCTCTCAGCCTTTCTTCAAAGGAAAGTTGTTCCAGTCCTCTGATTGTTTTCTTGGCTGTCTTCTAGACTTCTAAGAGGTACTATCTTCTGGTGAGGTCTAATGAGAATGGAGTGTATAGGGAGAATCACCTCTCTATCTATTGGCCACACGTCTTGTTGGCCAGCCCAGGATATGATTGACTTTGTAGTCAAATCCTGTGCAATTACATGCAATGGAAGTGCACACTGCCAGCTCATGTCTAATTTTTTCCACTAGCATTCCAAGACCACATCTGAGGGACTGACTCCAATCCATTCATTTTCCAGTCTGTAATGGTACTGGGGATTGCCCTGAATTAGGCGCAGGACCTTGCATGTGGTCTTGAACTGCATGATGTTCATGGAGTTCAACCTTCTGCTGGCTGAGGTTCCCTAGGCTGACATCCCCTCTAAGCCTATCACAAAGTTCAGCTTGGTGCCATCTACAAACTGCTGAGGGTGCACTCAATTCCATTATTAACCTCATTCATGGAGCTATTAGGTAGTATTGGTCCCAGAGCAAATCCTTGAGACTACCACTTGGTACCGGTTTCTTCTCAGACACTAAGCCAATTTTGACCCAGCCATCCAACCAATTCCTTATCCCTCTAGAGGGCCTTCATCAAAATTACTCTGGCGAGCTTTGATGTTGAGGGCATGAAAGTGTGAATTATATGTTTTCTGATCAATATGTAGGTGAACTGTAGGTGCAAGACATGCTACAAATGCTGAAAGCAGTGCCACTCTCTAAGCTAGTAATTTCTGCAATTGCCCAGTACTGTTTAGCAATAGCTAATATCACTTCCTGAAGCAATCACATGGTAGCCTGCTAGCACAATACTAACTACTAAACTCTACGAGTTGGAAATTTTTAAAGACAGAATCATTACCAATTCCTTATGAGTACAAAATATTTCCCAGAAGCAGTTTGTCAAATGAACCTGATTATGAATATATGTTTGTCTTATTGGCAGTTCACAGAAATTTTCTCTAAAAAAGGCTCATGTCTAGAAATCTAGAACTATCTTCTTGTTTGAAGATAAGTCTTAGAACATATCTAAGACAGATAAGTCCTAGAACATATCTATGACAACCATGGGAAAAATATTAGTCAATATGCCTTAACAGATAAAGAAAATAAAAGAAAATGAAACCTTGCTCCAGTTTTTAACCAGGTATTTTAACTACATACTGTATTTCTGTAGCATTTGAAGCTCCATAAAAAAATTATAAAGTCAAATCCATACCCATTTTTTTAACTTTAAAATAACATTGAAAATGATGGAATTAAATGATACCATCCCTAAAATTAAAGCTGGAAAATTTATGCACTTACCACTTGAAGCAGAGAAAGATAACCAATTGCAACATTATCAAAGTTTACTTTCACATTTTTCCACCGAACACCTCCAGCAGTCCTGTTCAGATTTTCACACATACTTTTATTACTGACTTCCTGTGGTGTGAACATCTTATCATTTGTGGTGTTAACACAGTAATAGAACTTGCCGGCAAACAAATTTACTCCCATAATGCTGAAAATTAGCCAGAATGTAAGACAAACCAGAAGTACGTTCATAATGGATGGGATTGCTCCAGTAAGAGCATTCACAACCACCTATTCAATAAACACAGAAAAAGAAATTAAAAAACAACACAGGGTTATTTTTCTTTGAAACTAGATGATTTAATGTACAACATTACATTACACTGAAGGAATGCAAATATAAAAGTTATGCATGTCATATAACCAAACATGTGACTGTTTGCCTTACTAACAGACATGCAATTGGCGTTCTTCCATGATTTTGTAATTTAGCATATTTTTAAAGATTTGTTTCACACTTTTCTTTTACTTTTTTTTCCTTACCCTCATGCCTTCAAAGCGTGACAAAGCTCTCAGAGGTCTTAAAGCTCTTAATGTTCGGAGGGATTTAATTGCACCAAATTCTGAGAAACCAAGGGCAGTAGCTACTAAGCTAACCAATGAGACCTAGAAAAAACAAGACAAAACAAAAGTACTTTTCTTTTTTAAGTAGCTTCAAAATATAAAAGTGTTGAGGGGTAAAATTTTGATCTGGATACTGAGAAATAAGATTCCCAAGGCTCCTAATCTTTCAGTGAAAATAAATTTTAAAAGAAAAAACAAGAAAAAGAAAGAAAAATAAAAATTTAGTCTAATATTGCATGTAAATTTAAGAACAGTTTGAACAAAACCATACAAATCCATAATATTATCTGTGGATCTGTGTGTATGTGCATTTTTATTTTTTAAAAAACTAAATAATTTCCTCTCCCTCCATGTATTTGATTGTGGTTTGGACAACTTGTGATACCAGCTATAATATACATATAGAAATGCTACTACATATAGAAATGTCTATATGTTTCTGCATATAGAAATGCTAAATAGAACATCAGAAAACTAGAAAATTTGAAAGGTGTATTGCAAAGAAAGAAGGGGAAATATTACAAAACACCCTGCAACGATGCACATGAGACAGAATCCCAACCTGAGCTTCATTTCAACTTTCTGTTCTTGTAACTACCAAATAGTATAATTGCAGAAAAGCAGATTGTTATCATAAGCTGGAAAAATCTTACTTTGGATTTTTAAAATTGTTTGTATTTTGGATGATTAATGTGACTTGAGAGTTCCTATTTTAACCTTATTACTTTTGTAGAAGAAAGGGTTTAATCCACAAGAATTTTTGAAACTTTTAGTACAGATAGATGTGCAGCTCAAAAGTTGATTTTCCTGCAGTTTTCAAGTGAAAGCAAATGACTTGTGTCCTCACTGGGCCTCCCACCCAGATGGCTGTCTCCTATTTACACACGAGGAAGTCTGCAGATTTCTTTCCTCTAAGGGTAGCTCAAGCAAGCTACCAAATACTACAAAATCTTTGCTCTTTTCTGTGATACCATTTGTACTTGCAAATGGAAAGCTGAGTAAAATGAGCATTTTTATTGGTTTCAGGGCTTATTATCTGTTTCAGAAATAATTGTAAACATCACAATGGGTAAAGAACTTCTGTCTGTATACTAGAAGCTATTTCCCAAACAGGGAGCAGCTGGAGAGTTTAGGCTGATAGGTACAGAACAGTTTTCTTGAGGAGATTCTGTAGAATGTCTCATGGTGATAATTGAACTTGACTGGAACTGGTATGGCAAATTTGTTCAATGTTTAGCTGGATAAAGGCGTAGGACAGAAAGATAAAACAAAGATCTATTCAAGCAGCTGAGGGCAGCATCCGCATGCAAAAGCAGCAGGTAAAATGGCAGCAAGAAGGGAAAGAATTTAAATTCCTTGTTTCTGGAAAAACAGTAACAAGTCTGGCAATAATGTCAGAAAAAGCTAGGCAGACCGCTATGGCTTTACAGGTGGGAAGGAGTGGGTTTACAATAAAGGAGGCCAACCACTGGAATGGTTTGCTAAGTAAGACATTCTCCATTCAAAACAGTATCAGCCTGAGCTGTCTTATCTAACCTTGTGGCTACAGCTAATTCAGAAACTCCGATGGTGCCCCCCAGTATGAATTGTTATATAATCTGCTATATAGGGGCACAAAACGCAGACACTCTAAACAAAAGATTAAGATGGCTACATGAAAGCACTGAAATCGCTGAAAAAATGAAGAGCACATACCTATCCACATGGATGTATGGTATAGCTAATCATAAGAAATGAGCTTAGAATTCAATTCAAGATCAACCTTTCCCAAGACAGGTTTGTACAGAAGCACTAATTCTGAATACCCCTTAAACAGTAACTGATTTACTCATTTCGGTTTCATTTTCTTTCGTTTTTCTGATGACCATTGTAATGGAAAAAAATTCTAAATTTAAGTATCACAAGATTCTGGAAACATGCTGTCTGGTTATTCATAATATGAAAAGAGTCTAAAATATGACATCACCAATTTTATGCAAAGGTGACAGAATCTATCTAGATGACAGCTGCTGATTTCCCATGAATGATAAAATTGTCATAATTTTTCACTTAACACTTAAGTTATAATAAAGAAAAATCAGAATGCTATAGCATCCACAAAGAAAGCAAATATACAAAATTATATATTCAATGCCTTACACAAAGACAGCCCTAACTGAGGTTATCTTGTTTTGGAAAATTTAATCTTAGGGGAGGACCCTTATACTTGCTAAGTTTCTTACAGGTCAGTACATCTGCTCTGGGAATATGATGACTTTATACTTGGTGTAAGAATAAACCGGGAGTTCACAACAGAAGAAATGGAGAGGCCATGAAAGCAAAAAGCAGGAAACTGCATATCCCAGAAAATACATAGCATGTGTTTTCTCATGTCACTGAGTTAGTCTATTTACTAAGAATGGGGATTCACTGAAAAGAGAAGCACAGTTAAATAAGTAAAACAAATAACAAACACCACTTGTGCCTTTCCCTACAAAAATTCTACTTTAAAAAGAGCATTAGGTAAGTTTCAATTCTACTAGGGTAGAGTAGGGGACAAAATTCTACTAGGTAGGGGACAAAATTTTTGTCCTAGATTCCAGATACCATCCAATCAATAGAGTTTTCTTTTGTCCATTTGTTGAATTTCTACTCCAATGTCTTCACAAAATGAAAGAATTCCTTTAAATGAATGTATCATGCAATGTCACTAATTTAGTTTCGTTGGAGTCCAATATCAACGCTAGTTTTTAATTTTATTGTTGAAAAAAAATTCTCCCCAGCAGTTCTTTGTTAGTGCCTCATTAACCCCAGAATCAAATGCCCTACCCCATGTGCTCATTCAAATCTCCTTTTCTTTTCTAGTGTCTGTGTCCTCCTTGCTCTCTGTTGCCACATCCAGCAGACTGAAGTCAAAACAGTAAACAGTGCTCCCTCATCAGCTGGGACCCCGCACAGTAAAACACAGAACACATGGTGTCAATGACAAAGGCAAATTTGGTTACACACTGGGTAATTGCAGCAGGATCTTATTCATCAGTACGTGATTTTCTGCTCCTTTAAACCAAATTTATATTATTCACTGCATATATCTCAGATTGAAGTTGCATAAAATGACCGGCTTAAGCAACAGAAATCATAGCACCTACATCAACAATCAGGAAGTCCAGCCAGCACCAAGCATTAGTGAAGTAAGTCTGAAAACCATAGGCCACCCATTTTAGCAACATTTCCAGAATA
Organism: Anthoscopus minutus; assembly: GCA_013399455.1. Taxonomy (NCBI): domain Eukaryota; kingdom Metazoa; phylum Chordata; class Aves; order Passeriformes; family Paridae; genus Anthoscopus; species Anthoscopus minutus. Next base: position 8,483 of record VWYI01008106.1, on the reverse strand, counting down.
AAGACGTAAGTAAAGATTTTATCAGCATAGTCCAGCAGGATTTTTATACTCTTGCGCTGTTCAATATATATATCTTCAAAAGCCTGTAAAGAATGGGTTGCATATAAGTCAGATATTGAAAAGTCTTTGAAAGTTACAAATTAAGCCAGAACTTAATGAAAATAGCAAAGTAAAATCCCTCTCAACTCTTGATGTTTTACTTTGAGAAAACAAAATAATAGAAATACAATTACATTCTGAGTTTTAGATTTCATTATTATCTGAAAATGGAATTACAGTATAAAATCTGAAGTTGCCAAAAAGATTTTCAGAATTTCAATAATAGTCAACACAGAATTATAATTTTTCACCCTGAAAAGCCCAGCCAGCTTCTGTGAGAAGGCAGTCGCACTGTTACATCAACTTAAAATAACCAAAGAGAACAGCTAGGATTTTGATGATCTCCAGTGAATTTCAGGTTGTAGTAGTGAGAGCTGTAGATGCGGCCACTGTGAGAAGAGACCAGAGGACTGCTTTGTGCCAGCTCCACCATTGATCCCACACAGGAAACAGTCGAGCACAACCATGAAGTTGATGGTGCCCTTGGGAAAACATATTTAAGAAAGGGCACAACACTGCACAGCAGTATGAGCACTGATGGGAAAAAGTGAGAGAAACCACCCTGCACACACTAAGGTCAGAGAAGGAAGGGAAGTATATGGTGCTTTAGATGCTGGAGCAGAGACCAAGACAATACATAGCAAATCCTATGTAAATCAGCCACTCAAATATGTGAAGCATTAAATGTCACTAAGAATAGTATAAAAAAATTTCAAGAATTCCTATATAACAGTCCAGAAATACTGCAACTAAAACTGTAGCAAAAAATTAACTAAGGACATGATGAATTCAGTATCTGCTTCTGGGGACAATTTTCATTTAAAGCAGAATAATTGTTTCATGCATAAATTTCCTTTTTCCCTTTTTTTATAAATTTTAATCAACTTTTTTAGCGTAATCCTTTTCATAAACACATACATCACCTTGAATTCCTCAAAATGTTAATGCGATGTAAATTAAAAGTAATACCCAAAATATTCTGGGAATTTAGTTCCAAATTTTCTTCAAAGAGACAACTTTTTGCTTTATTCTTAATGAATACACATGTATCATAATACTAACTTTGATAAGACACTTTTATAGGTACTGTTTCTATGGGTGCAAGCTCTACTTACCAGAGCACCACTACTGAGAAGAATCATGAAGACAATGAATGATTCAAACCAGTTGTGCTCTACTATCTTGTAACAGGTCTTTCGAAGGTTCCACCAGATTCTTCCTTTTGTGCTCTCCTTATTGCCTTTACAGCATTTAAACTTCTGTACACAGCCTAATGGCACAAAAATTAAGAAACTATTATATGCTAGAATTTTCATTATCCAGAAAAATCAAATAATTCTTAGCTAGCTCCTGTTCCATGAAATTCAAGCTACTTCATACTATTTATGCTACTTAGCTTTCCAATTTTATACTTTGGATGCAGGAAAACTAGAGTGTAGACAATATTTTCTCTACTTTGATGCTACATCAAGCTTATAGTAAAGGACAGTCATCAAACTGAGCTAATCTTCATTTACAGACACATTAAAAAATATATATTATTCAGTTTATATACCAATACTTAAAGAACATATGTAAATTGCCAAGGAGTAGAAACAAAGAGTATACGTAGCAACTTTCACATGAACTTGTTTAAGAATACAAGAGTTTCTTCTTTTAAAATAACTTTTGCCTTTTAGAAAAGGTTCATATAAATCAGACATAAATATTATTTTTACTATACTGAGGAACAACCAATGCTCCAAGGGCTGACTAAGGTTACCTCTTTACATAAACAAATGTTTAACAGGAGATTATGAGACCTCCAATGTGATACAGATTTGTGGCAACAGTCCACAGAAATTTGCTTCATATTGGAGAATTCCCTACTTTATCAAGGGGCCTCAAGGCATTGTTAACAACGAACATCAGTATCTGCCTAGTCAAGAGTAGCCTCCTTAATTCTTCAAAAATTATTAATCACACAGAAACAAAACCAAGCTGACATGACTTTGGTGGGTCCCAAAGGAATTCTGGATTTCCAGTTAAGTGTCATTAAGTTCATATGTTATAAATATACTTCATCATCTCACATAAAACAGCTACCACTGTGAAGAACATGTTTACCTTCCAACCACTCAAAATGTTTACATTATGAAAAAATGAATCTTATGCCCAAGAAGGAATTGGTACCACATAACAGAAGGATAAGGAAGAATTGCAATATATTGTCCAATCACTTGAGAAAGGTACATTTGTTTGCTAGATTTTTTTAAATTAAAAACTTGATATAGTCAATACAGCCCCACACACAGACAAACAATTTTGGTTTTATAAAGATCAGTAAAATGATACTTCAAAGGACAAAAGTTCTAGCCTAAATCAAAGATGTCTGCAATACAGTAAACTAAAAAGCATGGACAGGTTAGGAGAGTTAATCCTGGACCATATTTTGTTCTGGATCATTTTCTCATGATTTTAAAAGGAAATTAAGATCTTTAATATCACAAAAACGCAGAAATTTTTTCCTGCTTAGTAAATTTAGTAGTCCCCTAGAAGATATAGCTATACAGAACCAAAATAAACCAAAACATTTAAGGACATGCAAGTATGCTTTTATGACTTCTTAACTTAAATAGATACATAGGACATCATCTACCTGTTTTAACCCACAGTATATTTATACACCTTCTTCCTCCATTAATGGTGTAATGTCAACAAAGTAAGTTTACTGTTTGAGTCAAACTTTCCACTGAATAATGGTGGATGATCTGAATCACCCACTGGATTTCTTTCTAGCACTAGGAAGTGACCATGAATAATCACTTGATTCCATTTTAAATTTCTCAGTGAAGTGAACCTAGTGTAGAGTTTGATCTCACAGATTTCACTACTGACAAAGTAATTTAAATCAAGAGAACTACCATCTACTGAGAATAAGCTTACAGAATTGTGCCTAGTGATTATTTTAAGATATCGTGATTACATTCACACATATTGAACTTTGATTTAACAAATAGTACTTCATAGATGTCAGTATTGCTATGTATAGCAGGAAAATTAATCATACCCTAAGACTTAATGAACTAGAATCTGGGACAGCTATAGCAAATAGCTTTATTGAACTGTCAGCGTTTGTAGCAAATAATCACAACTTAATTTCTAGGTCCAAATTTTATTTGCATACCTTCTGTAAAGCATGCCTGCAGACCTGATGCTTTTTCTGGTTCAGTTTCACTTTTTTCTTCTCCAAAGACAGCTAAATTAACTGTACTTCCTTCTGATGAGCTGGAAGAATCTAGCTTCTGAAAATAAAATTCAATTATATTTTTACTTTATTAATATTTATATTTTGGAAGTGTAATTAAGTAAGCATGCAACACCATATGCCAGTATTAAGAAGAACAATATTTTTCACCAGAAATACAAAAACACACCCACGTGTAGCAGTTAATGCTGTTGAAATGTGCATAAATCATCCACTTTCTATCTAGACATTGCAGAGCATATCATGAAATCTTTCATGGAATTTCAGAAATTCTAGAAAGTTAACTGTTACCAAGTTGGTTTGCTGATACATATTCCATTTCTTTTGCTTTCTTTATTACTTTCTCATACATTTCAACTGGCATTAATTTGCATTCTTTTTTGCCAATGCACATATGTAGTACATTGTGCATTCTGAAACTACCCATTACTCTGGTACACATACCTGTACAGTCAACACCCAAAAATAATTTTTGAGTTGTTTTTTAGTTGTTTTGTTAGTAATTAATATTACATAAGTCACATTATTAAAATGATCCCCAAACACAAAATCAAACATACACACACACACAAAACCCCCCATCCAAAACAAGAATGAGCCTTAATATATTATTTTGTAATCTGCCTGTGTATTGTAGCGATTTGGAGATTTTAAGGGAAGACGTGGTGTCCTGTACACTTAAGTTAAGTATGAGTACCAAACTAAATCAGAGTAGTTTTGATCACAGCATTCTCTGACATTTTACAATGTTATTATCAAGAAGTATATAACATCAGTAATGAAGTCACACGAGTAATGTCTGTAGGGAATGATGTAAGCATGCTTTATTAAAGAACCTTGGTTTTGTCAAACAACACCACTTTTACTAATTTAGTTATATATTTATGATTAAGAGATATTTAAGAGATAAATGCAGACAAGTTACTATCCAATCAAGTTGTATTTACACCTCAGTTGTAAAATGTGAAAGGACAAGATTATTTTTGGTATTAAACAACTTTTTAGATTTGTGAAAGAAGACAGACAATAAAATAACATTAAGTAACCTAGTATTCTGCATTAACTTTAATTAAAAATGGTTTTGTTATATTGCCTACTTTGCTATGACTTTACAAACTGATTATCTGGAATGTTCAGAACCCCCATATTACTCATGTTTATGGTAAACATGTCTTTTCTTTTTTAGCAATATAATTTCAAAATAGAAATATTCACAGCAAACAACTTTCCCTGTCATTACTTCTACTGAACCCAGGGATAGCACAATATGTCCTCAATTCTATTATTATGCTGCTTTCATCATTCCATGACATAGCATATATATTGCAAAATGTTGCAGTGATGGTGAGTGAACTAAAATATTTAATGAATTAAGTGAAATTATTAGTTTTAAAATATATACTTTTTAAGAAAAAAGCAGCTTTGTGTCATATTACTAATAAAAATATAAAGCAATGTGAAGTACCATGAGTAATTTGAACTGTAAGCTCAGTTAAATTGGAGCAGATGATATTAATTAAAATGAAAGTATAAAAGACAAACAACCATAAACATAAAAGGAACTGAAAATAATGTGTATAGAACATGAAGTTATATGTTTCATATAATTCATTGTAGAAGAACCAGCAATTAGAGATTTTTAAAATTGATTTTTAATTACAAAAGGCAATTTTCTTTACTCTAGAAATAAAACTAGAGATTCCATGAACTATTTTGATATAAACCAGGTAGTCTGGTTTCCTCTTTCTTCTACAGATGGTGTAGAGTATAATCCTACTGCTTGAAGCGTTACATATTTAGTTAAACACTGGTTCTCTTTTTTATCTGAGGGACTCACACCTTTCACTAAGATGCAGGTATCAAACAACAAAAACAACAAAAGTGATAAAAATCAAAATGCATAGAAGAGTTTCTCCTTCTAATTAAAAATAAGAAAGCTAGTTTCTTTGCTATTTTAGAAGTCTTTTGCAGAAGTCTAACTGATCTGAGGAATCACTCCAGGAAGAGAACTTTTAGGAAAGACAAAAATGTTCATCCTTCAGCTTCCAGGGCCCTTAGCTGCTGCTCAGTTTACTAAACAGAGGTAAGAAGGCCACACTGTATGTACACTAAGCACTGGATTGAATGGATCTACTTAGAAAAAACTGGCACATGTTATCTGTTAAAAAAATACTGCCTTATTATGCAGTCAAGGGTAAGTAAGAGCAAGCGACATCCAAATGAAAAAGATGTGTGTATTTTTCAGTCAAATGATTGGATGCTCCCAGTTTACTGTTTTGCCCTGTGCTGCTCTGTGCTTGCCCAGACTCATGCAAGCAGAAGGTTGAGTTAGGAGCATCATCACATAATCATTATCTATCAAATAAGACTCATCTCCTCAAATCTGGAACCACTATGATTGGATATTACCACATTCCACTCTTCCCTACTGAAGTGCCTTCTCAAAAATAGCTTCCAAATATCCCTAGAAAGATATTTTTCCATTCCTTCTGAACAATTTACCATCCCCTCAGACATAAGAGACCTAAATACTTCTAGCAGTGCAAAAGAATACATGGAATATAATGCAAGATTCCACAGCAAAGCCACACAAACAAAATTTGTATTTGCAAAGGATTACCTCAATGATCCCTAAATGTCAAAGGGCAGAACTGTCAAACTATTGAGAAGAGATCATCAAGAATAAGAAATGCATAGTTTGGTACAAATGAGCTAAATAAAAAACTTTTAAGTTTCATGGTTCTAGAGTTTCTGAATTTAGAGGTTTGGGAGTGTAGTAGATCCTATTTTGTCTTTTTAAAAATTGTCGTAATTTTATCCTTATCCCCAGTTTTCCTATTTTATAATTCTTTCCTGTTTGAACATACTTATTTATATAGTTTTAAACTATCCAGATTTATTTAGACACCTGCCCAGACATTTTGATTAATGTTTTATATTTGTCTTTATAAAAATAAAGCAACTGGATTAAATTCACAAAGAAACAATTATTTATGATGAATAACAAAACTTACATAAATGATTCCCTATTCCAACCTTGCAGACATATATAAGCTTCATGACTAGAATAAAACTAAATCATTGCATCCATATTCAAAGGAACTATGCATATGTATAAAAAAAAATACATTTGATTGTTCCTAGAAGGGCATGCTTTCATATTTTAGCTTCTCTTATATGGGAAAACTGAAATGTGAATTACAAAAGTATTGTGAACAAGCACAACACAATTTATATTGAAGACAAAAACATTTTAGCATACAAGTAACTGTAGATATGTAATATTACAGAGGCATTGGTCAAATGAACATGATCAGAAAATGTTCATAATTATGTGACAGCTAAAAACATGGCACAACAGATGAACAGAAAACATCAAGTGAGGACAACTTTTCCATTGTCATAAAACCATAGGCTGTTAACCTCTTTTAAACTTGAAAAGTGCTGATGCTTTATCATTCAGTTAACAATAATAAAACTTACAAAGCATGCAGATTATGCCACGGAAATAGTACAGAAAATACCAAAGATGTAACAAGGAGAGAAGAACATGTTGGTGTTGCCCTCGGTCATGCTGTGATGTGAGTCATGGGACTCAGCTTACAGAGCGGCTGCACATGT
>VWYI01008105.1:7163-19622 GCA_013399455.1 Anthoscopus minutus | reverse complement strand
AGGGGCTCCAGCCCTGGAGCAGCTCCAAGGTTTCCTCTGGAGTCTCTCCAGCAGCTCCACTCCATGCTGGTTGTGGTTCACCTGGATGTGGTTCAAGGCAAAAGAGCTCTGCTCCAAATTTTTTACCTCATCCTTGTGTTTCCAGCAGCTCTGCTCCCCTCCCTGCAGGTTGCTGTGGGCTGAGCTGGACAGATATTCCTGCTTTTCTCCTCACTGTATTTCAATTCATCCTTCTCATCCTTCTCCTTTGCCTTTTTTCCCCCTGACTTTCCCTTTTTCTCCACTTTTCCTTTCACTTTTAAGGACAGGCAGATCCTGCTCTTGCTCCTCGCAGAGCAGGCCCAGTGGAGAAAAGCCTGAAATCCCAACCCTGCCAGCAAATAAAAACCCAAAATCCCAACCCTGCCAGGAAATAAAACCCCAAAATCCCAACCCTGCCAGGAAATAAAACCCCAAAATCCCAACCCTGCCAGGAAATAAAACCCCAAAATCCCAACCCTGCCAGGAAATAAAACCCCAAAATCCCAACCCTGCCAGCAAATAAAAACCCATTAAGAGGCATTTTTAAAAACAGTTTATGTTGGGGAAGGAAATCAATGGTGGCAATGACAAATCTATCACTGCAGTTGTTTTTAGGGGAAAACCAACAGCCCATTTCCATTTTGTTGTATCAATGAAGGGGGAAAATAATTCCTCTCACAGCTCTCTGCCCATCCTCCTCCTGTGCAAGCTGATTTTCTGCCTCTTTATCCATAGGGAAAAACCACCCCTGAACTGAGGGTGCCACAGAAATTCCAGCTCCAGAAAAACTTGGCACAAACCCACAAAAACCAAACTCAAAAAGTGCTTCTTGTTCCTCTCTTCAAATCACTTTTAACTCCTCTGGTGTTGCTGAGGTTCTTTAATTTACCCCCAGGATTAATTGGCAAGGACTTCATTAAAAACAGAGGGTGAAACCAAGGAGTGTTCAGTCATGGATTTCAGACACCCAATCTACTCCATTTTAATTCAGGAGGACAATTAAAGATATTAATAACAATATTATCTATTCCATTTTAATTCAGGAGGAGAATTAAAGATACCAATAACAATATTTTCTGTTCCATTTTAACACAGGAGGAGAATTAAGTGTGTTAATATCAATATTTGTGCTCAAATTTGTATTTTTTGGGCCTTCAGAAGGGTTTGTCACCCACAAACTCATTCCAGCCATGCTAGGAGCACCACAAAGACACTGAAGGAGAAGATAAAAATCCCAAATGAATTCTGATCCCACCTTCCCATCTCCCAGCCAGGCAATTCCCAGGGGGAAAATGCTTGGACTTTTCTCCCTCCTATGCTCCAGCTGAATTACTCCACCAGGAAATAACAATAAAAATGAAATTTTCTATGGAAGCAGCTTCCAGGGACTTTGCCCAGATGGGAATCACTTTCCTCTGGCTGTGACAATGAATTAAAAAGAAATAAATCCACATTAGAGAAGTTGCAATATTGAAGTTGGTTATTTGGATGAGTTGCTGCATCAAACCAGAAGGAACAGAAAATGGATTTTTTTAGGTGAGGCTGGCTGGAAATTATTTTCCAAGCCTGTCAAGATCATGTCCTTGGAACTTTAATATCCCTGCATTTGATCTGGTTGTGTTTTTTTACATGGAAATCTTTTCTTTGGGAAAAAAGGTTTCTTTTTCTACCCCCAGCTATCAAATGTGTGCCTGGAAATAAAGCTGCCCCCCCCCTTTTCTTCTTTTTTTTTTTTTTTGATTGTAAGCTGAAAATGAAAGCTGTCACAGTGATCAAATAGGGAAAGGGAAGAAAGTAAAAGTAGAAAGCAAATTTTTTAAAAAGAGAACACCCAGAAAAACATGTTGCAGCCTCCAAAATTAACATCAAATTTTAGCAGAAAAAAAATCAAAATATACAAATTGAATTGGCTTTGTATGAACTCTGTGCTATTCAGTTTATTTAAAGTGCTGCCAGCTTTTCACAGAAAACCTTTCTGGTTTGGTTTTTAAATATTTTTGGGTATTTTTTTTGACATGGCCTTGTGCTGCTGCCTGATCCCAGACATTTCTGTGTGCTCACTGCTGCTCACCATTTTCCTGTTCAGTGCAACAACTTCTGGGTGCCCAAAGCCAGAAAAAAAAATGCAAATTCCTGCAAGAGCAGCCTTGCCTGTGTCCTGTGTGAAACCCCCCCATTGTCCTGAGTCAACTCCAAATCTTACCCCTTTCCCTACAGGAAAACGCATTTTTAGGGGATTATTTTTATCATTTCCTTTGGTGCAATGCAGAATTGAGGGGGGAAATGTTTAAAAAAGCCAGGCTGGACAGGGAGGGGGGATTTCCATAGGAAGAGCTCAGGCTCCTGAGGAATTGGAGCCAAATTTAGGCCTTTTTTTTTCCCAGCCTGGTGCTGCCATGGGAATGCTTTGCTCCCTAACAATGGGAATATTCTGGAATAAACAGCCCAGCAGCAGGAAATGGAGCAGGGGCTTTGCTTTTCCCCTGATCCCACATCCATCCTTGGCAAGTCCATCCTCATTTTTTTTTTTTTGTTATTTCCCTGCGTGCTCAAGGGGTGGCCACACACCAGCGAGCACGTGCTGAGTAATTAAGAATAAATTGAAATGGAAAAGAAATTGAAATGGAAAAGAAATTGAAATGAAAAATAAAACTCAGCCCACCCTCAGCAGTTCCCCTCCCCTCACACCTTTTATTGTTTTTTGGGTTTTTTCCCCTCAGTCTCCTGAGTTTTCATGTGTCAAGGGATGGGGATTTATGGCCAAGGGAAATCAACAGCTGCCTTGCATTTGAGTCAAAACAGCCCAAAAAACGAGGGGAAATTATTATTTAGAAGTTTTGGTGAAGCTGAGAGCAAAGAAACAGCAAAGTCCAGCCCATTTTCTGTGCTGTGGGTGCTGAGCCTTGGTGGAAGTGGAAGAACAACATTCCTGAGAGGAGCCTGGAGGAATAAATCACCTTTGTCCAGCTTTGGTACCTGTTGGGGCTGGATGGTGGAGCTGGAATCAGCTTTTATCCCTGGCCCCATCCTGCAGGGAAAATTCCCTCCTTTCCCATCCATCTGCCAAGGAGCCTCCAGGAGCCTCCCCTGCTCCCAGCACCGTGATATTTGAAAAATAGGAGCAGTGTGGGAACACAGGGTGGAGGGAATATTTCCCTGCCTGTCCTGAGCACTCCTGACCCTCAGGAAAGCTCCTTTCAACCTCTGTCCATGGGGAAAGCTCCCAGAGCTTTCTGAGGGGCTGGAAACAACCCCAGTGTGAATTAGAGAGCAGTGGAGTTGGTGGTTGTTGCTCAGTGGAAATGAATTCTTTAGGTTTTATAGACTGTGGGTGTCAGTGAGGGCTCAGGATGGAGGATTGTGGGCCTTGCCTCAGTTTCCCTTCTTCCCCTTCCCTCACTCCATTTTCTGCAGTGCTGAGAGCACAATCTCATTGGGCAGAGTTTGTGCAGTGCCACGTTGTGTGAATAGATTGATAAGCAGTTATTGGTAGCCCAGCAATAACAATAGACATTTAGAATAGGCAGAGTTCAATAATTGGATTGTTTGGTTTGTATCTAAGGGCACATTTTGTCTCCTTGAGGGCAGAATGGCCTCGTGTTTGTGAGAGAGCAGAGCCTGCACCATCCACGGCTCAGAGCTCATGATAAGATACAATAAACAATCCCTGAAGAGTGAAAAGAAATTCCTCTGCTTCATTCACAAAACAAAAACCAAGAAGAACTCAGGGGCTTGGCCTGGTTAGGGCACCCCACATGTTGGGAATAACCCGACAGAGCAGCTGGTTTATGGGACAGGATCCTGTGCTCTCTCCAGAAGGCTGGGAAAGGAGGATTTTTTCCCCCATTTCTCCCTCACCTCAAACCTCTGCCATGAGCTTTGGGCTCTGGGGGAGTTCTTTTGGCTTCAGGCCTGGGGATTTTTTATCCATCTCCAGCTTTTATTGCCTTTGGGGCTGGCACTGCAAATTCGGCTGCAGATGTGGAATTGTGGGGTGAGCAAAGCACCATAAGCTTCAATAGAAAGACATTGAGAATTTGCTTTTCCAGCTCGGATTTCCTTCAGTTTTGGAGTGTGTTTTCCTCATTAAAATGAGAAAAAAAAATCCACTTTAATTTCATCATAATCCCTTCATTTGGGCTTAGAATGGAGTTGAGCAGGAATAGGTCAAGGGGCGAAGTGTCCTCAGGTATTTCAGGGAAGGACATGACAGGTATAGCCAGAAAGTAACAGAGAAATAAAAGAATAAATTCATTTTTAAAGGCTTCCAGCTATTTTTGGCTCTGCTGGGAGAGGAAGGACTCTGTTCCTGGGCACGGCTTCAGTCCAGAGCTGGGTTCTGTGGGTCTGTGGAGTGTGGCCAGGGCAGGATTTGCATTTTATCGATCATTAAAACCCAAGCAAGCCATGGATGTGGCAGCAGAGAGTGGCTGAAGCTTTGGAAAATGAGGTTTTACCCCCTCCTAACCAGGCAGGGCTGGGTTCTTCCACCTACCTGGGAAAGAGCTGCACTCAGCAAATCTTTGTTTTAATTTCTCCTGCCTTGGCACAGCAGCTGGGACAAACCTCCAGGTGGGATTCAGCCAGAACCACTGGCAAATTAAAAATCAGTGTAAAACCCACTTTTATTGGTGTAAAATCCACTTTAATTGGTATAAAATCCACTTCTCCTGAGCTGGAGGAGAAGCTGGGCTGCTCCTTGCAGCCTCTGCTAGCGGGAGAAGTGTTGAGTAAATGAAATATTTAAAAGGCCCCAAACTTGCAGCCCATGTGCAAGAAATATCCTGGTCCTTGGCTGTGTTATCTCCTGGATCCTCTGGCTGTCCCTGCTGCACTGGTGGGAATCCAGTTTATTTTCACCATCATTTATTTGCTGGGGACTGAGCCAAGGAATAACATGGAACAATAGAGAGCTGCTGGGATTTCCCCAACTCCCCCACACAGCAAAATGTGCTGAGCTGCAGGAGGTTGTACAAAGTCTGCAAATCTCTTTCTTTTGGGGCTTTTTCTTTGCTTGGAATTATTTTTTTTTAATTTTTTTTTTAATATTTTTTTCTTTTTTAATTTTTTATTTTTGGTGGTCATTTGTTTAGCTGCATTCCTGGGCCCTGGTTGGATTCCCTCAAGAAAAAGAAATGCTTTTTGTTTAACAGAATATTGGAAAGGAAAGGAATGGGGTGTTTGTGGTCATTTGAAATTATCCTAATTCTTTGGTACAATTGGTTGAATTGTTTGGAACTCTTTGGAATAATATGAGAGTATTATATGAGGATATTGAAATAATAAGAGGGCTGATTTCATTTGATCTCAAAGACAGGCAGTAACCAGCTCGAATCAAAGCAGTGATGCTTTGGTTCCTTTCCTCATTTTTCCTCAGTTATTTTTGCTTTTTCACTTTCCTCTCTTTGTGCATAACAACAGCTTTTGAATGGAGAAGTGCTTCTGTGAAAATGCTCAGCCAAGTCTCACAAAGTTCATTGAAACAGAAATAATAAAACAGCACATGGCAGAGATAGGCACAATTTGAAAAAATATTTCTGATGTAGCCATCAAACAGGCTTAGGGACATAGGAGACCAATTTATAATGTTTATGATAAGAATTTTATCTGGAAAACATCACTTTGCCCATGATTAAAGAGGATTATTTTACATGTATCTGTGGGTCCATTACAAACGCATTTCTGTAGCTTGAGAGGAACTTAAAGCTGTAATTTCAATATGAATGAGAATCATCCAACATCCTGCTCCTGCTGCAAGTGCCTGCAATTTATTTCATATTTAAATCTTCATTAGATGGGTGGCTGCAAGAGAGAGGCAGCTCTGTTTAAATGAAATTCCCCCGTCTGTGGCTCCATGTGTAACTCTTTGCAATCATTTACTTAAATGTTACATTCATCCTTTGGAGCATAAATTTCCATGGAGCTTTGATTTCATCTGCCTCTCTCTTTGTGTGAGTGATGCAGAGAGTTAAACACTCTCAGTCCAAACTCTGATCTGGACTGATAATATTTAGTACAATCCTTGTTCTTGTCATCTGCAAAAAAACCCAAAAAGAATAAATCAGATTTCCTGATTAAGACAGTCCCAAAAGTGCACACATATGTTTAATTTTACTACTCAGAGTATCCTCATTGTATTCCCAGCAAGGAAATTACTCCCTGGATGATGCTGGGGCCCAAGGTGACTTGATGCCTTACTCAACACATCCCATCAGAAAAAAATTTGTCAGAGCTCTGCAGCTCTGGCCTGGAGTCACTTGCAGTTGGTTCTCCCTGCTTGTGTTTCACATTAGGATTTTCAGGGATAAACAAAACGAGGGAGGCAAACAAGGGAAGAAAAGAGTTCCTGTTTGCAAACCTCAGCCCAGCTGTTTCTCATTCTGTCCTGCTCCGGGGAGGTTCCCTGGGCTCAGAGAAGGCTGAGCCTGGGAGCTGCACCAGGGACCCAGGGAGGTGCCAAGAGCCCTGGGCACTGACAGCTGAGGGGCTGCTGGAGGCAGGAGATGCTCCCTGGGATGTTCAGGACAGGGAGGAAGGAGGGGATGGCAGCAGGGCTGGTGGTCACCAGTGAATCTGATGTCACATCATCATTTCCCTGCCTGGACCGGTGCCTTTTGGGGTGCCTAAAACCAGAGGGCAGGCAGAATTCAGGGAATACAAAGCAGTTCTGGTTATTGAAGGGCCTTCAGGTGCATTTAGGGCAGACAAAACTCACCCCAAATGGGTCACAGGTTTCACACTTTGATGAGTTTGGTCCATGTGCACACTGGGGGTGAATGTCCCAATTCCAGCCCCAGCTCATGAAGTCATTCAGGCCAAGTTTGCTGCCCCCAAGTCCCTTTTGTTTGCATCTCTGGGGCCTGGGGCAGGGAGGTGCCCTTGATTGCCAGGCCTGGGCAGGAATTGCTGTGTGTGAGCAGAATGGGGAAGCAGCAGCTCACGCTGTGTGTGGGGTTTGGAGTTGTGCACTAAAGAACTGCAGGGTCACAAATGTATCAAAAATATAAAATCTAAAATCCTAAGGCATCAGGACAGAGATGCTGCCTCAGTGCCAACAAAATATTGAAGCACAAAGATCTTTAATCTTCTGACTAAAGGTCTTCTGACATCTCCTAGAGTTCCTAGAATTCTCCTCTGAGTTCTTCTGGAAATGCAAAGGCATCCTGCAAAAATCCTCTTTACACCCTCAAGAAAAGGTTTTGTTCAGCAAATAAAGTGGTTTTGAGTCATTCTGTGGCATTGTTAAGATGGAGAATTGTTGTGGTCCAAGTACAGCCTGGGAGCTCATTATCCCCATGAAATCTGGTGGGATTTCCTGTACCAACCTCTGAAATATGGGAGGAAAAAGTCCTGAAGTGGCTGGGTTCAGATTCCTGCTCCAGGTTCAGGAATATTGTCATTTTAGGGGCTCTGTGACCAAGAGCAGCTGATGGAATAGTTTGAATTTTGAGGAGGAAAAACGTAGACAGTTATAAATGTACCTTGATGCAGTCCAGTTGAACTTAAGCCTGGGCTTAAATGACTCTGATTTTAAGCCTGGGTTTAAATTACAGCCTTTACTTCAGGATTTGGAGTGAAATAAATGGGATCAGCATCACCACAAGGGGAAGGGGGAAGGCTCCACCAGGGAATGTCCCAAATCTTTCCAGCCCCTGGGAGTGAGCACAGAGCCCAGAGCCCAGCCTGGATCCTGCTGCTCCTTCCCTGCAAAGGCCTGGATTTTGGTGCTGCACTTCCCTCTTGTTCTGGCTGCTCACACTGGATTTCCTCTGCCTCCCATGCCCCCAAATCCTGCTGAGTGCAGCTTTAGTTTGTCCTCCAGTGATCTTCCCCTTCCCTGAGATTTCCTGGAATAATTGAATAATTCCCCATGCCATTTTTGGGATTTCCCCCCCCCCACCCTGTTTTTGTGCACTGAGAGAATTTTCCCCAGCTTGGCAAAGAGGAGATGCTGTGGGATGGTGACAATTTGACTTTTTGATGGACAAAAAAGAACAGATTTTCCCCAAAAGGGAAAGGCCCTGCTTGTCCTTTCCCCCTCCAATCCATGGAGTTTAAACCAGTGCTGAAATCAGGGGCTGTCCCAGAGCTGTTAAACCTCAAGTAGGGTTGTATTCCCTGACTTTTTTTTTAGGAGTGATGACTTTTTCCATCAGCTGTTGCGTCCCAGCACTGGTTTCTAATTCTTTTTGTAAAGAAAAACCATGGTGTAGCAGAAAAGTCATGAAAACAGAAGCACAGTGACTCCAATTCATTATTTTTCACTGGGATGAAGAAAGAGGTTGAAGCTACCTAATCCCAGTGTGACTAAACGTGGCTTTTCCCCTGGTTTTGCTGTTCTTAAGCTTTTTTTATTTTTTCCCCCAGGAGGTTCAGGTCTCAGAGAGGCATCTCAAAGCAAGGACCCACAATTTCACTGCATTCTGCACAATATTTGGGTACTTTGGCAAATCCCAAACCCATGCTTGTATGGCAGATAGGTTTGATGTGTCCACCCCACTGCTCCCAGCCATGGATTTGGAGCAGGAGGAACTTCCCAGCAGCTCAGGGAAAAGAGGAATGGGAGCACTTGGTTTTAATGCAGCCCTCAGATGAGTTATTTCCATTTCTCCTCCTCCCTGAGAGCTTGGTGATTATTTATGATAAAACAAGGAGGGGAAAAAAGGGAAAGAATGAAGGATCTGCAGGTCTGGAGTGTGACTGAAGATGAGGTTTGCAGACATGATGTGAGGCCTTTAACGGGGCTGCTTTAGGGTTTGGCTGGGATGGAATCCTGAGCTGCCCCTTGGAGGAGTCCAAGGTGCTCTGGGAATGCTGCAGGAAGGGCTGGGGCTTGCTAGGGATGGTTTTTTCCATCCTTGGAAAAGCAGGAAAGCTTTCAGAGTGGCAATAAGAAACCCAGGGCAAAGAGAATGAACTGATTTCATTCATCTGGGCTCTGCTTCAGGCTGCATCCAGCTTGTTCCTCAGTGGAGATTCCTGTGCCCTGCCTTTAAATTCCCCCTGCTCAAGCATTACTCTGGCCAGCTGCATTCTTTCCCAGCTCAGCTGCACAGCATTACAGAGAGCTGACTCTGGTTTTGGTACTAAATCCTTTTTTTTCTGAGCGTTTTCAAGAGGTCTGGTGGGTGAATCCCTGCAAAAGCAGGAATTAAAAACCTGGATTTCCGTGCCAGGCTTTGTTGAGTGGAAGAAGGAGTGGGTGAAATAAAGAACTGCAGGAACACAGCCTCTCTTCTGGTGGCCCAGATCTCCCTGGCCTCAGGGAGTGCAAGTTCCCAGTCCCTCAGACTGAGTTTTTGGGTTGTTTTTCATGGAACTTCGCCAAGTTTTATCCCATTTCTTCTGCCGTGGTCTCACAAAGCATTAAAGAAGGAAAGAAGCCTTTGGAGGTAGGAAAATTTCAGTTGTCAGCTGGGATTTCTGGGTGTGGTTACAGCAAATTCTTATTTTCTTATGTACAGGTTGAGGTCCAGTGGGAGGTTTTTGCAGGGATTGCAGACATGGGATGAGGATGCCTGGAAATACTTGGGGTTTAGGCACTGAACTGCCTGGGATGGTGGGGTTTGGAATTACAGAGCAATTGGCAATGGGATTTCAGCCTGCAAAACCTCCCTGGGACCTGAACTTCACCCTCCAGGTATTTTCTAGGAAGGTTTTGAGAAAGAACCACCCCAGGGTGTCAGGAACCTCGAGTTTCTCTTTGGGAGATCAGTGGGAGCTTCTCTGTAATTCTTACACATTTCTAAGACCTTTTCCCTACTCAGAGCCCGGTGAAAGTAGTGAAAGGAGCACCTGGAGAGCGTTTTAAATCAGAATATCAGAGAGAGTTTTAAATCAGAATATCAGAGAGAGTTTTAAATCAGAATATGAGTTTTAAATCACAATATGGCTTTTTTGCCCCATCTAGTGGGTACAAAATGCATTGAGCCTGGAGTCTGTTGTGTTTTAATCCCAGCGCTGAGTTTTGTCCCGGATTTCTGTTTTGCCTTCTGGCTGTTTGGGCAGTAATTGTGTGTGGGAAATGCCCAGAAAGAGGCGGATCTCACGCAGAAATCAGCATTACTTCCTGAGAGAAGCTTTGCATTACACAAGCATCACTTATTGAGGGAGGGGAGTAGGGAACATTTATCCCAAAAAGAGCAGCTCGGGAAAGGCCAGGATTTTCTAGGTGAGGGAGTGGGGTTAAAGGAATGGGTGTTCAAGCTGGGAAAGAGTAAAAAAATCCCCAATTGTGCAGCTCCAGCTGAGGTGGAGAGCAGGATCAGCTGAGCTGAGCACAGAGAATTGTTGTGTTTCACAAGGAGGAGCAGCCTCCAAAGCCATTCTCATGGATGTTGCAGATCCCTAATTTTCTGTTTTATCCTTGCAAATGAATGTGGAGAGAGCACAGCAGCAATTACAGTGCTAGGCTGGAAGAAAGCTGCCCAGCTTCTCTTGGAATAGCTGATATTTTTTATGTTATATTTTATATTTTCTGGGTGTTCCTTGAGGTGGCAAGTTCAGTTTTTCACCTGCTTTTCTCTGCCTGAGAAAATCCCTGGAGTCAAGGGCTGGAAAGACAAAGCATGGGAGGATCTCTCTGTTCATATCCCATTCCTCCCATGCAAGCCAAATTATTTTCCTGCGCTGGAAGTTTGAGACAGGAAGGAAAATTTTGTTCTGTCCTCAGATTTCTGAGCAATAGCTGCTGGTGTGTGTGTTTTGGGATGTGTCAATAAACTGGCTGGAACTGCAAATCATCCTCTGCTGGAAAAGCTGCTGAGCTCTTCCTGGTGATGTGTATTCCTGGCTGGAATTCAAGAATGACAGGTTGCTTTAAAAAAAAAAAAAAGCCTGTGGTTTTATCACTTTCTTCCATCCAGATGTTGAGTCCAAGCTGTGATTTTTCAGAAAAAAAAATGGGAATAATTTCAGGGAAATGAGATTCCTTGAGCAGAGCAGCTGCAGGCTCGGGGGAGGCCAAGTTCTCACCTGGGATGTGAAAGGCTCCACTCTAAGCCTGGCTCAGGAAACAAAGCTGAGCCTAAACTTGGCATTGTCAGAGAATCCCAGAATGGTTTGGGTTGGAAGGAACCTTGAAGTTCACCCTGTTCCACACCCCTGCCATGGTCAGGGACACCTTCCACTATCCCAGATTGCTCCAAACCCCTTCAAACCCAGCCTCAATCCCAAGGGAATTTGGCTGGATGGGCTCCATGGTCCATCCTGTGCTTTGTTCCAACAGGGAATATCTGACCCAACATCCTTCCCAACGCTTTTTGTTGTTCTGGCAAAGTATTTCTCAATGAAAATTGGAATAAAAAATTCAGCCCAGCTGCTGTGGCTCCTGCCAACCCCAACTGGCCTCGCTGTGACAGGGACACAGCTGCTGACAGGAAAATAAATAAACCACCAGGGGAGGGAGGCTGGACTGCTGGTCTGCATTTAGGAACATTCTGGACTGGGACCAGCTCTCTCATATTCATGGGCAAGGGGATTCAGGTCATTCAAGAGATCTGTTGGGATTTTCCAAGGGTTGGGAGAGTGTTTTGTCCTTGGACATCCTCGTGGGGCTTCCAGGGGGCCTGAAACCAGATAGCACAGGAGGTTACAATAATAATAACAACACCCTCTCCATTTCATGCTCTGATCAAACATACAACACTCGAGGGATCTCCTCGGTCAAAGTTCAGCTCCTCACACTTCAGTCAGCTCCAGGACACAGGGGGAATTTAGAATATCTGCTTCACTCCTCATCAGGCACAAAATATCCAGTTACCCACTGGAGAGCTGCAGCAAAAGTGGGAAAAGTCACAAAAAAACGAAAAGGAGAAGAGGAAATCAGTGCTGTTGTCAGTGTCCAGAGGTCTTCCCGTGGCTGGTGTAGGCATTAATTCCCAGATTTCCACAAGGGTCTGAGAGGCAGAGATGTGATTAACACATCAGCAGAGTGCTGGGAGAGAATCTCTCCTGCATGTCCAAGCAGCTCAGTGGAAACTTCCAGAAAACAACAGAAACAGCAGAAAAAAAAATTAAAATAAATCAATTCCGTGCCTGGAAGCAGCACAGATAGGTCACTCCTGGTGCAGGTCACTTCTCAGAGCTGCTGCCAGAAACGGCAGCGTGAGGCGAGGGGAGAGGAAGCACGGAGCCTTTTGTACAAATGGTGCCGGCTCTCATCCTTGGCAGCTCCAGGGCACAGCAGCAGGAATTGGCTGTGCCGGGGGAGCCGGGCGGGAGGGACGGGACAGGAGGGACCGGGGCAGCAGGGATGGGAAGAGAAGGGACGGGGGCAGCAGGGGCAGGATGGGAAAAGTCACAGGCAGGAGGGACAAGAGCAGGAGGGACAAGGGCAGGAGGGAGGGGGAGAGGAGGGACAGGAGGAAAAGCGACGAGGGAAGGAGGGACGGAGGCAGAAGATAGGAGGGAACAGGGACAGGGGTAGGAGCGACAAGG